>CM023452.1:24521080-24822759 GCA_013339765.2 Haemaphysalis longicornis
ACGTCCCACTGAATAGAAGATCCAATGCCCACCCAACCAAAAATGGTCTAGCCTACCCAATAAAAAGTACAGTCGTCTATAAACAATAAGGATAAATAAATAAGTAATATTTCAACGTTTCCGTAACAAGCAGCAAGTTTGCCTAATTTCCAAATTTAACAGCATGAATTGCATCAGACAGTGGAACGTTCTGTCTGAACATTAGGAACAAACAGAAACTCTCCTGCGAGTAAACAACTGATTACAGTAGTAAACAGTACTTTCAAGGCAGGAAGTCTAGCTGGGAGGTTTTGTGGATAAGTAATAAAAAAAATGTACTTTCGATGATATTACCTTCTAAAGCGAAGTTTATGTGACTAAGAGAAAGTAACAGCCAGCCCTCCCGTGTACCCAGAACCCACCGTGACCCCACCCGATGCGCACACGGAAAAACAAGAAGAAATTCATGTTAGAGTGCAATTCAAATTCAGGGGCCATCTTTAATTAAGCTTAAGCTTTGCGAAATTAGGATTGGCCAGGTTTATCGCTCGCGCCGAAAAGCGGCCGCGCTTGTGAAGCACAGTTCAGCGACAATTCTGGACAGCAACGGCGGCAGGGTGGATGAAGTAGCTTCGAAGTTGCGATGGCAAACACCGGCAGAGCGTTATATCCAAATGCCTCCTTCGTATTCCCGAAGACCAGGCAGCTTACCATCCGCGGCTCCCAAGCAAGACCGCGCATGAGGTCTTCTCCACAAAGCCGATGCTGCTGCCCGTTGCAGCTGCTCTGTGTACCCATCTGTACGGAGTCCATGGATGCATTTCTGTATGTAGTGCCGCCACTAACGTTAGTCAAACAGGATCACACGCACATGTTACAGAAAGTCAACACCCTCACTGTGTTTGAACGGCTGAGATGAATTCGAATATGCGGTAGTAAAAACGTTGCGCCTGTCCAGACACGTGTTCCTAATTTTTTCCCGGAAGAATTTCCTCGGTTTCCCACGGACCACTGGACGCTAAAAGTGATAACATACATTACAACCCGCTAATAAAAAGTCGCCATCATGATGTGAGCACCACCAGTAGATAGCATAAAAATATGTGTGTGCGTTTTTTTTTCAGGTGTCCGGGGCAACTTCAACCGAACGGACATCTTCTGTGGAAGTGAGGACTCAACACGGGACGCCTGAAACTGCGATAAACAAGGAAAATGTCGTAAATGGAGACCGTTCCAATGCCATTGCCCTACCGAGCGCATCGACGAATACCGCGCTGCGACTGTCCAAAAGCATCTGAACTACTTGCCGCTTTTGGTGATCTGCAGAGACATTTGATGTTTGCGAAGAGACTA
Source organism: Haemaphysalis longicornis (assembly GCA_013339765.2). Classification (NCBI taxonomy): domain Eukaryota; kingdom Metazoa; phylum Arthropoda; class Arachnida; order Ixodida; family Ixodidae; genus Haemaphysalis; species Haemaphysalis longicornis. The sequence continues at coordinate 24,522,413 of CM023452.1, forward strand.
CGTTCAACCTAAGGAATTTTTTGCTGAACAAGAAACCTTTGCTTGCATAGGACCATCTACGTTAGTACAGAATCAATAATATATGAAAGTTCTTAATGATAATTTTGTATGTATAAAGATCTTCTCAATTACTCTATCTCCGAAGGAGCTTTGAATTTGTCAGAACGTCTACAAGAAGTTCAAGAATTTTTTGGCATATTTCAAAAGATGAGAGCGTGAAGTCTCTCATTTTTTACAGGTGCCGTCATGGATGACGGGAACGCGAACGTGAAAGTATTCACTGTAACACGCAAATCACGCAATTTCGCGCTCAATCTATGCCGCTTAAATTATCGGATTCCTTATAACAGCATGGAAGTTTGTGAACGCGTTTTTCCAAATATATTACACTTTCATTCTGTGATCTCAACAAACGCATATATTCAGTTCAGTGTGTTTCGGTTCATATATTTGGTTCGAGGAAGTGGAGTGAAAAGTGCTGAGCAGTGCAGTACCCAGTTATGCAAAAAAGCAAAACAGGCATTCATTTTATTGCCCCAGTACAGGCACGTCAGCATCACAACCGAGCAAAATATCGGGCGGGACGTTCTTGTTGTATAAAAGCTCACGGTGAAACCTAATCATGAAACGTAAGAAATAACTCAACAAGTGTTACACCGATTATTATCATTAGCACAGTGGCCCACCAGGGCATGACCCGGTACTACCACTAGTACCAATATGAAAATAAGAAAATGAGCAAAACTGCGAGGATTTGCTTCGAAAATAACCATTAAATTCTCACAAAAAACATGGTTACAAAAAATGAAAATTTACCAAAGCGTTCCTGAACTCTTGCTGAAACACGAGGATACAAGTCACTGTTTGAAATTCAAGTCAGAACTGTAGTGCGATGAGAAACAACCGGTGAAAAATATGGTCGCAGAAACACGCGAAACTTGTTGGAGATTGTGTACAAGACAAAAAAAATAAAAGAAATCGTTCTTTGAACCACATTTCGTACTCCATAAGAGTAGGAAAGCAGTTTGTGACCTCACATTCAGGCTATAGATTGAGCAGAAACTTGCGGAACTTTAAATATAATGGGCGAGAAAAAAGGTCGACATGAGGAATAAAGGGCAGAGGTAGTACTCCGAAATTTCCGGAGGCTGTTGTGGCACCGAAACGCTCATCCTCAACTAACTGAACACGCCCCTGACGTTATTATTAAAGGCCGCTCGAGTCGATTTTACATACCATCTTAATGACGCTACACAAATTGGCCGTATTTTATTTAAATGGGAGATTTTAACTCGAAGCTTTATTAGCCTATTCTCGCGGCATTTGAGGGTACGTGTGCCTGTGCTGTCCCTTGATCGAATGCGACACTTCGTGCAATGGAGCTCCGCCCCGTTTCCTCTAATGCGGCGACAAAGAGTTCGGAGCACCCAATCATTGGGTTTTCCATCCAACCACCGGCTGAAGGTGGTCGCCCCGAGCATCTCTCGTTACTGTATATGCTCCCTGTTACTCAGTCTACGAGCCCGCTACTCACCTACCACGTGATCAGTCACCATTACAGGCTCGAGCGCAGCATTTATTCTTCGGGCCGGGAATTCTTAATGAAAGCCAAGAAGAGATTGCTTAGGCTCATTCAAAAGAATACGTTTCTCCACTGGACGAAGTTGCACCTAATGTATCCGACCCAGCACTCCACTCTGAGTTAGTTTTGTAGAGAACCTGGCAAGCTGTACCACATGGTGTGGGATGGCCAGTAAAATCCCAAGTTAGAAGGAATTTCTCGACTTTCTTATGAACAGTGGGAGAGCGTGTTGCCCAGTTCCAGTCCGGAAGATTAGCTTCGGTTGGTTGAAAATGCCGTCGCAGCTGGCAGCACGAATGGGTCCTGAAATGAGGACACCAATACACATTTTTTTTCTTTTTTGCTAATAAAGAAATTTACTCTCTCTCTCTCGTCGCTAGGATGCGCGGCATGTGCTGAAAGCCACGCGCTCTGTTCGTATTTCAATGTATCATGATAGTACTTGGCTATGGAGAAATTCGTCCAAATGCACGTGACCTTATGTTACTACAAACGGTCGTCTTCAGCACTATGACACGCTATTTAAATACCGGGTGATGACACGCTCGAAATAAATTGCATAAAAGGTGGGACGAGGATTCATATCCACGTATGAGAGAGTGCACTGGCCAACATATAGTTCGTAAATGCAATCAACCCGTACCACAATATTCAATGTCTACCAATTCATGACAAACGTGACTTCACAGAGCTGTACTTCACTACTAGAAAATGTGCGGGAAGCGGGTTACCTTTTTCTACACAATAGTCATCCGCAAGCTAGGCTTGATGGCTCATGCTCTTTACAGACAAGACTGTTACTGCGTGTTCAATTCCTCTCCTTGACGACTCTTTTGTGTGGCATAGAACAAGATAACTCAGAAAGGCAGGATTTCGGGGCCTGTAAAAAGATCTCGTGTTATATTCCTATGCAGCCACTGGTACTTAGCAGGCTGGGTTACGGAGCCAGCACCTAATGCCCAATTTGAGGATTAGCGGCACTAAAATATTAGCGCCTATTGTTAGAAATTAAGGAGCCCGTTGCGAGGGCCTCTGTTCTGCCAGTCTTACCCGCCGCGGTGGCTCAGTGGCTAAGGCGCCGCGCTGATGAGCACGAGGTCGCGGGTTCGATTACCGGAAGCAGCGGCCACTTTTCTGATGGAGGCAAAAAAGAAAAACGCCCGTATGTACGAGATTTCGGCACATGTAAATATCCCTAGGTGGTCAAAATTATTCCGGAGCACTCCAATACCGCGCGCCTCATCGCCTGTGTTGCGTTGACGCGTTAAGCCCTACAATCAATCAAATCAATCTGGTACTCTTTGTGCCATAGGGAGCTAAAGAGGGTTCAACGCTGGTAGACAAATCTCGAAATGTCGTATCAAATCCAGTCACGGCGCGGGGGTTAACAGGAAGGTCCCCTTCAACCTTAATAGTCGAGGGCCGCTGGCTACGACCCCCAAGTGCAGAAAACAAAATACCTCAACCTAAATAACCGAGAAATTGGAGGGGAAACATCCCCGCCAGTAGCGTAGCAGATATTGCAACAGACGCGTTTTCTGTAGGTCGTGGGTTCGGATCCTACCAGGGGGACATTTTTTCTCCACATTCTTTCTGTCTTTCCAAATTTCTTATCTGTTTTAATGACCTACCACATCCTTCCCATGGCTTTGCGAGACATTCTTTACTGCCAACTGTTATTTTTGTCATATATATATATATATATATATATATATATATATATACTTGAGAAAATGGTAGACGCACGATATAAAACAAAAACAGTGGTTTACTGACGTTTCGACTGCGGGACCAGTCTTCATCTTGAGTAACTCAAGATGAAATTCAAGATGAAGACTCATCTTGAGTAACTCAAGATGGTTACTCAAGATGAAGACTGGTCCCGCAGTCGAAACGTCAGTAAACCACTGTTTTGTTTTTAATCGTGCGTCTACCATTTTCTCAAGTATTTTTTCTGGCTCCTCGAGAAGTTTTCTTTTACTGCTTATATATATATATATATATATATATATATATATCTGATATAAAAATATAGGAAATAAGGTTGGCAGTAAAGAAAACCACGGAAAGCGAAGGGGGTCCCCTTCACACCAAGAAGTCAAAGTGGCGCTGGCTACCACCCCCAAGCGCAGGAAAAAAATTACATTGACATAGATACCCCAGAAAGCGGGGGAGATAATCGCCCCGCTGGTAGCGTAGTGCTTATCGCAACAGACTGGTATTCTGGAGGTAGTGGGTTCGGATCGCACCTGGGGGGCATTTTTTCTGAGCTTTTTTTCTTTTTCGCTAAATTCTTTGTGTTTCAAAGACCTACCACAAGCTCCCCTTTGCTTTCCGAGGTTTTCTTGACTGCAAACCCTTATTTTCTGTGCTATTTGTACCAGCCCCTCATTTTCCTATTCTGATTCGCTACATATATATATATATATATAGTCAAACCCGGCTATAACTGACCCGGATAGAGCGAATTATGCTATATATCGAACAAAAATATTTCAGTTACGGAAATACAAGGGAAACATGTTCCTTATAACGAAGTTCACATCTGATACATCGAACTCTGGGCGCCTAGAATGGCCGCCGAAATGCATGGTCTCGGAGCGGTGATTGAGATGTGGATTGGCCGCCACCACGGAGCAAGAGCCGCGACTGAGGCATTGCGCCTCGCACGGAGCGACATGACGCGCAATACTTTCCGGAACTGCTCCCGATGCGCGGGACTCGCGACGGAACCCGCCCAGTCAGTGAGTGCGGACCAAAACAGCATGCAGCATCGGTGAACTGTGGGAAGAGCTCGCCGACGTTCCCGATGATGTCGCCAGTGAAATCCGTTCGACGCTTATAATGAAGCGCTTTCGGCCGTCGATGTGCTCCGCCAATGCTTCTTAGATTTTTGAGCAAACGGACTCGGAACTGGTGCAAACAATGTTTCGTGTAGAGAATCCTATGCTAGTTGAAGCAGCCAAAACGAAAGTGAAAACAAAAATCCCCCCCCCCCCCTTTTTTTTGCAACGTGGGCAGTTAAGGCGGAAGGTAGCTTTGATACTTGCAATAAATTGATTATTTTGGTCTGGTAATGGCTACTGTAGTGTGTTCGTTTCTGCATACGCGGATGGCGGAGTTGGGGAGGGGGCGGGGGGCTCTCGCGGATTGCGAACCCGTAACAATCAGCTCGTTATAGGCGGGTTCGGCTATATCGAACTATTGGATATATCGAACTAATCGCGGTGCATATTGCAGTTCGCTATTAATGGGTTTGACTGTATATATATATATATATATATTTATTATATTATATATTGATCGAGAAGGGCTGTCTTTGGTTGCCGTAGCAAATAGTAAAAAATGGGTATAGCTTCTAACAAAACTGTTTATTGGTCGACGTTTCGATCGAGAAAGATCGGCATCCGATCGAAACGTCGACCAATAAACAGTTTTGTTAGAAGCTATACCCATTATATATTTATATATATATATATATATATATATATATATATATATAATATTATATATATATATATATATATAAAGACAGAAATAGGGGTTGGCAGTGAAGAAAACCTCCGAAAGCAAAGGGGAGGACATGGTAGGTCATAGAAACAGATAAAGAATTTAGAAAGTGGAGAAAAAATGCCCGCCAGGTGGGATCCGAACCCACGACCTTCAGAATACCGGTCTGGTGCGATAACCACTACGCTACCAGAGGGGCTATTTTTCCCCTGCTCTTTCTGGGGTATTTATGTCAATGTACTGTTTTCCTGGGCTTGGGGGAGGTAGCCAGCGCCACTCCGACTTCTCGGGGTGAAGGGGACCTTCTTTTTAACCCCCGGGCGGTGACTCCAGTCTCTACGACATGTCGAGAGTGGTCGACCAGCGTTGAACCCTCTTAAGCTCCCTATGGCAGCCAAGACTGCCAGAACAGAGGCCCTCGCTGTGCATGTAGCGAATCAGAATAGGAAATGAGGGGCTCGTAGAAAATAAGACAGAAATAAGGGTTGGCAGTCAAGAAAACCTTGGGAAGCAAAGGGGAGGATATGGTAGGTCATAGAAACAGATAAAGAATTTAGAAAGACAGAAAGTGAAAGAAAGTGAAAGAAATAAAATAAAAGTGAAATAGCCCCGCCGGTAGCGTAGTGGTTATCGCACCAGACCTGTATTCTGGAGGTCGTGGGTTCGGATCCCACCTGGCGGGCATTTTTTCTCCACTTTCTTTCTAAATTCTTTATCTGTTTCTATGACCTACCATATCATCTCCTTTGCTTTCCGAGGTTTTCTTGACTGCCAACCCTTATTTCTGCGAAGCAGTTTAGTTTCAAACTGTCTCCCCTCATATATACACACGTTTTGAAAACTCTTTCATGAATATACAATATGCATTAGACAATTAGTTATTAACTTTAGTCCGAGATGTCAATTTTAATATAGCAACAACATAATAGCGCAATACGGGCATAAAGAAAGACCTTTTATAGCATTCACGCGGTCTTCACATAACTTTGAGGCTACTTTGTGCGTGACAAAATTTCCTGATTGGTCGCGAAGGAGAACGCTGCTAAATTTCCAAATGCCAGGGACTGTAAAGATATCATGTTTGGTCCGACCATCGGATCCGCCTTAACTGACTCGCTAATTCTTTTATTCAAAATTAATCAACACACCAGTCCCAATATTTCACAGTAGCTCATTCACTCACCTAACTAATTTCAACTTAAACTTCAACTTTATTGAGCATTTCGTACATAGAAATGCGAGGACAAACACAAAGAGCTGCAAAACTGCAGCTTGACGAGGTGTTTGCACCTTACGGTTGGCGTGGCAGAGCAGAAAGATGAGTTTAAAGCATATGCACAAGAAATAATCGTAAGAAAATAATTCTCGCCTTAACTTGTCGATATTAAATACAAACATAAAAGAAAGCATTAAAACGCACTATAGCTCGCAGTTTGGAAAACATACTTAAAACATACTTATTAAATGATATACTTTCACGCATATAGGCACTCATAGGTACATACATACATATAAAGGTTACAAAACAAAACAGGGTACACAGGTACATAAAAAGAGAAATATTGGATATGTACGGAACCTGTGTAGACACAAAAATTCCCCCGCATTTCCCCGAAGGGGAGTATGAGGAAGTGCGAAGCACGGGGTGATGCTATGAGGGGGGAGTTTGTGAAGTTTGGTGGCATTTTGCCCGTTAGTTACATTAAACACCCCCTCGTGATCCGCGTTCGGTAAAAGTAAGAACTTTTACCGAAGGGCAGCAAAGGACATTTTATGAAGTTCTTCGTACAAAGGAGGATTTAGGCGTTTCGGCAGTGGACATTTCAACATTGCAAACTAGTTTTTTTTGTACATTGTGGAATTTAAAGGTTGTGGTCGCTCAATGGCATACGGTGGTTTGTATGGGATAACAATATAATAGTTCATTTCGATTGATTTCTTTAAAACATTTCAAAACCTATAGTGAACCATGTGGCTACGGAGGCATTTTAGGTGGCGTGTATTGTGGAACATCCGGAGCATCATGTGATACGCTAACGATACCCTTGGGTTTTCTTCTGCAGGATTGGAATTTTTAATTATTTGTATTGTGATGCTTCCCGAAGCAAGATAACAATGGCTTAGAAAGGGATAAATGAAGAACTGTAAAGGGATAGTTGAGTTTTACAGAGTAAAATATGACTGTACAACGAAGAATACCGACAAATCTAGGAAGCGCGATAATTTTTTTTACAAATGTGGGCGTCGCAAGACAGTGTAGGCGTAAATATTATACCTAGCGATACATATGACTCTGCGTTCTGAATAACTGAATAAGCGGGTCCAGAAGTAGTAGTGACGGACCTTTCGGGTGAAGAAGCAAGGCTTGCTTTTCTGTTTGCTTTTACCTAACGAATTTACGCGGTAACATCGTTCAAACGAATTGAAGACATTGTTAAGGCTTGCGGTTAGGTGTGTAATACCATTGGAGGAGAAAAAAAAAGGTTGGTGTCACCCACATAAGTAATGTATTTTGCCAGCTTGCTTGTATCACACGTCACTTATGTAGACAACGAGCAGTCACTGCTCAAGCAAACTCCCGTGGGGTACACCATATTCGGTTTGAACGGAATCGGAAGCCCCGCATGTAATAGTGACATCTTGCAATAGAGAGCTTATATGATTGGTTAGAAAAAGATACCGTCCACAAGCGCCATATTGTCTGAGTTTTTCCAAAAGAACTTCGTGATTCCCACCCGGTGGGAAGCGCCGCTAGCCCGGAAGGCTTTGGATCGTAATGGCCAGCCGTGCTCTCTGCACCAGTCGTCTCCGCTATGAGAAGTGCAAGTGTGTAAGCAGCTCCACCCATTTCTCATAGCTAGTGTTGTGGTTAGGGATGGGGGTTGGAAATTGCCGGCACGACCGTACCTAGTGGGGGCAGATTGTGCATGTGGCGGGTTATACGGTGTCACACATAACAAGGAGAAGGTTTTTATGTGGGTAAGAATTTGTTTTGCAGCCTGCAAAAGGCTTGTGGCTTCCTTTCGCGAGAGGTGTGGCTGTTGGCAGTGTTGATTCGATGGTGACTCCCGGAAAAAAAAACATTCTACGCGGATACACACGAACCACAGAGTTATTGGCAGCGTTCCAACCTATATCGTTTTTTTTTAAATCGCTCAATAACTAATGCAGCACGGTTGCTTATGTTAGCACAAAAAATAGGCCACAAAACGTGGCAATCACCGAAATTTCAACTCAACAGCGAAGGCTGTTTCACGGAAATCATTGTAAAGATCTTCACCAACCGTCCCAAGACGTTTCACAGGGACTTTTGTACTAGTCATTTCATCCCGCCAAACAGAACACATGGCTGTTGAACACAGCTCCTCTGTTCGCTTCGTGGTGTAGTATGTCATGCAAGAAAAAGCTCAATTTTTGTAGGTAACTTCGATTCTTGAAAGATATGCTTGTTTGATCCAATCACCAATAGATATCAATAATTAAAATATACAATATTAAGACGTCATGCTTGCCAACTTTCTTTTCCTCGCATATCAACCCCAACTACAAGAATAAGGACGTTATCCTTCTCTTTATAACATACGCCTACACTACCGGGGTTCCAAGTAACTCAGCGTTTTCACCGTTTTTTTTTTTGTTTGTCAGCGACACCCCTCTTCCGTTCTGGGCTCCTCTTTCTTTTCCTGCCCGCTACCTACAACATACAGAGCACCGGACCAATTTGTTTCCCGGATATCGCATTCTCGGAAGCTTGCACGATAGAGCACTGAAAAACTGCCAGAACGACCGAAAACGTCGCTTTGACGCAGCTCACCGAGATGTCTCCTTCCAACCTGGAGAAGAATTTTTGCGTTCGACGCCTCTCCGTGCTCCAGGCCTGTGCGAAACGTTTATGCTCCGCTTCATTGGCCCTACATAGCTACCACAACGGGTGCAACAGCGTTGAGATTGTGCACGTGTCACGTAGAAGCCGTTCGTCGACCGTACTCTGTCCCCTTGACTTTCGGCCATGTTTGCCGTTTCGCTTACCAGGGGAAACAGAGTGTGCACAGTCTTTCAGTCCTACAGGATACAATGTCCTAAACTGGTCAATAGCACCATAACGTGCACCAGCCAGGAACACTCCCATTACTTGTTCCGTCTTTATTCACGCATCGCCCACCATCTACAACTCGCCCACGGGCGCGTTCCTTTTTAGCCTTTGTTTCGGCTTTGCTCACACCAAGGTCGGTCGCGCTGTTGATCTGCAATAAACGATTCACCACGTCTCCTGGTCTGAGTGCTCCTGGACTGTGTCCACGGGTTTGTGTAGCCAATTTCAAAGTATAAATCAAGCAGAACTACAATTTTTCGAAGCTTTTAAAATATTTGGTTTGCATGCTGGCATTGGGTGTGACGGATGTGTCTGAGAGTATTGGTGTTACCAACAATGCTTTGCAGTGTAAATAAATGGGCAGAGTGTCATGTAACACAAATCCGTTACACAAAATAACTTGTCCTTCCTATCCATTATCCATTGTGCGTTATCCATTTGGGGTAATGTTTTGGGGTGACAGAACCATTCCCCTTCACTGACTTATAAGTGTGTGGTCTGGACCCCAACACCATGGATGGACGAAGGATTGGCGAACATGTTACCCCGTTTCTGAGAAAACTTTATGACCGGTAAAAAACGCGAAACCTACCTTCCATTTGTTATAACTACACCCATACCCCCTCAAGTATTTCAAAAAGCAGTACGCGTAAGGGTTAAATTTTTCTCATGCAGCATTTACATCGAAGAGTTAAGTTCTATAACTTAGGAACTCCTCAGAAATATTTCTTGGGTTCAACTAAACGCCGCGAGGTAATGTATCGGTCCATTAAGCATGGTGAAAGTGGTCACGTTGCTCTTGTTACCACTGGATATGTGAATGGTTTATTTAAACACGCTTTGGAAAGAAAAAGATAGTTTTGGTTTTCAACCAGCATACAAACGCGAAAGCAAACAAACAAACGGTGTTTTCGGAGAATTTTTCAGTGGTGTGGCTAATCTGAAACAAGGGACGTGTTATTTAAATCAATACCTGTATGTAAAATCGTACGCAGATTTTGACAGTCTAACTTTTTAGTGGGCTTTGAATATGCGGCGTGTAATATTTATGTACTGTCCGGAGTAAACAAAACAAGATGTAATCGTGCAGTTATTTCTACTCAGTGATTTGAATATGAAAGCCAGTGATTACCAAAGATTTCTTCGCTGAGGTATTTTCTCTGCGGTGCGGCCACGTTCCCTAGAAATCTGCCACGCTTGAGGGCAGTAGTTGTTCGATTCTGGATAGACTTTCTAAACGCGAATTCTAGATACACAGGCTGTACCTTTGCTCCTTCAAGATTAAACTTTCGCAAAATGTTAAATTTTCTTAAGTATGCTCACCACCAAAGTGTTTCCTTCCACTGACTGGTATACACTTGTTGCTCCCTTTTTAAAATAAATCCTCGCAATGGTTCATTTAGTTTACTTTATTTTTATTTTTAATAGACTCATCTGCAGGTTCACATAGTTTAAAGTACTTGCTGAAAAAGTCCCTTTATTGACTCGTACTGCAATAAATACATGTGAAAAACTGAAAAACGGCACCGTATGAGTGTTTGAGGCGCACTTAGCAGCTGCTGTGGCGACCCCGGTTGATACTTCAATCGAATGCGAAAATGTTTTTACACATACATGTTGAGTTTGTCTTTACAGCAGCCGTCATTTTCTTTCCATTCTTGTTGTTGCCAGCAAGTACGCTCACTTGTAAAGTTTGTTGAGACGTAAGAAGCCTTCTCCTGACAAATAAGAGGGATTTTTTTGTTGAATCCGTAAAAATCTGTCTTTAAAAAATAATAGGCGAAACATATTTTTACGCCCCTTAAATGTAGGCGAAAATTTGACTTTTCTCTGGTTGGCATCTCTGCAGGTTTTAGCCGTTTCCCCGCAACGTATTTTGGCTTACTTCGTTAAAATTTTCCCTTTTAATTCGCCCTGTCATGCGCAGTGTTGTTTGATTGCGTATATTTAGATTGCTAACTATTTTCCAGCATTTGGGTTTGGGTTTCATTACGTGTTTCCCCTTTCGAAAAAGGTGCTGAAAAACCCGGGGTTTTAATTTTGCAGGGAACGTTTTACTTAAAATTTATTTTTGTAAATTATCAAACACAAGGCCAAAACCCAAGACAAAAATTTTTAAAAATTGAAAAATTTTTTAGTAAGGAAAGTGGATCTGGTGTTAGGTGTGTGTTATGATGATATGCTCTAAAATTCGCCTGGCAAATCTGAAAAACCCTTTAAAAAATTGGCTTCGGCCAAAATCTGATGGATTGCAATTTTTATCCTTAAAATTCGCAAAATCATCGCGCGTGTGGAAGGTTCTTCACGTATATGTTGAACTACGTAGGCTATTTTCCACCTTATGGGGTCTTGGTTTAAGATACGGGGGTTTTCATGGTCTCTGCCAATCCACTGCCAAGGGGACTGCCCAATACTGGTTTTTTTATTAATGTGTTTTCCCAAGGCAGACTTATTTTCATTTAATTTGTTGGGTTTCAGCTTAATTATACAAATCAGACAAGGCCAAGACCACTAACGACAAAGTTATTTGATGAGGAGAGATGTGCAATTAAATACTAAATTTCCGAGTAAAAACAAAAGTGAAGTGAATGAATGAAGATGGCTGGTGTATAGCGCTAGTGTGATTATGCATGATATGAAAGAAGTTGTAAAAACTTGACGTCTGGCCAAAACTGAAAAACAGGCTTGCTAGAAAACATTGGGCTGTCGGCCAAGAACTGTGATGGGTGTAGCGAGATGTGTTGTCCTTAAAGTTCAGGAAAATGCTTGCGTCGTGTGGTATCGAGCGCCTTGCACTGATGAGTATGTGAACTACAAATAGGGCCTTTTCGCACCTGCTGCACTGGGGTCTTGAAGATGTGTGAGCAGATGCGAGTGGTTGCATGGGTGTGCCATATCCGTAGTCTAGCCAAGGCGACTTCCGTGTGTTTGTTATGTGAGTCAGCTGTGTACTGTCCCAAGTGTGGCTTTATTACATGCAGTTTGTTGTCTGTCAGTTCATTCCTCTGTGTTTGGAATGTTCTGCGCAAGTGCGGTCTTATGTGTGGCTTTAGGTCTGTATAGGATACCATTGTTATGTCTACAGTGTTCCCGAGTGCTGCATCAGCGGCCCTCTCGTGTGCCAACTTGTTGCCAGCTCGTCTGCCAACTTGTTGCCAGCGATCCCAGAATGTCCTGGGACCCAGCAGAGGAGCAGCTCCTGCTTTTGCTCATAGACCGACATAATGGTGTGGAACACAAGATTAACTATGTGGTATATGGGGCTTGTGCGATTATAGTGCACGAACAACACTCAAGGAGTCTGTATAGATGATGGAATTAAGAATTTGATTTTCAAGAATGTATCCTATAATGAGTAAACTTCCATACGCTTCTGCTCAAAACATGGTTGTGTGTATGCTCATGGTTCTGGCTGGATTGAAATTCAGACTATGAGCAGCGCAGGACACCACAGAGGAGGTTCTAGAAGCGTCAGTGTAAAATCCTGCACGGGGGTATTTAAACGGCAGAGACAGGAAGTGCTGCAGTATTGCAGCTCGTGGTACGCAATTTTTGTCAAGTTTCGTAAAAGAAAGGTCACAGGACCGAAGGTCGAACTTGCCAAGGCGGTAAAATGCCTGTAAAAGATGATCTGTACACATCTAAAAACGAAGCGCTGACATACGAGGCTCGCTCTCTCACTCTAAGTAAAAAGGGCAGTCGAACGGTTGGGTAATTTACAAAGAGCAGACATGTGGATGTACTGTTAAAGACAGGATAAAAAGGGTGGTTGTATTTTTAAAGACACGCTAAAAAAATGCTTGTTCAGGGGTGATATTTTAAAAGCATAAAGCAAGTCCATGTACGCGCGTTGGTTCTCATGGTACAACTTGTTAAACTCGAGATACAAACGTTGCACTGGGCTCGCGTGAATAGCACCCGACAGAAGACCTAGCCCCAAGTGTAGCACTGGGTCAACCATTCGCATTGCTGTTTTAGTCGCCAGCCCATTCACCCCACTGCCATAGCACAAACGAGACCCAACCAAAGCAGTATACAGGCGTAACAGGAGTTCTTTGTCGGAACCGTATACGATTGCTGTGAAAGGACCTTAATGATACTCATTGTTTTAAGACATTTATGCTGAAGTTCCTCGATGTGGGGATTTTGCGTGACCTTGTGATCAAACACAACACCCAAAAACTTGTGCTCCTTGTTCGCAGGAATGGACACAGCATTAAGACCAATGTTTCGTTCGGCATGGATCTCACGCTTCCTGGAGAGCACAACGCAAGTGGTTTTTCCAGGGTAAAGTCTAAAACCGTTCTTGTTTGCCCAGCCGGCAAGTTTCTTAATGCCCATCTGGATTTGACATTCGCAGATATATATATTACATGAGTTAAAGGGACACTGAAGTTATATGTAAACATTGCGGGATTACTTGCGCAAATTGTAGTCCGGAGTCCCCAGGGCATGTTTCGACCACCCTGGGCACGTTTACGCGATTTTATTTAGTAGAAAAATTAATTCGAAAATGCTGTCCTCCTCTCTTTACGCTCGCCCATTTTCTGCGGCGTTTTCGTGTGACGTCAGGAGGGATAAGCTGGCAATGGCCGCGCTACTGCACGGCTCCCCGGCCTTCAGACAGAATCAGTCGGCCCAGCGTTTCGTCCGCCGGCTGCCCACGGGTCGTCGCAATTCGTTCGCTCAGTTGAAACGAAGCCGGGACACGTTTGTGAATGGTAGAATTTGCCTTTCTTTACTTTGTTAGTTTGTACACATGTATCTAGCTCCAAGTCAAGGTCGCTTCGCACAAGCGCTGCACAAGCGCACATGCGACGCTTCGCTGACTGGTATGCCAGTAGGAAAATATAAGGCCTCTTGAAGGCGGGAGAAGAGTCAGCGAAGTCAATATAGGTACTAAGGAAATAAAATCAACTGATATTTTTACCGTACAGCGTAAAACTAGGGTGCGGGAAGCACTTTTTTGCGGTGGGAGAACAAGCACAGCGGTCAGCAGCACGACTAGGCATCTGCGAACGCTTTTCCGTCTACGAAATGCAATTGCTAGACGTGAGCTATTGTGGAAAATCGGGCGACGCTTACTGCACGAGCGCAATACAACAAATAGTCACCTAAGCTGCTTGAAATGTCAAAACTAAAGAAAAGTGTAAACTGGTTGTACAATATATACCCTATATTAGCGGTGCCAGCCGAGCCCGCTTCGTGGCCGAGCGGTCTGGGTTGCTAGGTGTGCCACCGGAAAGTATTCTGCAAGTCATGAGTTCGAATCCCCGCGGGTACGTGCTTCTTTTTTTTGTAAGTTAACTTCTTTCGTTTTCCGCCGATGTTTTCTATATTGAGTTCACCTTTTTTTGGGCCGCAACGTTCATGGCTCCACGAACTAGTTCACGAAACGCGCGCAGGCTGGCACTTGCGCGCTAGCGAGTTCTCTTGGCATGCTGTTGCCATAAGCACCGACTGCTTGCAGGCAGTGGGCACAGGCCAGAATGAACAGACCCTTGGCCTGGTGCGAACACTCTTTTTACGACACAGGCATGAGGGAGGCAAGCTCCAAATATGGGGGAAAAGCGCATGACATTTGGGCGTCTGCGGGTACGCGGAGGGCGCTCATGCACTGCGTAGGTTTCGGCTAGTGAATGCTACGATTCCAATCCGTCCTAGGAGGCTTATCTTTATGCATTTTTACAGCTGACAACATGGCAGAAGCGCGGTACGATGATTACTGAGTTATTGAGAATGCCCATCCAAAAACGCCAACGGTTGTGTTTTACAGAACCGAAACCGAAACCGAACCGAAACTTGTTTTGGTTGCTCACCTTGGGCATCGTCCAATCACGGTGCGGCTCCTCCTAACGTCACAGCTTTAGTTGGTGCGGCCGCCGCAAACCGCACATGGTAGTTTTTCTTCTTTCGCGCTTTGTAAAATAATTACCGATTTGTCAACCGAATAAACGATGAAAAGTGTGCTAAATTTTGAGCCAGTCTACGCACTGCAAGCAAAAACGGGAGCTTGACAAATTCACTTCAGTGTCCCTTTAAAGAAAATCTGGACATGATCTACATACATCGAATAAGAGAATGTAGGTGGCAGTGCCTCCCCAAGAGAGGTCATCTTAATTATGAAAAGATTGCACCTCAACACGCCGCCTTGCGGCACGCCATTTTCTTTCACGTGAACCTTCCGAGGCAGCACAGGACTGTTCGGCCGAACTCAAGCCGGTGTACTTTCGCCGGTGATTTTCTGTACGGCCTTTTTCCGGCAGCCATGTTCGGCCCGTGTCCAAATGTGGGCCTTTTGGCCGTATACCGCCGAACTCCCATTGCTGTCCAACGGCCAGTGTCCGTCGACCAGTCGACCGGCTTGCGTTTATATGGCCAGATTTCAGCCGTAGGGCACCGGTCATTCTAAAGCCACCCGTAAGCGGCCGAAGTACGGCCACCGGAGGACAGCCGAGATGCGGTCGTCGGACCCCAGCCGGAGTAAAGCTGCCGGAAGTTCGGCCATGTTACACGCATTGGAGTTCAGCCACAGTACGTTAATTGTACTGCGGCCGGTAGACGACCACTGCATGCAGCGCAAGCAGATGACTCAGTCGTGCTTGGCAGCATCACAAGCCCACCATTTTGGGTCCACTGCATCCACATCAAAGTGAGCCCGCGCGCCAACACCAGCCATCCAGCCTTCAGCGCAGCCTTGCTTAATTATCAGCGTCAGTTGATAGCAAAATTCATTTATTAAACAGTGCTCACAATGGCCGTTCCATTAATTGCTGTGCCTCTTTTACTGTCGCATACAAAAATGTTCATTTCTTTGTAGAGCTTGAATAGATGTATTGTCCAGGTCCTAATATCTTCCCTGGAGCCGCTTACCTGTAATAAACGCGGAAGGAGGAGGGGGGCGGGCGGAAGGCGCATAATTTAGTGGGTTGAATCTCACGAATATGAAAGTGTCGATTTTAGCCCATTTCTCTTCAGAAAATCTTCCTGAACACTTTCATGCTCTTACTAAACCAACTATTTTTACAACAGTTGCTTGACCACTTTTGTTGTATACAAAACCAGCGCTAATGCATTGCGAAGCGTTTTGGTACACCACAAGATACTCAGGAGCATTCATTATAATTTCTTGCCCACAAAAAGTAGGTACAGGTTTCGCTCATTTTTCTTGCAAAGAAATTTTCTACTCGATCAACATTTCTGATGATCTTCAACAGAGCTGATCCTAGGAGAGATCGAACAACTTTCATTTTAAATCTATTTGTCATGTCGTTGTCATGGTTTATGTGCACACCGCTTAATAGTCCAAAAGAACTTAATTTTCCTGTAATTTAGTACTACGTTAAAAAAACACTAGAGACGTAGCGAATGACGCCCTGCTTCAGGTGGCTGCAGTTGTATCCCTCTGTGCCCATGTAAAGGCGTAAAGGCGTAAGTAAAGGCGTAAGACTAGAGTTTAATAATTGGTTTCAAACTAATAACATAGCAATGGTACTAATAATACAGCAAACCTTGCATACTCTAACGAATAAAACAATAAATATTTCATTAGTGGAGTTTGAATGTGTAAGGTTCTCAACCTGTCGGAGGCGAACTTGTGGCTCCGCAAGTTTATTTAGTTATTTATATAGTTAGTTATTTTTATTTATTTATTTATTTATTTGTGTATTTATTTATTTATTTTTGTAATATTTTTTACCTGCTTCGCCTTTGCATACATTACAGCTGCGAGATGATACTAGACACTAAGCATCAATTTTGAGACCAAAAACAAAATAAATCTACAAAGCGCGGTGAAAACTGTCATTTTAAACCGTCGATACGATCACACGTGGAAGATACTTACTCTCTTGTACGGCGCAAGAGTGTAAGTCTCCTTTAAAGAAACGTTAATAATTGGCTTTAAGCTAGCGGTCCCACTTTGGGATATGTAGAATTGCGCTTCGATAAACTTCTCATCATTTATTCCAGTTTTCGAATGATCGATATTACGAAAACATTTCAACCTCAGGTTTCGTCTGTGATCTTTCTCGTGTTAACATTAAAGTTCACTTTTATTTTTCCTCATGCTAAGTTGACAGTGCCAATTACCTTATGCGAATCGCACTGCCCTATTCTGTATGTTTTCGAGCGTATAAACCAGCTCTTTGGTGTACAGATCCGAGAAAAAGCATGCGTAGTCCAATATTGAGCGCACATGAGTGAAATACAGTTTTTCTTTCAAGTTAGATGGAGGTTCGCTGAAATTTGTCCCAGAAAGCCAGATACACGTGCAACGGTAACTTTTATGTTGTCAACGTGCCTATTTAACTTCTAACCACTAGTTAAATAAACTTCTAGTTATGTATGTTCCCAGGCCGTTCTTAAAGCAGCGTAATTTACGGCATACGTAATCAATTGGAATGAAGGCTTTCTTGTAAAGGTGACGTTAACACACTTTTTAACATTCAACGACTTTTCTGAATCAGCATACCAGGACGTTATTAATTTAGAATCATGCTACAGGTATTGGGAATCACATTCATTCGCTATAGTCCTGTAAACTACAGAGTCATTCGCTAACATTTTGAACAATGATTTGAGGCCAATAGTAATAACATTTATATATAACAGAAAAAAAAACAGGACCCGCAACTGAGCCTTGGGCAATACCTGAGGTCACGGGAACATGTCCGAACGAACAACCATTGAGGGTGGCCGACTGGTGTTTAGATAGAGATACTGGGCTGCCCATGCAATAACCAATTTATTAAGTTTATAGCCGGCAATGTATTAACAAGAAAGTGGTAAGAAACACCATCAAATGCTTTTTTGCAGTCCAAGAAAGTACAGGCAACTACTTTAAGCTTATCTGTTGCTAGAGCCAAATCGTGCGTGAACTCAACAAGCTGCGTTGAACAAGAAAACCTCACGAAATCCGTGTTTGCCATAATACTGGCCATTATGTTTAAGCAAATGAGTCATATCCCAAGAGTAGGTAAGCTCACCTTCAAACACCGCAACTAAATTAGCATCCAGGCTTCATTCATCATTGCCGAGGCCCTCTTGTTATCGCAAATTAAAAATAACAATTGTTTCTAAATAGGCAGTCATAAAATCCCATTAAGTAACAGTGCATGCAGGGTATGAAGTTGAGCCTACCAATGCACGAGCTTACCCTCTTCTACGTTTATCCCCATCAGAAGGGTGCAACATTGTTTTTCGCAGCATTATTGTAAGAAAAATAGCCGCAAAGTTGCGCTTTTGCGGGCCCTTGCCTTTCTTTGGTGGCGAGTCCTTGACATGGCACCGGTTGAGCTCCTGCGTGGTGGCCGCTTTCTCGACGCCCTTTAAGGCTGGCTATTTTGGTGAACCACCGCCATCTAAGGTGGGACATCTCTGCCCGGTCAATGTCTCCAATACTCTCCATTTCTTGAGGGGGCGAATAGGCTCGAGCTGATGCGCCGACGAAGCCGGCGGGCGAGGCGTGGTAGCGGCTATGATTGGCTAGGCTTAGCTTATCCGTCCGTGTGGCGCAGTCTTCTTGTGGCAATAACTGGCATTCCGATGGCCTAAAATGTTTCCTGCTAATGTCCAGTGAGTCCTTGCACCTTGCCCGTTCACCTAGAACACTCATTACTGCTTGAAAAACGATGTGCGGTAATTTAAAACGCTAAAACACCGAGCGGATTCAAAACGCGTCTGCGTCGTTCGGCTCCCTGACGGCTTTTTTTTTCACACAGGGAGAAACCGGGCCTACACAGGCTGGTCTCCTTCCAAACACGTCTGTGCATGAAATCTCGGCGCCCAGACGCGTGCCATTGTTCGGCTGTACAATGCATTCCGAAAGAATGACGTATAACCTGAGACCTAACGCAGGCTGGTCGCCTCTTGAACACTGGTTGTGAAATATCCTGCGGCCGTTCCCTTGCCGTAATTCGGCAGAGAACCACTAACCAAATGCAAAATGTACATTCTGGGGCGTACGTCGGCTGGTCTCCTGTATAACAACGGTTGCCCGAGAAAACGAATATTCGGTGTCAGACGCGTTCGCAGTCGCAAACGAATATTCGGTCGCAGCGAATGCGAGGCAGCCGCGTTCCGGCCGGTCTCCTTTGGAACACCAACTGCCACAAAAATATGGATATTCTGTGGCCCGTCGCTTGCCGTGCTTCGGCTGAACACCGCTTCCGGAAGGATAACAGGATGCCCTAAGGCAGTAATTCAGCCGTTCGCTTTCTCAGCATCTAGAGCCGAAAGTGAACTGAATATCTGGCATCCGGGTAGCTGCCGTTGTGCGTCTGAACACGGGCGTCCGGAAAAATACCGAAGCCCTGGTTGCCGAATGTTGGCCGTTCAACGTACCATCAGGGGCTGCCAGAACCTGGATGCTGGCCGGACAAGCCAGAAAGCAGCCATAGACGGGCCGGTATTGGGAAACACTATCTATGCCGCCTGGGTTTCAGAGTGCACTACCGACTCTCATTTGAAACGGTCTCTTCGACAAGTAACAAATAAGGGTTTTAGTATGTTACCCGAAACAACGAATGACTTGAGGTCACTAAGTATGCCGTAACACCAAGCGGTGCCATAGGCCTGCTAGGATGTGGAAAAGCACTGTAACACAGAACTGTTTGTGAACGAAGACATGGTTTATATATCAATCCAACGCAACCAATTGATCGTTGGTGGATCTCCCCGCCCTGAAGCCAGCCTGGCAGCTCTAGAGAAGAACAATGTACTCTAAGTACACGAGTCTCCTGTTGATCATCTTCTCGAGAAGCTTGCACAGGCAGCTGATCAGGGCGATGGGTCGATAGCTAGCGGGAGAGGAAGGGTCCTTCCCTTCCTTCAGGAAAGGCGCTACCATGACCTCCATTCAAACCCTTGGAAGCTGAACTCAAAGCCATATTTTCTTGTATAGGTGTAGGAGTGCCTCAAGAGTGTAGAGGTGTAAGGGTTAAATCATGGTATATGTAATCTTATCTGCGCCTGGAGCTGAAGGTTTTCACGTGCTCATGGCAGCCCTCAACTCATGAAGTGTCAATTCAGATTGTAAGAAGTTTTTGATGTGTCTTATGTAAGGGCTTTTTTTCTGCACATATTTTGTGTTGCATGAAAGTGTTAGTCTAGCGTGCTGAGCTAGAAACGGGTTGGAAGTGTTGTGCGAGTGTGTTAGCCTGGAATACGAGTGTATCCCCTATAGTACTAACAAGGGGCAGGCTCTGTGTTTGTTGTGCTTTGAGTTAGCGTATTCGTGTCCAGAGTTTGTATGCGTCTGTGTATGAGTTGATGAAAGTGAGGAAGGCGCGCCAACACTCTCTTTTCGCCTCACCACTCACCCGCTTTCCAAACACCTTTGCCCGTTTAAAAGAAATGAGGTTAGCCGACGTGGGGTACCGACGTAGAATACCCCACGCTTTGTTCTGGGCCTCTCGCGCCCGCCTACAGTCCTCATTCCACCACGGCCTCCTGGGGTCGCGTGGGGCACCGTATCCTTGGGGAATGAACTTTTCGGCAGCGTCAAGGATGTCCGCCGTGATGACTTGGGCTGCTTCCTCCACGTGTAGCTGTTTTATGGATGTGTGGTGTAGTTTAGATGTTTCTATAAATATACTCTTTTGCTTTTGATTCATTAAACGTGTTGTGAGAGGATGGACTGCTTGGACCTCTACCTATATACATTAGTGAAGTGGGGATGTCGTCACTACCATAAGGGTCCGTGCCCACACCCCACTCAAGACAAGGAAAGATAATTGCAGAACCAGTAGCAAAATCAAGATGTGAGTATGTATTGTGTCCTACGTTGTGGTATGTAGGCTGTTTGTTGTTGAAAAGGCATGATCCCGAGTATGTTAGGAATCTCTCTATCAGGCAACCTTTGGCATCCATTCTGGAGGAGCTCCAACGATGGTTGAGCCATTACGTCGCCTGTGAGGATTTATGGTTCGGGAAGCTGGTTAACCAGTAGCTCGAAGTCAGAGCTCAAAAGGCCAAGGTCAGGAGGAATGTAAATGGAGCACACTGTTATCAACCTATTAAATATTATTGTGCGAATTGCTACAGGCTCAAGGACAGTGTTCAAAGTGACAGGGTGGCATGCTAAGGATTTCCGGGCAACAATGGCCACACCACCCGAAGAGTGTCTGCAACCAACCCTGTCCTTTAGGAATACCATGTACCAATTTGAGAAATGTGTTTGTTTAGAATTGAGGTGATTTTCTTGGAGACACGTGACACCTGGCTGATTGGCATGCAGCATCTCATACACATCGTCAAAATTTTTGAAGGAGGCCTCTGCAGTTTAATTGAATGATGTTTTCTGTTCCCAATATTTACATTTAACAATGAATGGGATGTGTCTGTGTGTTCATGTGTTGTCTTTCGGTGCTGCTACTCTGGAATTGTGCATTTGGGGCCTTTCTGTATGCTTGGAAGTCGGAGGCCGCTCCTTGCGCTGCGTTTCAGGAAGGAACGGCCGGACATCCAATATCCTCCTCAGATGTCAAAGAGGTGCCCGATTGGCCGGGCCCCCAGACTTGGCCCCCTTGCTGGGGCCCTTCGTTTAACCCGCCACCGCAGAGGGCGTCGGGGGCGACAGAGGTGGTACGGGTGGTGCAGTGGCGGTGGGAGCCGATGCGGGGCCTCCTGTGTCCATCCCCTCAGCACCCTCCAACGCACTGGAGGAGAGGGAGGTAGACGCGGGAGCGGCATTGGTCCCAGCAGCGATGGTTGACACCACAACCGCTGCTGCCTCAGTAAGAGCAAGCGTTGTGGTGACGGATTCGGCTGCCTGAAGCAACCCAGTGGGGGCGGCGGAGGGACCAGGTCAAATTCGCTCTAGTGGGTACCTGTGGAAACCAGACGCCGCTCCGCCACCGGCGAGCTGCGTCGGCGTACTTCCCCAGAGGGAAAGAGGCGAACCTCTTTCGCGCCTCTGGAATGGAGATGTTCTCTGTTACCTTGATGTTGATGATGTTTTTCTCCAGATGAAATTTTTTTTACATTTGCGGGAGTATGCCGCATGTGGCCCACGGAAGTTAAAGCGGATAGTTGGGCGAGTTGGTTGCTGCTGACTAATGAACTCATACTTCTGGCGAACTATAGCACAGGACGAAGAAAGAAATAAAAGACGAAACACACGCTAGACTTCAACTTGGTTTATGCAAAATGAACAGGGACACCCGCATATATGTACATGATTCGAAAAAACAAAAACAAACAAGCACAAGATTCCGCGCAAAGTTTTCACTCGCTCTTATCACTTTACCATTGATGCACAAACAAGTTCACAGGGAAGTTCACACGAAGTTTCACTAAAGTTCAACGGAAGTTCACACAAGTCTTGGTGTCGGATGGACAGTTGTCGGTAGGATGATCCTGTGCCGCGCATTTTGCGCACGTTATTCGGCCACGGCTTGAGTTCGTACCATGCCCGAACCTCTGGCACTTAAATCAGCGCCGTGGGTTTGGGATGTAGTGACGGATGGAGCAACGGATAAAGCCGGCATTTATATGTTGCGCAATGGCTGAGTGGGTAAAGGTCAAGACCATGTGCTTGGTGGAAATCTCCTTGTCTTCTCTGAGAATGGTGATTCGCCTCACGGCTGTCACGCCCTCATCCTTCAAGCCCGCAAGGAGATGTGCATACGTTGAGTTCAACATATCCAGCTCAGAGGTCCACACCCTCGGAGCTGTTGAGGCTCTGGTGGTGTGTGACCCTGATGTCCAGATCAGTCAGTCTAGTTGGAGCTAGAAGTTTGTCGCCTACTGCTTGTCGTGTAACTCGACAAGGACCTGACCAGTCCTTTCTGTTTTGGCCTTGTAAGATGTTCCCATTATGACTTCAGAATATTTTGCAATCAAGAACAGTGACTGCGATACAAGAGGTTGGGCTGGATTGAGGAATTCAATCACAAGATATCGAGAAAAATTATCCGTTTCAGGAAAGGTTAAGGATGGCAATGGGGGAAAAGATACTTGGGTGTGACCCCTTTTTAGGAACCGATCACGTATGGATGGGGGGAGGCGTTCCGAAATACCATATACTATAGTATAAAAGCAGGGAGACGGGGTACTTTCTTCGTGAGCCTTACCCTGGTAGCTAAAGAGGTCCTGGAGCTCCCTGTTTGGTAAACAGATAGGGAACCCATCCGCCGGAGCTTGACCTGGGCTCCGACGGCCACCACTTGTGGTTTCTTACTCTTCCCCTCTAACACATCACGGTAGATCAGACCTTATGTTAGGCGGCTCGGGTTCCGTGGTGTCGCCAATAGACCGTCACCAAAATTTGTCAAGGTGCCCCGTGCGGGGGTTACCCTTCAATTTAGGTTTGTCCACATGCAAAATGTGTCATCAACCTAAGCAATAAACGCGTCAAATAGATGGAAACATTTAGTCTGGGCAACCTCCGAAATGTTTTAGGTACAGTAAAGATCGGTACGGTCAATTGTTTAACAGGCGTACTTATTCGAAAACGAAGCACCGAGTGCGTCCTTCGTTCAAACTTAGAGCCAACCGAGAAGTGGTTTGCACAGTGTGAGGACTTTGGGGTTAAGCAGACGGGTGTGTGACTCGCGGAGGAAGATCCCAAGGAAATTGACGCCATGGTCTTGAACAGATAACTCAAAACTGAATATATTGGGGACAGAACGCGCACACAAGCGACATAAAAAAACAAACAGGTCCGATCCACTAGAGTTCGGGAGAGAAGTCGGGAAAAAAAAACAATGCCACGCTCACGGCTTTGTCCCACAGTGATGGCGCTCAGTCGCCACGGCGTTGACGTCCTCGCCGCAGGGTTTTGGAGGACGGCGGAGCAGTCGCGGTTCCGCTGAGTCACGCGCCGCTGGCTCCGCTCGCTAGGCCTTGCCTCGGAACTGCGGCTCCCAGGGACGTCGCGGCGATCTAACAGTTTCCCGAACGGCGACGCTGGTCTTCCGAGTCACAGGCTCGTGGAGCCACCCCGTTGGAGCGACCACGAACCTCGGACCTCGAAAGCCACGAAAGCCTCGAACCGCCGGTAGGTCAGTTTTTGTCCAGCTGCCCTCCGGAACCTCTGCCACTCGCTCCGCTTCCCAGGCCAGCCCTCCATCATGAAGATACTCCCCTCGCTGGTACACACCCTCTAAGCGAAATTGGCCCGGTCACCATCTTCTTCTTCTTGAGGCACCTGCTCTGCGCCGTCGTCCGGCTTCCCCCCTTTCACAGATGGAGAGCACTGGGCGAAGGCGTTGTGCAGCTCGGACCGTGAGGTCCAGGCTAAGGTCATTCAGCGAGCTGCAATGGTCACCGGCCGGTTACCAGCGCCGGTCACCCGCCACCCAGACTAGCCCCAAGGGGCTCAAATAAAG
This sequence comes from Haemaphysalis longicornis, assembly GCA_013339765.2. NCBI lineage: Eukaryota > Metazoa > Arthropoda > Arachnida > Ixodida > Ixodidae > Haemaphysalis > Haemaphysalis longicornis. Next base: position 24,546,930 of record CM023452.1, read on the forward strand.
TTTCTCTCTCTCTCTCTCTCCCCACTCGTGGGACGCCAGTCATCACAATCACCCCCCTGCTCGAGAGGTTTGTTTGGTTAAACAAAACTCGGCACACTAAACTGTTCGCTTATGGCTGCAATGAGACGTATGGTGCTGAAGCAGGTTCTGTGGTGTCAGACGTTCAAGCACCACTAGCACCAGCACAAGAGTACAGTCCGAAACAGCACAAAACAGTCTCTAACCCAATGGAAGGGAAACCAACAAAAAACACAGCATTTGCCACTCTTAAATCCACTATATAGAATAAACTGCCTACTTTAAAAAGTCGGACAAAAGTGCCCTCTTCCGTGCCTACTGTGTCTGTGGATTGGAAAGGTTAATCGGCTGGAGCAGTCGGTACCAGAGCAGGGGTTAGAGGGAATGGCACACCCGCAACTTCGTCGTTGGGTGCGTGTGGCATCTTGAACCCTGTGGAGGGGTTTCTCTTCTAGGCGCTGGGTGAGAGGTGGACGACCAGATCGATGGCAACACGCCGAATTGCCTCGATCTCCGCCACGATTTCCCGTGGCTACTCTGTGCTCTAGCGCAGCCCTCTGACACATGCGACACAACTTTACGAAGCGTGCAGTGTCAGATTGCATCCCAGGCCAGTAGAAGTCATTGCAGACGCGCTCCATGATTCGCCTGATACCCCTGTGATTGCCGAGGGTTCCTTGATAGGCCTTGTCCAAGACGATGCCTCGTAGCTCCTTGGGGACGACGAGTTGCCTTCTTCCTTTTCCGGAGGGCAACTGATGCCGTCGATAAAGAACACCGGCTTCCCTCATGAACTCGCTCACCTTTGCGTTGAATTTCACCTTTCTGCCGACCTCGCAGAAAAACTATCGGAGAGAAGGGTCTTGCTCCTGTAGCGCACATAAGTCTGCAGAGGTGATAGTGCAGGGGCTGTCAGCAACGGCAGGAACCTGCGGCATTGTTCTCGGAGCCTCGCTTTTTGCTAGGTTGGCGCGCATGTGGGTCTTCAACCCCGCGGCAGCTCGGCAAGACAATGGCAGGTTCCGACCGCGCCGGTCTTCTGGGACGCGGACGCGGCCTTGTCCAAGCACCGTGCTTGCAATCACTGGTTTCTTTTCGTGAGGGTCCTCTCGTCTGATGTTCCGATTGTCTTTCATATTGGCATCACCAGACCCCTCAATGTTCCCTATAATGACATCGCACAGGGGGTTGTCCATGCAGGAAGCTAGTACGCGGCCTGAGAAGTACGGGGAATGGATTTCCACGTCTGCCTCCGGTAGGGACAGACACGTTCGATTTAGTAGGTGGACGGTGCTCATGCCTCCTGTAAGCTTGGTGTCAGCAACGAGAGAGCGGTTCACGATGACCGTATTACAGCCAGTGTATCGCAGGACGACCACGGGTTGGCCTTCCAGAAGTCCTCCCGACGTTGGCATCCTCTCCCGCTGGGTTGTCGGCGTGCTGCTTGCAGGAGACACTGGCACAGCTTGGCGTCGTCGAGACTTGCTGGATGCCTCTACTCGAGAGTTTTTGGGTCCGGTCATCGCGGAGGGTACCTGTCTCACGTTGTCTGGAAGGTTGCAGCAAGCTTCAGCCTGGTATCGGTGTACTTGCTTGGAGCCCCTCAGGCAGAAGGCGTTCTTCTTGCTGGGCTGGCTGGAACCCCGTGACTTCGCCCAACAGTAAGACGGACGATGGCCTGGCTTGTTACATAAAAGGCAACGAAGCTTGACCTCGCGCTCCTGATGATGAGGAGCCCGGAGAAGTTCAGCTGGCTTGCCACTGTCTTTCTTTTCTTCCCTTTCTCTGCCCAGGTTGACTAAGCCTTGAGCTTCGAGGTATTGGTCAGCCGTCTCAGTTAGCTGGTCCAGGGTCTTGCAGCCCCATTCTTGGAGGAAAATGGCGAGCTTCTCGTCGCACTGGCTCAGGAATTGCTCAGACACCATTTTGTCTCGGAGCGCGGAGTAGGGCTGCTCCGTTTTCGCCATTTCCTGCCAGCTGTTGAAGTAGCCGAGAAGACGACCAACAAACTGACGACCTGTTTCTGAGTTCTGCGGCCTGGATTCCGTAAACTTGCACCGGTACCCTTCTTCGGTGTACCTGAACCTCTGTAAAAGGGTCTTCTTCAGTTTCGTGTAGTCCATTGCATCGTCGGACGACATGCGGCCAACGGCACTGAGCGCTTCACTTGTAAGGCACAAGGTAATGAGAGCGCCCACTTGTCTGAAGCCCAACCTTGGCTTGTTACCACTCTCTCGAACCGCTGTATATAAACGTCGAGCTCGTCTCGTTCCTCATTAAAGGCGGGAATCAGCTTGTGGGGGCTGTGGAAGCTTTGTGCCGCATTAGTCGCGGTGTCACTTCCCACGGCGTCCAAACTCGCGTTGGAACCCTGCGACCGTTCTTGAAGTTGTCGCCTCAGTTCTAGCATGGCGCGTTCAGCCTCAACTCGAGCTCGAGTCTCGGACTCCGTCTGCTGTGCTAGCCTTGCGGATTCTTTAGTCGCCTCAAGTTCGGTCGCACGCTTCTCTCTTTCTTTCGCACGTTCAGCGTCGATCCATTCTCTGACATTCTGACCTGACAGCCCTAATTCTTTGCCAATGAGCATCAACTCCTCGAGATCCATCCTCGTTCGTCACGCCCAATTGCCTGCTTAAGCTCTTCAGATGGAAGTAGAGCAAAGTCCTGTCGCGGACGCCAGAAATTGTGAGGACTTTGGGTTTAAGCAGACGGGTGTGTGACTCGCGGAGGAAGATCACAAGGAAATTGACGCCGTGGTCTTGAACAGATAACAACACTGAATATATTGGGGACAGAACGCGCACAAAAGCGAAATTAAAAAAAAAACCAACAGGTTCGATCGACTAAAGTTCGGGAGAGAAGCGGAAAAAAAAACGCCACGCTCACGGCTCTGTCCCACAGTGATGGCGCCCAGTCGCCACGGCGTTGACGTCCTCGCCGGAGGGTTTTGGAGGACGGCGGACCAGTCGCGGTTCCGCTGAGTCATGCGCCGCTGGCTCCTCTCGCTAGGCCTTGCCTCGGAACTGTGGCTCCCAGGGACATCGCGGCGATCTAACAGCTTCCCGAACGCCGACGCCGATCTTCCGTGTCACAGGCACGTGGACATCACCCCGCTGGAGCGACCACGAACCTCGAACCTCGAAAGCCACGAAAGCCTCGAACCGCCTGCCGGTCGTTTTGGTCCAGCTGCCATCCGGAACCTCCGCCGCTCGTTCCGCTTCCCAGGCCAGCCCTCCGTCATGATGATACTCCCCTCGCTAGTACACACCCTCTAAGGAAATTGGCCCGGTCACCATCTTCTTCTTCTTCTTGAGGCACCTGCTCTGCGCCGTCGTCCGGGTTTTCCCCACTCGTGGGACGCCAGTCATCACACACAGAAACAATTTAAAGACGAGCATTGATCATCATATCGCCCTAAAAATTAAGGAACCATTATGTTTTCGTTTAACGCTATAACTGCAGTTTGCATCTTTGCAAGTATTTTTTTATTTTGTTTTCTGTGTACAGAGATTATCTTCGATTTAGAATGTCTCTCGTACTCTCAGTACTTTGCTTAAATACCTCGTACAACATAATACACGACGAAAGAAATGCGTCTATAGGTTTTTTTTTGCAGCTTTGCAAAACATGTTTGCAAAGCATTTGCAAAACGTTTTTCAGCTTTTGAATTGTTGTTGTTTTTTATATAGAAATGTTGGTTTTTCTAAACGTTTCTTTATATTACTTTAAATTAATTTTGATTTGAGGCTTGATTAGTGTTGCATCATAGCGGCCATGGAAGCTGTCATAACTGTTTTTACCCAACCAGAACAACCGCCTGCGATCCCTGACTAGTCGGGGTTGTATCGTACTTTGCTGTCGCGGCGCGCAAGCCGATAACGAGCCCCACTGTCACACCCTCTCCCTTCCCTGGCTGCGTATGCGGCTATATAAGCAAGCCCAATAAAGCTGCGGGAGGTCTGCAATGGCTCAGTCACTTCATGTGTCGTCTTACTGCTACCCACACATGATACATGGTGTCAGAAGTGCAACCTCCGGCGCAACAAGCAGCAAGGAATGGACGCCATAAAACCAGCGGAACCAATGCAACTGTCTAGAAACGTCAGACGCAACTTGGAGCTCTTCAAGCAAAGGCCCGACCTATTCCTGACAGTGACTTCGGCGGAAAAACCCAGGACAGACGCGGTCAAGGTAGCGATCCTTCTCAGCAGTTCTGGCGAAGACGCACTGGAAATCTTTAAAAACTTTACTTTCCGTGAAGATGAGCGAAAGGACGACTATCCCACGCTGGTGTGCAAATTCGAGGAGTACTGTCTCGAGCAAGGAAACGTGGTTTACTAGCGACATGTGTTCCGCGTGAGGGTCCAAGATGGGGCAGAGCCTTTCTAACGATTTTCAGGAGAGTTAAAGACGCAAGCCAAGCTTTGCAATTTTGGGTACCTTGAAGAGTCTATGATAAGGGACCAAACCAATAATAAGAAACCCAGAGGCAAATGTTGCGGGACAAAACCTGACTCTACAGAAAGCAGAGGATATCTGCAAAGCAGCAGAAGTTGCGGCGCAACAAAATTCTGCATGGGCCAGTGAGCGCGTACAGGTTGACATTGCCTGGCGGAATGAACGCGGAAAACTGCAAAAAAGTCGTTGCACGAAATGCAGTAAGAGCCATGCGCCATGGCAGTGTCAAGCTTACGGGAAAGTATGCCACGCGTGCAAAAGGAAGAATCACTTTGCGTCCTGCAGCAAGAACACGCAGGTTAACGATAGCCAGAACGACGCGGACGACCATTTCGACGTGCTTGACGTTAGCGTCTGCGGCACCAGCAACAACGCAGGGAAAGATTGGACAGTACGCGGTATGGTGTGCGGCTGCGAAATTGAACTGAAAGTAGATACGGGTTCTCAGGCGAACCTTATTCCGCTCAGCGTCTTCAAACGCATATCAAAAACAGCGGCATTGCAGAAGAGCGCAGCAGTGCTCACCGACTAAAATGCGTCCGTAATAAAACATCTTGGCGTGGCGACAGTAGCACTGAAGATAAACGGCGCAGGGAAAGAAACCAACTTCTTCATCGCAAAAAAGGGCACCCAGCAGTTGTTGGCCTGAGCACTTGCCGTGAGTTCGGCGTTATCCCGGCAACCATCGCTGCGACAGGACGAAGCGGTGCGGAGGCACCTGAGACACAATTCGCGCTCCTTTTTCGAGGCGCGGGGTTGCGGAAAAAGAAAATACACGATGGTTCTTCGGCCAGATGATGTTCCAGTCATGCAACCAGTGAGGAGATTGCCACTGGCTCTGAAGGAACAACTACGTGACGAACTCGCCCGCATGGAAAAAGTAGCCATCATCGTGATAGTAGAACCAACTGAATGGGTGAGTCTGGTGGTTGCTCTGCGTAAAAAGAATGGGTCATTCAGAGTATGCATGGACCCATGAGAAGTGAACAAAAATATATTGCGTGAGCACTACCGTATGCCCATCCCGAAGATATCGAAAGTGGGTTGTCAGGGGCCCAAGTCTATTCGCGTCTAGATGCAAACTGCGGATTTCATCAGATATCTCTCGATGAAGCTGCATCGCGGATCTGCACGTTTACAACACCGTTTGGGCGTTATTGCTTTTTAAGGTTACCGTTCGGAGTTTCATCGGCGAGCGAAGTATTTCAGAAAACGCTCTACGAAATCTTTGAATGTGTACCTGCGGTACGCGTGTACGTCGATGATGTCCTGGTGGTGGGGAGCTGTCAAAGGTCAACACGACGAACGTTTGTGCGCTGCTCTAGAAAGGCCAGAAGAGTGTTTCTTCGGTGTGAGCAAAATATCATTTTTGGGTGACGTGATCAACGCAGAAGGTGTGCTCCCCAGCCCCGACTTGATCAAAAGCATCCCATCCCAGCTATGCCCGCTGCTTAAGACAAAAATACAGTAGGGAGAATGATTGCAGTATTAAATTACTTCCGCAAGTACATACCCCGACTAAGCGACAACACGGTGTTGTTGCGGAGCCTCTTCAAGGAAGATATCATTTTCTAGTGGACTGCAACTCACGCGCGCAAGTGTGAATCCGTATGAGAGGCGTTAACGTCTCCCCCACTCCTGGCTTTCTTTGACGAGAAAAAAGAGACAAAGCTGGCAGCGGACGCCTCTGCAGTCGGCATTGGTGCGTCTTTATTGCAAAAGCATGGCAGGGACTGGCGCCCAGTCATGCATGCGTCGTTGACGCTAACTGAAAGCAAAACGCGATATTTCCAAATCAAAAAAGAAACGCTCGTCATCATGTTCTCGTACGATAAATTCCACCAGTTTACATACGGCCGCAAGATTCTTATCGAGACCGACCACCGGCCATTGCTTGCGATTGAAAAAAAATATTGGCGAGATGCCACAAAGGCTACAGCATTTATTTGTACGCTTACTCAAGTACAACTACGATTTCCAGTTCGTTCCTGGCAAGGACCTGCTCCGGGCTGACATGCTGTCCCGCGCGCCTGCCCGCGCGTCGGACCCGGCAACAACCGAAGACGTAGAAGTCCACGCACTTCAGGTCGTCTCCTGAATATTAAGCACACCAACGAAGCGACGTCTTCAAGTTGAAACTATGTCAGATCCTTATCTATGTTTGGTGATACAGCAGCTTGCCGAATGTCGACCCATTGAAGGGTACTTACGCCCGTTGCTGCTGAGCTATCCGTCATCGAAGGAATATTACTTAAAGGATGCAAAGTTGTCATACCCCTGTCCATGAGAGCTGAAATGCTGAAGAAAATACACGCCAGGTATCTCGGAATGAACAAGTGCAAAGAACGAGTGCGTGGATTAGTTTTCTGGCCTGTCCTTGACGGCAGCGCAGAATCGATGATTCATTCATACAGCGCATGCCAGAAATATGCGTACCAGCAGCCGTCGGGGCCACTTGTTCTTCGGCCAACACCCAATAAGCCGTGGTAAAGGGTAGGCATCGATATCTTTTCGCTTGCTGGTGACGCATACTTGGTAGTCTACGACGCCCACTCAAACTTTCCTGAGGTGGAAAAGCTAGCTACAATGACAGCACGTGAGGTAGTACAGAAAACGTCCGCTATCTTCGCACGTTATCGGATCACTGGACAAGTATGCACAGACAATGGTCCTCAATTTGTGTCAAAAGAATTTACTGGCTTTGGAAAAGGATAAGACTTTGAGCACATCACTTCAAGCCCGCGAATCCTTCGGTCCAATGGATTAGCGCCAAAAAGGGGGTTCAGGTAGTCAAGCGCATCATGAAAAAGACTACTTATTCGCATGATGATTTTTGGCTAGGTCTGTTGTATGGGGTATCTGGATTAAAAGATGGCCAATCACCCGCACAACTATTACAGTTACTGCACACCAACGTCCCGGAATGCAGAGATGAGCTCGGAAGCGCAGTAGCAAAGCACAAGCAGCAGGACAAAGGCAAGCCACTACTGCAGCAAGGAGACGCGGTGCGCATAAGGGACCACGATTGCTCACGCAAGGCGAGAGTACTCCAGGAAGTTGCTCCTCGATCCCACATCGTTGAAGGTGAGGATGGACGGCTGCTGAGGCGGAACAGAGAGCACCTGCTTGGAACCCAGGAAGACTTCCGCGCCATGCCTGACAACGGGAAAAACCACGACGCCGAGTTTGACAAGCACAAGTCGTGAGCCAGTACACTCAAGTACAAGGTCTTAATCAGCACTATCTCGCCGCTCGGAACCTGCAAGCCAAGGAGCCTGGAGTGCCTGAGTGGCAAAATCAAATGCAGGAGACGGCTACAACACCTGGAACCACAACGGAAGTGCAGCAGTCAACCGAGCCCCGCAGGTTAACCCGTCACCGCAGTGAACAAAAGAGGTTGCGCTATGACGAAAGCTTCCGTTTGATCTCTTGCCTTTACTTGTGAATTTTTTTGTTTTTTACTGCTTTGTTTTGGCAAAGACAAAGAGATGTATCGAGATGTACCGTACTTGGCTGTCGCGGCGTGCAAGCCGATAACGAGACCCACTGTCACACCCTCTCCCTTCCCTGGCTGCGCATGCGACTATATAAGCATTGGATAGTGACTCTGGTTAATCAATAAGAGGAAGCCATTGCGCTGGTGGTTAAAATCACGACAGGCTGATCACTTCCAGGAGCGTAACGACACCAGCAAGGATTTCCGTACTGGATAGGAACAGTGTGTCTTGACTTTTACCCAACCGGCCAAACCGCTTCCTCTCAGTGACTAGAAGGAGTCATATCATTAATTAATAGTTTCTGCAGGCGGTAATAGTTTAATGATGTCGCATCATGGCGGCGATGGGGGCAGTCGGTTGATTTCACCCAACCGGAGCAACCTCCTCCCTCTCACTGACTAGCCATAGCCATTGTTAATAATTAACAGTTACTCTGGCTAGTCAGTAAAACGAAGCTTTTTGCCCATTTGGGTAAAATCAACCAAAAGTGCTCCCATCGCCGCCTCGATGCGACACAATTTAGAACATTACCTTCTCTGGCTAGTCAATGAGCGGAAGCGGTACTTGCGGATGGTAAAAATCACATGTACTGCTCTCATGGCCGCCATGATTTAACTCTGCTTCGAACATTTGATTTGATTGATTGTGGCGTTTAACGCGCCGACGCAACGCAGGCAATAAGCCGCAGCGTAGTGGAGGGCTCCGGATTAATTTTGACCACCTGGGGATCTTTACCGTGCGCCGAAATCTCGAACACACGGGCGTTTTTGCTTTTCGCCTCCACCAGAAAAGCGGCCGCCGCAGCCGGGAATCGAACCCGCGACCTCGTGGCTCAGCAGCGCAACGCCTTAGCCACTGAGCCACCGCGGCGGGTCACTGCTTAGACCATCACATATCTTTGGAAACTTACGGTACATTACCCTAAATAAAGCAAATTGACTTACGAAGCATCAAACAGCATATAAAATAATACCTTTTTTTCTATTTTAATACTTTGTAGTGTAGTATGTAGCAAGTAAAAAAGCATTCGCTATGATGCGCGCACCCTTTTTACTGGGATACGTCTAAATAGGAAAGTGAATGTGTAAGATTTGTCTAGACATTTCAAAGTAAGGAAGTACTGAATGGCCAAACTGTAAATGTCATGTTTGGTGTTTACAGTTCGGCAAAAACCAGAAACATGCAGAAGAAAAACACATCTGCAAAATACGCCAAACGAATTTATTTGTAAAAATGGCATGTCTAAAAACGATTACAAGCATTGGTTAGAACTGAATGTAGCACACATCCGCTATAGCATAATAATACTGCCTGCAGTGGTGCGGAATCGGGTAAGGTAAATTTGCGGTAGTTGAAACAAAGATGCAGGCTGGTAACAACAGCCACTCTTTAAGGCATACCAGGACATCACCGGACGCGTTTTACACAAGATGTCAATCCAAACCAAAAAAACCTGAGCGGAAATGGTCTTGGTTCGACAGTGAGATTGTAGATACGACCGCGAGGCATTATCAAAAGTCAAGATCGTATTATTCAGAAAAACGTCATAAAACGCAGAGGTGCTTCGACCGTATCGGAAAACGGAAATAAAGAAAGGACTCGAAGTTTAACGCGAGTATCCAGGTTTGATTGCAAACACGGTAATTATGTTTTCGAGACAACTAATACGTCTTCACTTATCTTCGAGAATTTGTCAAACCCTTGGCGTAAACTTTGCTTTCCTGCGGTGCCTTTTGGCGGCGGAGGTGCCATAGCAACTACCATAGGCGGAAAGTTTTCGTTTTCTGGAGTGGGGGGGGGGGGCGCAGTCTCTTTCTTTCCCTACGTCATCTCCCACAAGGTTTGTCCTACACTGATGCTGTCGAGGTAAGTATACTGCTGCTGCTGGCAGGTGCGGACCTACTGTTGGACGCTTTTCACAGCAATAATTGCGGTACTGTGGCAGAGCTCCTCTTTCTAACGTCGAATCAAAAAATCATGTCTGGAAAACAGGCTTGCACCACAGCTGTGCATTGACCTCGCTCTTTGTCGATTCCAAGCTAGAGCGAAGATTCTATCAAGTAGCGCTCAGAATAGCTGCCAAATTTTATGGTTGAACAATTACCGTTGATATTCCGCAACTTGCAAAAGCCTATATACCAAAAGTTCTGTTGTGAGCCTCCCTTCAGCATTGGGTTGCTGTGGCAAGTCATTTGTAAGATTCCATCGATTTCAAGAAGAGTTCATATGTAAAAATGCGCGTAATTTTTTTCGGTTTATAGAAAAAGTTCGGATAATACGAATTAGAGCATGCTTGCATTTCGGCTAGACCAATATTACTATTTGGCAGCCGCTGCCCCGCTGGGCCGATAATACGCTTCCCCTTGTCTCGGCATTGTCCTCTCTTTGCTCTCCCCGGCCCCCAGCCCAACAACGGTCGCCGCCGCTGCCGGAGCGAAATCGGAAGAGAAGGCTACAAGCCTCGCACGCGGATCGTAGAGTGGCAGGAAAGTCTCGAGTAAGCCTTCTACTGGATTGCCGAAAACAGTTTGCTTATAATGAGAACAAAGCGAACCAACAGGTTTTTCGTTTTCTTGTTATCAAAACGTGAGATACGCATTTTCACATCGTCAAGTCAAGCTTACCAATACAGGTTATTTCGAAACACGACCACGAAACCTTGTCCGGTTCTTTTCTTCCTGTATTGTTTTAATGCGTTGTTTCTAAATAACCATGTCGCATTACCCACTCGCCCAACTCTCTAACCTATTACCAGCAAAGCTTGAATCCTGCAAAGAGCTGCACCACTAGGTTTGAACAAACAGTGCAAGGGCACGGAGGACAGATCGGAATAAAGACAGGACAAGAGGTGTCTGTTCTGTCCGTTCTGTAGTCGGCGTCCTTGCGCTGTTTGCTCAAACGATGTATAGCCAACTAGACCAAGTCCTAGCCCTAATTGGTGTACTTTCTTTAACCTCAGCATTGCAACATCGTATTGTACATCAGCGTTTTTGGAAGCAGATCCTGTTCGCACGCAAAATATTTCTGAACCATGAATAAAGTACTGAAGGAAAATTCCTACTTCCGTGTTTACGGTTGGAGTGGCGTAAATACGGCCGACGAAATCGCAGTGTTTTCTCCGAAATTGCCGCGCGTGAAACCGGCGCGCTGTTGGCGTGGCTTCGGGCCGAATTCGGTGGGCCTATTTACCGGCGGAGCGGCAACGGCAGCGAAATCAGGGAGAAGTGAGGAAAAGACAGTATCACCTTTTCCCTCATCACACCTCGCTGCGCCTTCTGGCATTGTTACCATCACAGTTACAATGCGATGGGGCTCAACAAGGCGGCGGCGCTGCCATACCACAACTGCAACACATTTAGGCACGCCCAAAGCCGCTAAGAGAGGACTACGATTTAGTTCATAATTAGCAGAGACGCTGGGTTACAGGGTAATAGGGTTTCCCTTGGTATGGCATTACAAGAAAAGAGGGGTAAATAAGGTTTTAGAGAAGCGCGAAACAGTGGATTCAAAAAGAAACAATCTACTTTCATCATTCAGCCGTAGCCATTTCGGTGGAAGATATTCCTAAAATGGGAAGGCAAAATTTTGCGCGGAAGGGGTTGTGGCATCAGAAACAGCAGAGAAGAAAATTCGCGCATGTAAGTTTCACCATTCAGACTGTAGCCATTTTGGTAGAAGATATTCCTAAAATTTGAAGGCGAAATTTAGCGCGAAAGCCATTTTGGCATCAGAAACAGCAGGGAAGAAAATTCGGGCATGTAAGGCGGTGGGCTAGCACTGTCCTCGACCGAATGGCCACGTATATTCAATATTCTATATCAGATGCAGCGGAGCCTCCAGAGGGCCACTCATCTTGTAGCTGGGCGAATGAGTTTTCAGCATGTATATGCTCCGAATATGGCAGACTATTCATATTGGCCGCGTGTGAACAGTCAACCGCCAAAGTTTGCGGGAATCACTGAGCTTGGCGGACAGCCCGAAATTCACATTGCTGTGTCATCGGCGGCCAAATCCCGATGGGTCGAGTGTCATGAAACCCACGACAGGCGTGTTTTCTGAATGCCTATCCTTACTCTATATAAGCCATCTGTGGTGAATATCTTTTCACCTTGACGTTGTTTTCGTATTTGCGACAGCCGCTGTGGCGCCGCGTGACCGCCGACGCGGGTCTGCTCTCACAGGCTGCAACGCAAGAAGTACTCGCTCAAGCATTTGTGCAGGGCGCAAAGTTCCCTCAACATATGCCATCTACCAAGCGTTCCGTTGGTAGACTGTTAAAAGTATTCCATTGCAGCTGTTATAGTCAGGCCCCTCACTAAAACTGGGTCATTTGACACGGCATGAAGAAAAATGTCCCTCCGACAAGGTTGACTATAGCTGCAATGTCGACGTACTCGGGAAGGTTCTGTGGATCTAATAATATGCATGTATCTTCAATAAAATTACGCAGAAATATTCCGCTAGGACGGCTCTCTCATTCCGCCAAATTTTTCTTACTTGCAGAATTTAGTCAGTCCACAGTGATGTAAACGGTACGAACTTTCCACCTGCTGTTTATACATGACCGACTGTCTACATGGGGTTCTGGAATGCCAAAACTACACTAGCTCTCGCTTTTTGGAAATTGAGACGAACCAAATTATATAAGGCGTTTTTTCGAAATGAGGAGGTTCAAGAAACCGAAACTATGATAAAACTGCACTGGCAAGAAAAAATATGCAACTATCGCTTAAAACAGGGGTGGCAAGAAAATAGGTGAAATAACGCCCCGCAAACGGGCACGCAGATCGTGCTTCGTGTTGAAAATGAGCCAGATCTTGCTGCTTCCCGGAGCAAATTGAGCCAAGTGCATTTTCCCAAATGGAGTTTGCTTTTTGGCTTGACTGTTCAGACTCATTCGTGGGCGTTTCTCAGAAGTTTTTTTTTTCTTTTTTGCCTTTCGAAGCTGGCTTATCATGAATTCAGACGGCAACTAGGAGATCGGCGAATATTTGTCTCTGGATGGCAACGACCAAGTGAACGAAATGGAACTTGGAGTTGTGAAACAACTAATTCATCTTGTCCCTTCCCTCCCTACGGAGCAATTGTGGTTAAAGTATTTTTACTACCAATTTTAGTACTTGACCAAATAGCCGCCGCTCACAAGCCCTGGGAAATTACCCAGGTCTTGTAAGCGTTAGTGGTAGTAAAGGACATCACTTCGTAGGTGGCTTATAATGAGACAACGTCGTAGTCCACGCCACAGGAGGCATCACGCGACGTCTTTTGTTGCACCAGTGAGAGTAGACCCGCGGCATGGTCACGCTGCTCCACAAGGGCTGCGCGAATAGTGACACCACGTCCTATAAAAGGAGTGACAAGAGATTCCTGATAATGATGTAGGGACTGGCCACGTAAAAACCGCACACGACACGCAACACCAGGTAGCATGAGCTCGCACGTCAGGGGTGGCAGATGACGCAACAATGTAAGTTTGGGCCGCTCTGAGAGGCACTATAGATCCCGCGAACTTTTCTGGCTGACTGCACCACGATGATGATAGCTAAGAAAGATTTTGACGGCTGTTAACGATTTCACGTGGGCACATGCAGAGGACTGCTGATCGTTTGTGATACGCTGTCCGTTTTTTCTCGTCTGCCTAGGTTGCATACCCATCACATTGAATTCAATTTGCATCCCAAATTGCATTATACAGAATATTTTTAACATGCACGAGGACAGACCTAAAGCCTAAACGACTCGTGAATGATGCGTTTCTGGTGAAGAGAAATAAAAAGTGGGTCTATGATCGTGCTACTACGTTAACCGTGCTTCAGTGGGAACCCCGATAACTCGAAACAGGTTCAGAAAGACAAAGATCACACCCATCACCTCAACTTTCCGATTAACTGTCAACAAAATTCCATTAAGGGAGGTAATTTTTCGAGCGATAAAAATGGTTTGTATCAAAATTTGCAGTCCTATGACCCTATGTTTTGCTTTATATATATTTCTTTCTGTATACGCTAACGTTTTCGATCTACTCGCCGTTTTTTTTTTGCTTCAGAGGGGCGCAAAAGTAGGGGATCAGAAAGGTACAGGTTCACTACATTAGAAAAAAGTATTTTGTTACTTTTCCGAGTATTCTTCTTGGTGTTTTTTGAAACCAACAAGATAACCATTATAGTTATGTTTTAGGAAAGAATCAAACACCGAAAGGACTGCGTTGTAATTTTTCCCAACATGCTTTGTGTCTTCGGTTTACATTTTATGTTTTTGTCCTTTCAAAAATGCAAGAGCACCATTTGTACAAAGAACTGTTTGGTGCTAGCAGGTTAGTCAAATTATATGTAGCACATAGACTGCCGTACATTGTAATAAAAATCCTGTAAATGCATGCTATATTTTTCTTTCCTTTGAATTCTGTTTTCTGACATGTTTAATCAGACATTGAGACGAGAAGACCTTTTGGTTATTTCACCGTTTGTATTTAGGTATTGCATTACAATGCGAAGCATTGTATGTTAACGTAAAAATAATGTTATTTTCTGTTGATAAACGGCGCACATAGGTGAACATACACTGTATATTGCACGGAAGAAATGGATTACATGAGCTTAATTCCCTACAGTCTTGCAAGTTGCCGGCAGGGGTCAGTTACCGAAGTCCCAGGTTAGAATTTCCTCATAGTGCACGTAAAAATGCCGGTAAAAAATGTATATAGCATAACTGCTAATCCTGCGTTCAAAATGAAGCAAAATTTAACTGACGGCACTGACAACCACACCTTCTCAATATCCGTCAAAACAAGGCAAATATGTTGAATTAAAATGGCTCCGTCTGGCAGTTTAGTGAGGATTGTGTGCTCTGCTGGGTACAGCTATTCAAATGAGTGGAAATGAGGAAAAAAAGTAACAACGTATGCCCGTTTTCTGCAACGAACATCGTGTTTGGTTGACGCTGTAAGCTGCAAGAAATCCCTTTATTACGAAGCACTCTCTTGTTTTATAACGCTTTCGCAACGCACTTTAAAAACTACGCAGAATGTTTGGCTCCATACTGCTGGTCCCACTGTCAATGAAGTTAACGAATCAACAAATATCGAGAAAATTCTCTCTTTGATTCCCGGCGGCCACGCCCGCTTTCATGGTGGAGGCGAAAGGCAAAAAGGCGCCTGTGTACGAGATTTCGGCGCGCGTCAAATATCCCCGGAATGTCAAAATTAATCCTGAGCCATCCCTACAGCATGCGTCTTCACCAGCGTAGCGTCGGTGCGTTAAACCATTTAACGAATCAATGAAATATTCATATCAATTTCGCTCCAATAACCCCTAATGCTTTCGAATCCCTAAGTTGTCTTTCACTACGTACAATTGCTGCGCTGTATGCTCTTTATGCTTGTATAGGGTATAGCGGAGCATAAGTCTCCTCCATTAAAGCGTATCGTTTTATGAACACTTACTCGTCCTTGACTACGAGAGGCAATGTATTTCAAGACAGTAGCCGAGCGAAGGTTTGGAGCATGAAGGGAACGAAAAATAGTCCGAATACAAGAGCAGTCCGAAAAATCCGTGCGTCCTTACTCCTATGGGGCAAAACGCGGTTACCAGGGAAAGTCCGAAATATCAAGCAAGTCCGAATTTCCGGAGTCGGAAACTGGCGGTCAGCTATTGTATGCCTTTCATAGCGTTATTGTCTCCTTTTCTTCACAACATTCGGGGTATTTGAGCCATGTTAGGTAGTCTTCTGAATGAATGGGTGGTGAAGAAGCTGCATCACGCTCATAAACACCCGTACTCAGCTTTTTAGATTAAAGGCATTGAAACACGGCTTCGTTACAGTACATCAAAAGTACTCGCTGGTGTATTTGCGCTACGCGTTGCGAGTATATTCAGTCAGGGAAACATGCCATTTCAAATATGAAGCATACACCGAAGTGGTACTACGATTTGCCACAAAGGGGGAGGGGGTCACTTCTAGGCACGCAATGCGTTCGGAAATTGGAGCTTCCAAATCATCTTGAGTGGCTGCACAATGTTACGTGAGACGCACGTTTGCACCAGCAGAGAAGATAACGTTACCCTGTTGAGGTTCCATGAAAATTACCACAAGGTAGCTGCGAAACTCCAACTTAAGCTGGGTTTTAATCGTAGAGTTGAGCCTGTATTCACATGAACAAAGCTACATCGCTGTCACCTTGAATTTTTGCGGAGCTCTATGTGATAAGCGCACAGGACTAAATATAACTTGAATAAGCTGTAAGCACAAAATTTATATACTAGCTTTATTTTTAGACGGTCGGTTTGTATGGCTTTAAATGGATGGTTTGTATACAATTTGCATGATCAGCATCGCAGCCGGACTTGCAGCGTGGCGTATATTTGCACGTTTTAAATCTGACGTTTCGCCAGTGTTACAAGTCCAAGTAACTAACCATCGCCTAATAAAAGCACACTCTTACGCTGCCTTGCCCGAGATTGATAAAAAAACTGCTGCAACAACACGTACGTTCATAAGTGCTGCGTAGGCACGACTGCACAAGGAGGCGTTGATATCTTGCAAAGGTAAGTGAAGGAAAACATTTTCACACGTGAATGCAACAATCTCATTGTATATCAAGCAAAATATGAGCGATAGCGAAATATTCTCTGCGTTATCAACAACTGCTTCGAATGGGCAGCAGCTTTAGCGCACCGCTGTGGGCGTGGGTGGCGGTGCCACGCAATGCCATCGAGCGTAGAGCGGCGACCCTAGCGGCAGCTTTCGTCCCTGTATGAAACTGCGGCCAGATCTCTTTGAGCAGAAAAGCCTTGAGGGACACCGGTAGTATCTAACGCAAACTGATAGTGCATACGGAAGACTTTACAATAAATGTAGGGTAACATGAGGAAGACAGCTCGATAGGTTGTGGGATTACTGACTATGCAAACATTTGGTGGTGCTGTCTGGCGAGCGGTAAAAATATATAAGGACGCAAAACAGGGGACCATAATCAAGAACTAGAAATTACAGTTTTTAAGCTCCGCAACCGCTGCGGAACGGTTGCTAACTTTCGTGTTAGTTCGGGTTCAGTCCCAAAAAGCCGGAAAAAATCCGGGGTCGGTTCGGTTGCGGTTCAGGGTGAAAATTCTATTTCAGTTCCGGGTTTCGCGTCGCTTCCGGTTCCGGTTCGACAGCCTCACTGTGACTGATAGGAAGCGGAAAGTGCGTGAGAAGTTGCGAATTTGACGGCGCGTGAAACACAAAAGACTAGGATGGCGTTTACAGCGCTTTATCAAGTGCGGATGGTCGAACCCTGTCATCGTGAACCCCTAACCTCCATTTCTTTCTTCAGTAAACTTTCGGTGCGGGTCCAGCGGGCTCAAAAAATAACGGTTCGTGTTCGGTTTGAGTTCCAGCAAAAATACCTGTTCAGTTCCAGTTTTCGGTTCGGCTCGGTTCCTGTTTGATGCACGGCGAAAAACATGTGGTTGATCCTTCTTTCATATGAATCGGTAAAACACAAAAGTGAAACGTGCCTTCACAGGAGCATTTGAACGTTTTAGTGCATCGATACGTACTTGCACATCGCTACTTATATTTCGTCGTATGGCACCGCTACATGCATCAACTTTAGACATTGGATTACACGTGCCGGATCATTGCGTAAATTTAATTGAAACACCAGGCACTCGCAAACCATGCGAACGAAACAGAATTGGTTAGCAGCGAATCGTTCGATAAAGTCACGGTCCGGTACAGCCAAAGGAGCGTACTATGTGGGTCGGCAGCAGTATTGTGGGTGTGCTTGAGGAGCGACATCCTGTCTCCGATTCACTGCGGCAAAGGTGCGATCACATTGGTTCTCATCCGTGGAGTGTAGGCCAAACGCGTGCGTGGCGTCGAGATCTGCCAGGGGGAGGCGGCTGTGGCGTTTTATAAGCTGAGCGGCGTCCCACATAGGCGGCGGGCAGATAAACACAGCAGCTTCCGCTCCTATACGGTGCCGTATCGAGGCACCAACTATCGGCGCTTATTAGCGTCATGACGCACTACTTCGCTTCCCCTCTCCCAAACGGCAGCACCATGTGAATGGAGAACTTCGAGGGAAGGATATCAGGCGCGTCCGTACAGCCATCCGTATATGACGTCACGCTCAGTTGGCAGCGCTTTTCACACCACCCATTGCAGCCTGACTGGTCGTGGACTCGACTGCTAGTGCCGCCGCGCCAATGGAACGTTTTTGGTGATGTAATTTCCGTGATTTATTTTAGGGTTTAACGCGCCGACGCAACGCAGGTGATGAGGCGCGCCGTAGTGAAGGGATGTAATTTCCGTGACGGATATGATGTCGCTGAGGTTTGTGTACTCCGGCAGAAAACACTTTAATGTTATTACCTCTGGCTCCTCCTTACTTCCCACATATCTTACTTCATAGGAGATGCCATAGCCCGCAGAGGCAGAAACGCCGTTGAAAGACCCAGTGGACCTCTGAAGCTTACCGCTGTACCAAGAACATTGAAAAAATTTGCCAAGATCAATACCAAGACCATTCTAAAGGTCCCTTTCCAACGCGACGATCTAAGAAGAAATAAATTGCCCTCCGCAGACTACACGGCGCGCGACGCAGAAACAGCCGCTCTTCCAGATATTGATGCGCATTGCAGCAGTTTGAAGTGGGGTCATCGTAAGCCAGGCGTGACTTCCGACGTCACAGCAAGAATCTACGTGAAAGCGGTCATTATCATAGACGCCGCGCGTTTTACGCCGGCACGTACGCGGTAAATTCAAAACCTCTCAAAGGTGGGCGTGCCCCTGTCGCCAATAATCATCATCAGTACTTAGCGGTGCCATGAATGAGAGAGCGAGAGAAGCTGCTCGTCAAGAGCGCCCTCTTTGGGTGGAGCTTTCCTGAAGTTTAATCGAGCGGTAGCCAGCACCACCTATTGAGCAAGGTGCAGTTTTTGATTAGCATTCTCTTACCTCAGTGATTATTGACCCGTTCACGTGACCGATGACGCGGTTGGACTGCTCAGTTTAGCACGAGCAGAGGTTGTGATTGTAAGGAAATATTGCTTCACCCTTCAACTGAACTGTGTTCTAGTGCGAGAGGATTTTATATTGTTAGGGAGGCGGTTTTATATTGAAATGCCCATGAAGTAAGCCGTAAATTGACCATAGTTTGTTTTCGCTTTGTGTAGTAAAACACTGGTATTTTCAGAAAACCGCGTGTTATTGTAATTAGGCAGAGCTGTGGCTGTTAGGCTGTCAATAAATATTTCCTGGGCACGAGCATGGTAAATCACTGTGGTTACCTTTTGCTGGAAAATATTTATCACAGGCAAAACATTTAGGCTGTAAAATATCGGTATCGCGTTCGTCATGAAAGGACTAAACGTAATGAGCCGCGAGGCTTGGGTTTGTATATGTTGCACTTTCCAGTCCAATTGTTCCAGTCGCACTGATCTTCGGTGCGACATACTTGTTTTCTGTCTTGACCACGTTAATGTGCGGCTGCATCGTAATGACTACAGGGCATTTATTGTCGAAGCAAAGATGACAGATCCTTTTTTTGCGGGCTGTCATGTTTTTTTATCTATCCGTGGCTACGTGGCGAGACATCTTGCATTCCAATCGATACTATTGTCTAGTGCACATGTACAACAGTTGCCCTTGCATCTACTGTCAAATACTTAGGTTTATTATTTTATTTTTGATAGATCTTAAGATAGCCGATCAGCACACGTGTAAAACGAACTCCAAAAGGTTGCTTGTCTCATGTGTTCCATTAGAGTGTTATGCCCATTTAACATACATAAATCTTTTGTGCTTGCTAACACTGTGTTGCGGTACGCTATTCGCTGTTCTTATTTTTGTGCCACCTTCGAGAAATACGCCAATTGAAATCTGCACTTATGCCTGTAATGCATGGTTTACCACAAGTCGCATAAAGTGCTATGCATGCCTAATTTTTCTGTGCTGTTCAGACCGACAGTGCTGCTGCTGAAAAAGATTTTTTCATGCCGATTTTGTTCTAAATATGGGGGGCTGTGCCGCGAGTTTGAACTAAGTATTGTGAGCTGTACGTTGTGCACTTTTTTTGCCTCTTCTGTTTTTAGCTGTTTTGCCTCTGAAATGTCTTCGCTCAGCAGCCGTGTACTGATATTAAGAGCTGCTGTTTTAGAGGTACGTGGCTGACGATATGCTCTTGAATGGGGTTTCTGGTACCTTTTAAAAACTGCTTCCTTTTTGTGTTCATTGTTGTTATATTCTTCATTTTTAGACTATATGCTTTTGAATTTTGTTTCTAGTACCTTTTTATAACTGTCTCTATTTCGTGTTCATTGTTTTTATTTTCGTCACTTTTTCCCCTCATTAATGTCCCAACGTCAACTGCGTATCAAATGCAATTTCAAATGTTATTTGTCTTTTTGTGAAATTAAGTATGGCAAGCCCAGCATACCCATGCCCAGCCGAGCCTGTAATTTAAGACTCTTCGTTATTCTTCCAGGTGTTTAGCTAGGAAGAGGTGCATAAAGTCTCGCCGAAGCTGAAACGCCTCATCCCTAACAAAGGCGTAAGGGGCAACTTTGGTTGTGCCTGGGAGCTGCCCAACTGAGGGGATGTCCAGCTGCCCCTTGGTGAGGGCTTTCCCGAACTCTGCATTCTTGAAAACGCCGCCGTCGCTCTGGCAGCCCTCAGTACCCACGTCAACCAGCACGAACTTGGAGGTGCTGTCTACCACAGCCGTGATCACTATTGAGAGAGTGCCCTGAAACAAAAGGCATTAGAGACAAGATTACCACATGTAAACCTCTCCGTATAGGTGGGATCTACAGTAATAAGTGATTACAGTCAAAGCTTACTAATTTGAACCACAAGGGGACGCCGTCTCAGTTTGAACTAATGGAAGTTCGAACTAACGAATGGTAATAACAACACAATACAGTGACATGGAAGCTGTCAGACGTCAATAAATAATTTCTTGAAACAAACTCAGTAACTGCTGCCTGCCTGTTGCCCTATACGCCAACGGCGAACACTTTTTGCTCTAAGTAGTTGATAGGGTGGTAGGCCTCCTCATCGCCTTTTAAAAATAGAGTAGAGGAGGGTGGTATTCAATCCGACCATTACATTCAAGCCGCGATGGTGCTGCGTCCTACTCCTCTTTGTCGTCACTGGCGTCGACGGGTTTTGTGTTTCCAGAGCCGACCCACCATTGTGTGTAGGCAGCTGGTGCGTTAATGTGGCCGTACCACACGCCCCAAGCCGCCAGCTCGGAGGAACAAATTCAAATTATCCGTGAGGGAACCGATCATGTTCGAATTAGGGCCTTTTTAATACATAGGCTTCTAACGGAACTCGGACGGGCTAAATCGTACAGTTCAAATTATCCGTAAATTCGAGTTATTCAAGTTTGAATCAACGATCTTTCACTGTACAATAAAGTATGACAAAACTGACTTTGAAATCTTGTATGCTGTCCATGCATTCATTTGACATGCCAATTTTAAAAGCATTGTGGGATGTACAGTGATAACATTTAATTTATCCATGAATGCCCTGAGGGACAGCACTGTTGAAATGTTAATTTGAAATCAAGAAGTCACTTAAACTGTCGTAATATACCAATGTGCCTGGCAGGGCATTAGCAAAATATTGCACAATTAAGGTGCTCTGGCAAAAAAAACAGTTTAATGAAACTCACAGTTTATACAACTCCAGCCTCATTTATTTTTTGTGGAGCCATGCCTTGGCATATCATGCGTAGAGCAGGGGGCTATACCCCTTCATTTTGGCAAAAGGATAGCTCACCCCCCTCCTCTCCCTCTTCTGTCGGAGCCCTGTGCTGTGCACCACTCAAAACAGGTGCGTTCTAAAAAAATTATGGCATCGCGGGGTTCAGCTTCAGACCTGCCCGAATACTTTCAATAAGAAGGTATTTAAAGAAACGGACAAAGAAATTTTAGGCAATTTCCTGCATTACTGAGTATGAAAGCCTACTGAAACAAAAAAAACTTGGATACACCCTTTTACCACTGCAATTTTTAGCGTCACTTTTTTCCATAATTGTCAAAGTATTGTTATTGGCACATTCCTACAACTGGGTGCTACACATTGGCTGTGTACGCAGCTACCCCACATCTTCTGGGAGACAAGCGCACACAACTTCTTCCGCACCACTGCTGCCTGTTTCGGTATACGGCCCATTTTAAGGTGAAAGAAAGGTCAAAAGGTGCACAAATGGCCAGACTGACTTACCTTGTAATTGAAGAAGGCACTTCCAGATTTTGTGGGGCAAGTTATGGCGACGTGTTTTCCATCAACTGCCCCAAGCAGTTTGGGAACTGCCAACGCGTGGTGAAGTCCCGAGCGATCTTGTCCCACTCAGCCTTGGTTGGTGCCTGGAATGAATTGTAAACCAACGAGCGACAAGCTTGTTGGCTGAACAGTACCTATTTTTACCCTAATATGTTTTCACGGTGCATTGAGAAAAAAAAAACGACTTATTCAGCTCTTTTTGTGCATATATCCGTTGAATGCTGCAACAAATTCTATATAAGGGAAGACCTCCAAGTATGCTGAAGGCTAGCTATCACTTGCTGCTGAGTTACACTGTTTGCTGCCCCAATTTTAGTTTGACAACGCAAAGCTGTGATTACTGCATTTTGAAAGCCAGAGTAAGCAAATAAATTACATACTCTCATAAAAGGCAAACATACTGGTCCGCAGACTTTTATTCGGACGCCGAAAATTCGGACACGCTTCTTCGGACACCTTCCCGGCACGGCCACTTGTCCCATTGAAGTACATGTATATCCACGACCGATAGTTCAGACGCCGCACAGCACACCGTTCAAATTTTTCGGACTCCAGCTTCAGTGCTCTTTGAATTTTGCCGCCAAATGCCACCAGTGGACCAAGGTGCCATCAAGAACTCGAAGCTGCACTACCGATCGTGCCTCCCGATGTGTGCTCTATTGTGTGTGCACAGTGACAATAGCTACGTTGTGCTTGTGCGGCTGGCTATCAGTATACTGCCTGATGCTTGAAGGACAATGACACAGGACACAATCCGCAACTGCTTTTGGCGTGCGGGATTTGTGGTTGGCAGAGGGCGAGGGTAGGGACACAGTCCAGAACCCCACAGCTAAGATGCCACCTGCCGCAGCATCCGGCATTTTCTATGACCTCCGTGCTAGCAGTGTGGGATGTTGGAGCGGCTACGTTTGAAGATTTCAACCACATTGATAGTAAGTCCTCCGGTGTGCTGAGTTGGGTGATGCCGAAATCATACGCCAGGTCGTCGAACCGGCGCAGGATGACAGCGACTCCGATGATGACGTGCCACCAACACCAGAGGCATAAAATACTGATATAGTGCAAGCCCTTACAGTTCTATTGTCTGCCTACAGTGACGGACAAACACTGGTGGAAATACAGACGGACTTTGTCACGCGTAGGCGTGCGTGTGTACAGACTCGCATAAATATGATTTGCCAGCCTTTGGCCCAAAGAGTTTTTTTTTCAGTGAAGCCTTTTTTTCACTCCCGATTATTTGGACATATCGGCGGTTGCCGTCGAGTCTAAAGAAAAAACGAGCAGTGACCGTATAATGTTTGCTCACCTCAATTGTCTCAAGCAATATTACAGAATTTTTTCCCGTTTAAACATCCAGCGTTTTAAGGAATTGCTTGCACTGCAGATATATATGAAGTGCAGCATCCACTGAAAAGAAATTTGCTGCAGGGCTCTGACGTTCCTCACCTTCATAACGTGGCCTTTGAGACGTTCCCTAATGGCTCTGCAGGTCAGGTGGATGCTAGTGCGGGCCGTTTCAACACCGACGCGGTAGGTCAATACCACACTGCAAATGTCCTGCCCTGAAGCCAGGTAGCTGCAACACAGAGAAAACGTGATTTGTCACACGATTTTCCATGCATGGCCAACACAACTGCAACAAAAGTGTTTTATAACATTCAACAATAATTTAATTGCCTTGTTTCGTACACATAATTTAATATCTCTACAATGGAAATGCCAGGAGCTGCAATGACAGAGGAAATCGCAGCAAAATTAGGAGAGGACTACAACCCCATGAATTCAACAAATGGTGTGGCTGTGGTGGCAACAAATCAACTCTGAACGATTGATTGATTGTAGGGTTCAACGCGCCGACGCAACGCAGGCGATGAGGCGCGCCGTTGTGGAGGGGTCCGGATTTTTTTTGACCACTTGGGGATCCTTAACGTGCGCCAAAATTTTGAACACACGTTCGTTTTTGCTTTTCGCCTCCATCATAAAAGCGCCGGCGCGGCCGAAAATCTAACCCGCGACCTCGTATTTAGCAGCGCAAACCCCTCAGCCACTGAGCCACCGCTGAGGGTACTATGAACGAGCATCACCTCATTAGGGGCAAAGTAATGGAGACATTGTTGTCGCGACACCAAGGGTCACATATTAAAAAAAAAAGAACTTGCTCCTGTCAGAAAGTATGAATGATTTGGCCATTAAAAGGGCAAAATCCATTTTTATAAGCTGCGGTATGCATTTATGACCTGTCCAATAAAATGTTTATTGCTCTCGCATCTGCATCAGAACGCAGCTTGTACCAACCTCAACGTTAGGGCAAGTCTTTCGCCTGGCTCCAGGTGCTCTCTGATGAAGTGCCTGGCCGCGTTAAAAAACCCGCGGCAACAAAGCGCAGTCAGCTTGTCGAACATCTGAGGCGTGATGAAGTAAAACTTATAAACAAATTGGTGGTCGCCCTGACGCATTTGAAGCATCTCTATAGAAAAAACAGCGTACTGTTGAAGTTGAACATTACCCTTCCATTTATTTGTGCACTATGTAATTTCGTCAGGGCCGTGAAAAAGGGTGGATAATGAAAACGTGAGTAGTGCCAGAACGACTCCCTTCCAACTCAGGAAACTTGCGACACTAAAGAGGAAACTTGAAAAGCATACACTTCTCAAGAGAATTTCATCATCCATCTAGAGAGAATGCACAAGTAGTATTCGAATCTAGGCTAGGCCGTGTCGGCCAAGCTAGTCTTAGCGAATTAAAAAGGGGCCATCGGGAGGCGCATAAACGTTTCTTAAGGCGGGTGGACCGGTTTGCATAACCTATTCAATTAAAATGGGCAAATAACACGGGCCGTCAAGGGATTACACCCTAGTCAATGCCTTACAATGGCCGGGGGATGCTTCGTTTACGCACCAAATCTGCGCCCGACAAACAAAGGAGAAGCGAGCGCGTATTATAAACGTGCGCTCCATGCACGACCTGTGCTAAAAAACACAAACAACACTTGCTTGTGACTACCCACTTAGCTAATCGTGCCTACAATAACCGGGCTCAGCATTAATGCACTGTGAAAGAGCAACAAGTTATTCATGGATGTGTGGTACCGGCCTTCCTGTTTGCGCGCCAAGAAAACAGGCCGCACCCACAACGTCGCTCTCGTTGTCGTTGTTGCCGTCTTCGAATTACTGTCTTAGATACTCGCGTAGCCAGCAGCAACAGCTGGCTGCGAGTTAGCGCAGCGACCATTTCTACTAGACAAACCAGGGTAAAGGGCAGCGGAGGATGGTAGAGCGGGATAACGAAACTAGCGTCCGAAACCGACCGCGAACATACGACCAGTTCGGCTAGTGTGCTCGGTTCGTGGCTAGGCTCAGCTGTTGTGTGTACTTCGTGTCCGTAGACCCTGCTGCGACGGTTGCGCGTATCAGCTGGGTAAAAGAAAACGTAGCTTTTTCTACGTCTCGGAACAAAAAGGAAAGCTTTTATGCGTTTATATATCCATTTTTCGAGTGGTAAGTGGTGCACAATTGTGTACGTAGTCAGGCGATTCCGACCAGTGTGGTCTAGCGACATTGGGCTGCGCTAGTCGAAGCGCGGGGCGGTGGGGCGTTCGCGCGCCCTTCGTGTAGTTGCTCGCCCTCCTCCTTCACATGCACCTCGGGCGAGTGAACGCGCGTGCGCGTATAACTAGCGCGCAGGCGCGTGCATGTGCTACCGGTTAACGCTCGTGATGTGTTCGGCGCCTCTGCCTGCTCGGAAGCGCTTTCACGGCTTTCGTCGCTGGGGTCTCAAAGACGCAGGGGCAAAGCATTTATTAGGTGAGGTGCCTAATTTGTCAGGGGAAACATACAGAGAGCACCGGTTGGTGGCTAGCAATATGGCGACCAAGAACCGAGCACACGAGCCGCAAGATAACGCGCTCCTTCGTCGTCCTCTGCTGTGCCTCATCACACGGCCTTACCCATGCCGAGGATTAGCATGTCCGTCCTATTGATAATTGCTCTCATTCCACAACTGGCACGTGGCAATATTGCGTTTGAAAAAGCATAATATGAGATCAGAGATTGGAAATACTTTTGTAGCGGGCACAAGACGATAAGCATATTTATATTGACGTCACCACCTAATATCAGATTGATGTTTTTTAGTAGAACATGATTAAAAAGCTTTTCAAGAAACTCGTGAAATTGGGTTGTGTCACGAGATGGTGGCCTATAAACGGCGGAAACCACGTTTTTCTGGCTCTGAATTGTCAACGCCTCGTAGTGGAAAGTTATAGTGGTGAATTAACCTACGGATTCAGCGGCGATATCATCCTTGAGGTATAGTGTGACACCACACCCACGTTTATCTTGACGACTACGGAAAAACGATTCATAGCCAGCAGTCTTAAACGTGTGCGATGTGGGCGTCAATCAAGTTTCAGTTAGCATAATTGCTGAAAACGGCACTCCGAAACTGTCGATTAGCAAGAACAAGTAGTTGATTTCGTTTGGGAGCGATCGAATATTGTGATAAAAAAACGTCATTTCAGGCTTCTTAGCTGACACTAATTGTTTTATTTTCGAAGGCACGTAACCAATTACCAAGCAAAGAAAATTATGTTTTTACCCATTTAGCAAACTTTCGGCAGGTGCCGTGCGCTTTTAATGGCACACACCTGGCTGTCCTCTCTTTCCTTCGCCTTGATGCGGCAAGTATTGGTAGAAAGAAACTTCGTGTTTTTTTCTTTCTTTAGAACCAATGCCTGTGCAAAAAGGCGCTTGTTGTCTGGCGTCAAGTGTTCATTGATGAACACTGGAGCGTCTGGTGTCTGTGGGATGTCAAGGTCTGACGTAGTCAACCTAGCCTTTGTAGCTTTGCTGATATCAGCCTGCTTTGTTTTTAGCGAACGTCGGGCTATTATGCTTTTGTCTTTCCGGGCGGGCACACGGTGGATCACGCCAATGTCTGCAGGAGTCACTGGACACCCAATCTTGTCCCCAATTTTTTGAAGATGACATTGCAGTCCTCATCTTGCGGGCATGGCATACCCTTAATCTCAATTATTGTGATTCAGGAGTACTGCTCAGAATCTGCAAGCCTTTTGGCCAAGTTCTTTTTTCTTTCTTTAAAGTCTTTTTTGCAAGTGCTTCCTGATGTGGTTTCATTTTAAAGCAAAGCTTTATACCTCTACCCCCAAGGGTTCTTTCGCGGCCGTTAGTGTCCACTGAAAACTCATGCGAACAAACAAAGAATTTACTGGCGCCGCCAGGAATCGAACCTCGAACTAATAGCGTAACAATGCGAGCTCCCGCTGTCTTACCGACTTAGCTATAAGCCCACGCTGCGACAGGGAAGACAGGTGGTGGATTCCCCAAGCACATCTACGGGATTACCCCCTGCATTCTCGCTGAATGCCACGTGATAGCATCACGCGACGTCACGCGCCCCTTTGCGCTCCTTCCTCGGCACGTCTAGCGGCCCTGTGCGTGCCTTGTGCGTGTGCTAGGAATTACAAAAATTAAAGGAAAGTCGCCCGCCCTCAAGGCAAACGACGTCTCAAGAACACATTCAAATACTCCTTGATGGCAGGCCGTCACTACAAGCCCAAGCATCAAGATCCTGGGCCTGCCTCTCCTGGCCAACACCACGAGTGACGTCTCGTTGCAGGGTCTCAAACACAGCCTCAATCAGATCATACAAATGATCAGGCGAGTTTCTACCAACAAGCGAGCCCTCAAGAATCTGATACCTTTCGATTATTTCAAGCTTTTGTTCTCTAGAGAATCACTTACGTCCACCACCTGCCTTCTTCTCGGCAATGAGGAAATAAAGATGTTTTATATAAGGATTAGGAAGGCGGTTGAGCAGGCAATGGGTCTTCCCCTGCACAGAGACGCTGCTTAGTACGGGGCTCCACAACACGTTGGAAGACCTAATAGAGGGCCATCTTTTAACCAGAAGGTTCGAATGAGCAGAACTGCTGTTGGTCGCCGCATCCTTCACCAGATTGGCTGGGCAGCATAAAATGTCACTCCGGTTGATCTCCTTTCCCCTCTCGGCGAAAAAAACTAAAGATGCTCCCTTTGCTTAGAAATATGAACCCCTCACACGGCGAGGGTTAAGTGCTCAACACCACCCTCCGTGGGGCTCACGCCGTTATCTACACTGACGCCTTCTAACATCGAGGGCAGTAGTACGCCATATTCGTGGCTACCTCCATAACCAACCTCCTTGCATGTGCCTCACTCAAGACCCAAGACATGATAGCAGCAGTAGAGGCAGACATGGCCTTAGCTCTCACTCAACCAGGGGTTCGAAAGGTATTAACCGATTCCCAACAAGCCTACGGGAATTATCAGTCGGGTTGGGTGTCCCGACGTGCACTGCCGGTGCTAACAACCCCCTGCACAAACTGTTGCATTGAGCTCATCTGTACACCCGCTCACGCTTCCATTGAGAGCTACGAGTACACCCACCAACAAGCTCAATAGAACGGGGGGTACCCCGTCCTATTGAGCTGCATGGGGACAATCACCCGCTTGTCTCGTTAAGGGACATAACCCAGGATTATCTCGTTCAGAGACCGACTCTACTTTTGCCTTACCCTGACCTTTCCAGAGAAAACAAACTACCCTACGGCACATAAAATTCGGCTCCGTCCCACACCCAACGCGTCTTCACTTTATGCACCGAATCACTACGACGCTGAATGTAAATATTGCTCAGAAGTTGGAACACTCCCCCACATAATCGGGGTGAGCGACTTTAGCCCTGAGCATCCTCCTCTAATTCCGCCAACAACCCAACAAGGAAAATTGCAGATGCCGCTGCCCGGCCTCTGTCTGCCTACCCAGCTTCAGTTGGTGGACAGAGCACAGGTGGTGCGGAGTGCATATGGGCTCCAGTGAAGAAAAAACCACTCCCATGGGCCGCAGTCTTGGTCGTTGAGAAATCTGAATAGGCGTATTTCCCGCACCTTCTCGTCCTCCTATCCTCCTCGTGCTCCTCCTCCTTCTTCTTCCCTTTCTTTTTTCTTCTTCTTCTTCTTCCGCCGTCTCGGCCGCCGAAATCGTCGCCCCCATCCGTGGCGGCAGAGATAAAGAAACGTGAGGGGAAACGTTTTTATAAAAAAAGGTTCCCCTGATGTCCTCCACCAATACAACTCAACCAACCACCTTTCATGCATAATCATTCATTTAACCTTTACCAAAAATATCTCCTTGAGGTAATAAAGGGTGTGCTTAAGTGCATTTCACTTGTCTCTGGTTTCAGTATTTGTAGCGTGACGTGACTGAATGTAAGGGACATCGCATCGGTAATCGTTGCGGGTACCATTTAGAGCTTTGCTTTCCCACCACATTCACAGTGTGGATTGGCGCCATTTTTTTGTAGAGGGAGTTGAACATCTCTAAGCTTTTGCGCCTTTCAATCATTACTTTAAGAAGTGTTTCAACCTCGCGTGACAATTCCACATTCAGGACCATGGTTCAATAAATACACAAGGTTGGCAGCAGCAGGTGCGGCGATATCAGTTGGATAGAAAGTTTCAATTGAATGAAAACTAACCTGCGTAGTGAAGTGCGTTGGTTTAGAGGCACAAGCTTGTTACCACAGCCGCTGCTGCCAACCGGACGGGAGAGCGATGAGAGTGGTCCCGCTTAAGTACCGTCGATGGCAGCGCCAGCAAGTAGCCGCGTCGGTGTCCGCTTGAACACGTCTCTGCGGGGTTGCTGCACGTGGCGATCAGTCCTCTTCAAGGGGTTGATACCGACGGCTTGAAGCGGTGAGCGGTGAATGCACTGCTCTGTCCCCTGCGTGCTGAAATGCTTTGGTTTAGCGGCAGAAGCTTGTTGTCACAGCCGCTGCTGCCAACCGCTGCTGCCAGCGGCTGTTGCGACAGAGATCTCTAAGCGAAAGGGATATTTCGCCTATCTCTTAATTACCGTCTGAACTCATTAGAAGCCAGCCCCGAAAAGGAATTAACAAAGACTTCTGAAAACACCCACGAAACAGTCCGAAAAGTCACGCCAAAGCCGAACTTCTACTGAGGAAATGGATTTGACTAATTGTGATCCATGCCACAGCAGGATCTGGCTCATTGTCGATACGAACTACGATGTGCGTACACGTTTGCAAAACGTTACATCACCTAATTTCTTCCCACCTTTTTTTCAGGGGAGAGTGAGAGAGAGATATCACTTTATTTGACAAGCAAATTGGCTAGGAACGCGTGGTGGCCGCCGGCCGTAGGCTGGCAGCGAATGGTGGCGGGCTCGGTCAACCAGAAGTAGCTGCACTCCTGGTGGCGAGCTACCCAGCGCGTCCTCCCACTGCTCGACGCTGGAGAGGGAGGGGGGGGGGGCAGTGGGTTAAGAGGACAGGCCCACATGGCGTGGGTTAGTGTGTCCAGAGAGTCACACATGGGACAGCTGTGTGAAGGGAACTCAGAGGGATTAATCTTGTGGAGGAGGAGAACGACTGGCGAGGGAATAATGTTTGAAGGAGTCACCATAGGCGTTTCCTGAGCGTTGGTGAGGGACGTGTGGGCAGGGGGACAGCGGTGGCGGGGAGAGGCGGTAATGGCTCCGTGATTTCGTGGTACGAGAACAGTCGATCGCGGCCGATCGAGCACCGTGGCGGGGACCAGGAGCGAGCCCAGAACGGCTGGTAAGTTCCCGTGCTGCTTTCTGGGCCGCCTCGTTGCCTCCCACCCCAGTGTGGGCCGGGGTCCAGACGATGTCTAGTGGTTAGGTATGGGGATTTTAGTGGACAATTTTGAGCGCGGTAGCCGCAACTGCTACCGCGAATGAAGTTTCGAACGCCCGTCTTCGAATCAGTGATTATAATGAGTGGTTGTGGCCAGGTGATCAGAGCTAGGGCTATCGCCGCCTCCTCCGCAGTTGCGTGGGAAGATGTCCGTACGGTGAGGAGGTGACTGGGGGAGAGTTGGGGTGGGTAACTACTGCCAGAGAGAAGCCGTTCGCGTGCCGGTACTCCGCGGCGTCCACATACACGGTGGTGGGGGAGATGGGGTATTTATCTGTAAGCGCACGGGCGCGCTGGCACCTGTGCTCTGCGTGGTGCACTTGGTGCATGTTGCGCGGCAGGGAACGTATGTGGAGGCATTCTCGGATGTCTCCAGGCAACAAAGCTTCTCTTTCTACCATTACCGGGATGCCGATTCGTAAGAGGTGAAGGATGTTCCGACCGGTGTAAGTGGTGGAGAGGCGGCTTAACTGAATAATACGATGGGCTTCTAGTAGGTGGTGGGCGGTGTTGTATACTGCCAACGAGGCAACTCTGGCAGTGGGGAAAAATGCCGACTTTTTCCTCGCACCGCAGATTTGTCTGACTTAATTTCGGTTTATTGACATTGGTCATTTCGTAAAAAAAAGACCCTGAAATGAATGTTATATTATTTTTAGGCAGCGAAATTGTTATACGTGGATTGGTTTCCGCGTAGAGTGCCTCTATAGGACTTAAGGATTTAGAATTCGTAGATTTAACATTTAAATTTAGGAATTTGAATGTTTTGAAATTATTGAAAATTTGCAGTTCCGATTTTACCTAGTGTGTCTCTTGCCATGTAGTTCGAGTTTTTGGGACTTCATGTAATTAGTATTTTGAATATGGAAAACTGAACCTTATTTTAAACTCGTCCACCTCGTGGAAGATGCCGCTAGGTACCACGGGCCAATGGTTTGCCATCAGAGGGGAAGAGCCCGGTGACTTTCTCCCTCGCATGCCCTGCCTTCTACAATTCCGTCATGAAAAAAATTCTCTCTCTCTCTCTCTATCTCTCTCCGTCTCATCCGCACTTCTCTCCCTGTTAGGCGTAAAAGTTTGCACGAATTTGTTTATGGCGATCAGAATGGTGGTGCAATGTTTTTTCAGGCTTTATTTCCTAGTTTATCATATCAAATTCGTATACAACTTGATTTCATTGTATGTCATTCGATACTATTGAAGGAATAGATTTGAACTCTCGTCCTTCTTTTATGGTGGAGACGTAGAAGAAGAAGAAGACGTCGGTGCCCTCATCCCACTGAAACACGGGGAAAATAATTGCTCTCATTTCGTTTGTCTTTCGGTCGACGACGTTGAACGTGAGTTATTTCTGCCGCCTTGAAATCAATTGTTGCTTGCCGATTATGAGGGTTTTCCGTGTCGATGCTACACAGGGTGATGATGCGCGCCGTGGTGAAGGGGCTACGGGTTACGTCTGACCACACTAGGGATCTTTTACCTTGCGACGATATCTCCAACCCACGAGTGTTTTCGCTTTTCGCCTATATGACAAAGCAGCCGCGGCTGAAGGGAATCGAAACCGCGCGCTCGGGGGCAGCACCACAACGGCTTAGCTACTGAGCCACTTGCCAGTGCGTCGTGAAATCTATTAAGAGAGTATACTTTTTATTGCGCTTAATTTAAGTTTCCGGAGGACACATTTTCAGCGTAACGATGCGAGACGTTGCTGCGTACCAATAACCGAAATCATGCGAGATCCGTTGAGATATAAAATCAGATATAATTTGTAGGCCTTGAGTCATAGTGCCCTGTTTACGTGAAATTGCCGTCATTTCAACTTCGTGAAGTGATTCGGAGAGACAGTGGACCTGACGCAACCTTAAGTCTTAAGTTAAAGGAGCATTTCGTAATATTAATAAGCGACCGTAACAACCGGTAGCCATGGGCATGACCACTCGTGAGTTACAAGCCTCACAATCGTGGAGCATTTTTGCAGAACAAGCGTTTAGGGAGGATACGAACAGGATAATGCCTTTGTGAGGTAATTACTGCAGGGCATGCCACAAAAAGTAGCGCATCAATCACGACTAGTGCCTCAGGCATTTAACAGTGCGACTGGGAGATCTTAACACCTATTGGGTGTGTTGCTTACGTGTCAGTGTTGTTGAAGTTCAGTTGGAATGCATAGCTGGATGCGGACTACAAAATGCTGCATTTCATTCACAATGGTCACAATGGCCCTAGAGCTTTACTTTCGATCAGTATATTGTCTTTATTTTGATCTACGTAGCTGTTATTACAATTTTGTTAATTTCTACATTTTATTTTGTTTATCTTAGTGAGAGCGCCTTCATCTGGTCGGCTTAATTTGTGAAGCAATTCAAATGATATTGCTTTGGAGCACCTGGGTTTAGGGATGCGGCGAGAGTCGTCAAGCGTGTGTTTCTTGCTAGGAATTGTTTCAGCATTTTCTAATTACTGCAGACAAACATCCATACTGTCCCGTACTTATAATGGCGGTACCCCTGCAACCGCTGAGACAGCTGCAACCGCTTCTGGCTTGTTCTTTCAAGCATGATGCGAAGTTCTGTGGCAGAGCCCCGTCGGAGCATCGGCTGAACCACCACTGAGTTTTATCAGTCATGTTGTGTGTGTGCTGTCTGTGTGTGGGGGGGGGGGGAGAGGCGGTAGTGGTCTTTTTTGTCCTCTTCCGGAGGATCCTTCGCTCCGGATTAGGTGATAGGATTTTGACATCTTGGAGCGCTCACGTTTTGCCTTCCGCTGTTCAAGTTGTGCAAGGCTTGCCGTTTGGCCACTTCTCCCGTGGCAGCACACCCGAGCTCTTGACCGTGTGGTAGGTGCTTAGTGGACGTTGAAGGCTGTTTTATTTCGTATGCGCGGTCCGGCATGCAATGTTTGCTCTGATGCATTGGGGCACGTTTAGATCACGTTATTTACCGATATGAGGAGGTTTTGGCGTGAGTACGTATTAGGGCTGATTATAAAATCAGATACTCTTGTTTGGCGAAGGAAACACGACCGCGTGTCCCGCGTTAATCGCCGTGTCAGCTAAATGTCTACTTTACGCATTACTCGTGGATCTCCTCGCGATTGAGTCCGTAGTGGTGGCACCACCACTATCAGGATTTAACGCACTATCATCATCCGCATACTTTCACAATTCTCATCAGCGGTGCCTGGCCGCGTCAGCAGTTCACGCGACAACAGTTCAAACCACAAAGGTGGGCCTGGACGGCAGCTTGTCCACGCAACTCTCCAAGTTTCGGCCGGGCCTCCCGCACACTGAATAAATGTAGGAAGCCACCGCTGAGCGTGTACCAAGCCACTTTCCTACAAGTCATGTGAACAACCCTGTTGCCATACATTGCCGCTAAGCAAAGCAGGTGTACAGAACCACACGCCCATTTGCAGCACGATACTGACATTGAACAACACAGCGGACGCAAACGTTTCTACTGAACAGCCTCTTACTCAGGTGTGCACCAATTGCGTCTCTGTCTGGAGAGAAGTTAAGATGTGAGAGGGGAGGAGTGCCGGATAATGGTTTGGAAGGAGGGAGATGGTGAAGAGGTCTGGAGCTATATGTTAAGACGGATCAAATCGGAAGTTGAGGGGAGTGTCAGATAAGAATATCATCAGAGGGATATGAAGTTCGATGGACAAATCCAGGGTTTCGATGGGGAGGGTTGAGGTACAAGAAGATTAGATAACGATATGAACTGAGTACCGGGGTAGAGGGGAGGAGGTAGAGTAGGTTAATCGAGCGGCAGTGGTAGGCTAGACAGAAATAAAAAAAACAGCAATGGGAAAGAAGTGATGGGAAAAAAGCTTTAGTAGGTAGGGATTAGCGAAATGCGGTAACGCCCCCTTTCTAACGTTAGTAGTAGTATAATTTGTATATTTTACTAAGGTTAAAATATCAATGAACGGACGAGGAGTTACCAGAGCAAATTCCATGAAGTTCTTTTTGCATAATGCATGACGAGCAAGGCTCAGTGAAGCGAAGAGTAGGAATGAACGGCTGTCACGTCTTGTGGCACGTCTCGACCAGCTCAGAAGAATGGACACGGGAGAATCGTTGGCAGGTTCATCACAGCACACATTTACTATACACACTACAACCTCCTAAGCGAAATAAACAACAAAGCAAACAAAGCACTCAACCAAAGAAATTCCTAAATACTAATTCCTAACAAACAAACCCAACCAGAAGTCGCTAAAATGAAGTCCCTAATAAAGCAAACCGTCCTAGTTCCAGTGTATACAACGTCCATGTTAACGATCCTAAGAACCATGGTCATTATAATACCGAATCCCTAGTGGACAGGCCTACCGCTGCCTCCGGTGCAGACGTTTCGTACCCGTAGCGTGGCGGTGACACGCTGGTAGTCGTAGTTGTCCGCTGCCGCGGTGCCGGTGGTGGTGGGGGTACCGATGTAGTTGCTGCGTGGTAGTCACCCGGTGGAGCGCTCTTCAGCTACCCCTCGTGGTAGCCCTCGTAGCAGGAAGCAACCCCTGGCCTCGGGGCCGTCGCCGTGGAAGCAGGTAGCACCGGGGAGGTCCGGGAACGTCGCTGTATGGGGACCGCCAAGGCGTTAGTTGACGGTGCGTGCTCGCTGTACGCAGGCGCCCGACCGCCGCCGCTGGGGCCACCAAAGCGCAGGTGGTGGTACGACGCGGAAGTGGGAGCCGATTCTACGTCGGTCCACTCCGGCCCAGGCTGACGTGCTCTGGTCGATTGCGTGGCCTCGTACCCCGGCTTGTTCCTCGGACTCGTGCCACCTGACCTTCCTGCTGTGCGTTCTTCTGATCTCTCTCCCTCCTCCGGCCTGTGCCCCGGGAATAATAGCCTTTGCCCGGCCGTCGCGGCACTCTCGCATTCGCTGTGCCCGTAAGTCCGCCGCACGGGTCACCACCACATTGGCTTATTTCTCCACGTGCCTCCATCGACGTCACATCGTCATTCGTCCACCCTCTTCGCAGGGAAATTTGCATTCTCTTCGTATTCCCTCTTCGTCGGCCCTCTGGCTCTACTATGACAAGTCATCTTTGACCCCCTCAATCATGACAACGGCCACAACGTAGAAATGGAAGACCACAAGAGGGAATAAAGTGCGTTACAGCCTCGGTGTTTCTCGGCTACAATTTAGCAATTACGTTGGCTTATTTCATCATCATTATTTTTGTGAAGGCCACTGGAAAGGCAGACCTTTCGCCATTTAAATGTGACGCTTCTGTCCTCCGGTTGCTCGAGAGTATTCTTTGCTACCCGCATTTCCTATTCATTCACTCAATCGAGTTATTGGTCTCCAGCTAACTGTACAGACCGCTGCGTCGGAAGCCGTTCGTTTAAACCTGGTGGAAGAGTATGGAATATACTAGAAGTGCTGGTTAGGTGTGAGGGTCAACATTGCCAAGCCCATTTGTGGAGTGTGTTTTCTACTGTTTTCTCAACATTACTTGAAACATGCGCCGTGACGTAACACATTTCCACCATTTTTCCTGTGTTTTGCACGCACGCGTCAACGTCCTCTCCGGAAAAA
The DNA here is from genome assembly GCA_013339765.2 of Haemaphysalis longicornis. Lineage (NCBI taxonomy): Eukaryota > Metazoa > Arthropoda > Arachnida > Ixodida > Ixodidae > Haemaphysalis > Haemaphysalis longicornis. Next base: position 24,583,465 of record CM023452.1, read on the forward strand.
AATTCAGAAATTTGGTGTGGAGGGCCCTAATCTCAAACATTGGCTTCGTCTATTAGAAAAGAAGTAGGAACGACGCAATGAAAGGGGGTACTGTTGTAGGGGTTTCAGAATTAATTTAAGCGTTACTGCTTTAGTTAAAACACCAAGAGCTGCTACGCGAAAGCCAAATGACGCAGACCGAACCCTGACAGAAATCAGTTTTCCACCGAACATAGGTGTTAATGGATATATTAGAGCAAAAGGACACTAAACAAGGTACTACAGTACACCATGCAAAAAACCCGTGTCGAAAGGTTGCCTCTGTAGATACCCCAAGGTTGTCTTAAAGGTTAATATCCCAGCATTACAACCACATTTGTAAGTGATAATAACATTTGTAAGTAGGTTCAGGATATGTCTCTAGGATTCAAGCGCCTACGCCCTTCACGTCCCATGTAAGCCCTCTAATGCTATACGCAATAGAGATTCGTATAAATACTCATTTTTCCGGATGCACCACCGGTACGCCAAACGGTTTGAGTCCTTAGTCTAAAGGAAGCGAATCGTCGATTGTCTCCATTCATCAACGTTTTACTCGTGAGGTGCGGCGTGTATACCAATTGACTGTTTCAACAAACCTCAAAATATTCGCAACCTTCCTGCTACGCAGCGTCCTACATTTGGGTAAGAACAAAGGAACTATCAATTTAGGCGCACCCGTAAGTAATGCCAGAGGGAAAAACGTTATTATTTTTCCCCACTTAGCTCACGTCTCTCCGTAATTGTAATATTTTTTTCGGTTGTTTTTGGTACGTTTGTTGGTTGAAAGGCTGCCTAAGCAGTTTTTCCCCATAGGGTACTGCGCTGCCCAGAAAGCGCTGGGCAATCGTTGCGGGTAGTACAAAGCTGCTGGGGACGTATGGGCTCCCGTGTCGACCGAATTAACATGATCTCGATACTTCCGATTTTTTTGTGACAAGGTCTCCAGCCCATCCCCGACGCGTCCGAATCTCTTCCGGCGATCACCTGGCGTTACGGAAAAAAAGCTTTGCAGCGTTAAATACGTTTACAGGAACGACAAAAGCGCTGGGATGGTTACGGGGTTCTGCCACTCGCAAGTTGAGCGATCGATGGTCGTATGAATTTGACGTCAAAGCTTAAACTAGTACACTTGGTGACAAGCAATTTGGACAACAGCCGATAAAATGAAGGGGGGGGGGTGGCGGTTAACGCTATCGGCGATGATCCTGCGGTAAAGTCAGCGTGTCCGGTGGACTGCCGGTTCGTCTGCTGGGGTGCGCGGCGGTTTGGTTCACCTGCACGCTTATGCACGCACCATCATTAAACAGTGTTGTTTGTGTAGCAGTTACAAAAAATATCCACCAAAAATGTACCAAGTGCTATGCATGGCATTCCCGATTCTTCAAGCAAAAAATGAACACTTAAGCGCTGCGGAAAAAAAAAAACTCGCGATGCTTGCACTAAGTGACGCAAGGCTTGAAACATAGCGAAGCTGCAGGATTTTTTTCTACGTTAGCACTGAATGACACACACCTTGTATTCATACAAGTTTTAAGTCGTTTATTTTTATGTTCCGTCGTAGCTTTGCATTGTGCTAGTTGTAGTCATTGTCATATGTATAGATATCGTCGTGTTAGCCATTCCAAGCGTCACATGCGGGTAGTACTTGACGACCACTCGAGCGCAGCTACAATGCGTGCCTGCACCACGCATGCGTGCGTTCGTGGAGTGGCCTCCAGGTAACATTTATGGCGTATTCGGTTTGCCGCTCCGGTCCTCAGACTCGGAGCCGCCAGATGCCAAGGCGGCTCGCAATCAGAGAGCGAGAGGCTGGGTACCAACCCAATGCATCGGCGACCTCAGAGCAGCGCGCCTGTAGCGCCACCGTGCAGCCATCGCGGGAAGCCAGAGGGTAAACATTCCTGTGCTGCATCGACAAATGGCGCCGATCAGTGGACGGGACACTGAAGTGACTTGTAAACACTGCGGGATTAGGAGCAAATTGTAGTGCGGAGTCCCTAGGCCCTGTTTCGACACTCTGATCGCGTTTAGGCGAATTTATTTAGTACAAAAATCAATTCGAAAGTTCGGTGTTCCTGTCTGCACCGTCGCCCATTTCCTGTGGCGTTTTGTGTGAGGTCAGGAGTAGAGGAGCTGGCAATTGGCTGTGCTACTGCACGTCTCGCCGACCTTCCGACAGAGTCAGTCGCCGCAGCGTTTCGTCCGTCGGCCGTCGCCGGGTCGGCGCAATTCGTTTGCTCAGTTAAAACGACGCCAGGAGACGTTTGTGAATAAGAGAATTGTCCTTTCTTTACTTTGTTAGTTGGTACACTGTGTCTGGCTCCAAGTCAAGGTCGCTTCACACAAGCGCTGCACAAGCGCACATGCGAGGCTTCGCTGACTGGTACGCCAGTAGGAAAATGAAAGGCAATTTGAAGGCGGGAGAAGAGTCAGCGAAGTCAATATAGGTACTAAGGAAATAAAACCAACAGATACTTATACCGCATGGCGTAAAACTAGGGTGCAGGAAGCACTTTTTGCGCTGGGCGAACAGGCACAGCGGTCAGTAGCACGACTCCGCATCTGCGAATGCTTTTCCGTCTAAGAAATACAATTGCTAGACGTGAGATATTGTGGAAACTTGGGGGACGCTTACTTCACGAGCGCAGTACAACAAATCGTCACCTAAGCTGCTTGAAGTGCTAAAAGTAATAAAAGTGTAAAGTGGTTATACGTTATATACCTTATATTTCCAAGTGTTGCACAGCTTGTCTACTGTGTCCCTGTTTTTTTTCTGCGCTTAAGATGAACGTTATGGAATACCAACTAGCCCTACGCAAGACCTTCTTCGCCCCGTGGCCGAGTGGTCTGACGCGCTAGGAATGTTATTGCAAGTGTTTTGTAAGTCCTGAGTTCGAGTCCCCGGGGGGTACATTCTTTTTTTTTATAAGTTGTCTTTTTCGTTTGAGGGCGATGTTTTCATTTCTGAGTTCACCTTTTTTTGGGCCGTAATGTTTACTGCTCCACGAACTAGTTCACAGAACGCGCGCAGGCTGACACTGACGCGCTAGCGAGTTCTCGTTGGCGTACAGTTGCCAAAAGCACCGACGGTTAGCAAACAGTGGGCGCAGCCCAGAATCAACAAAACCTTGGCCTGGTGCGAACACGCTTTTTACGATAAAGGCATGAGTGAGGCAAGCTCCAAAAATGGCGGAGAAGCGCATGGCATTTGAGCGTCTGCGGGGAGGCGGAGGGCGTTCATCCACTGCGTAGGCCTCAGCTAGTGATTGCTACGATTCGAAGCCATCCTGGGAGGCTTATGCATTTTACAGCCTACATCATGGCAGAAGGGCGGTACGACGATTACTGAGATATCGAGAATGGCCATCCAATGATGCCGTGGGGTGTCAAGCTTGTTGTCTTACAGAACCGAAACCGAAACTTGTTTGAATTCTGGGAACAGCGCAAAGGGACGAGGACGACGCGTTGTGTCCCGTCTACGCCGCGTCCTCGTCCCTTTGCGCTGTTCCGAGAATGCTATACCAACACGCCCAAGCTTATACCTTAGTTGTTTGAATGCTAACCTTGGACATCGTCCAATCACGGTATGTCTCCTCCCGTCGTCACAACCTTAAGTTGGTGCTGCCGCCGCAAACCGCGCATGGTAGTTTTTCTTCTTTCGCACTTTGTAAAATATTACCGACTCTTCAACCGCATAAACGATGAAAAGTGTGACAATTTGAGCCAGTCTAGGCAGTGCAAGCAAAAACGGGAGCTTGATAAATTAACTTCAGTGTCCCTTTAAATAGCCAAGCCACGGCGTATTGTGTCGCGTGACCCATCCTCCCGGCCAGATCGCGCCGCGCTCTCACTTCAAAGTCACAGCCGTCGGGAGCTTTCCGACTCGGAGGCTGACGCTGTGAAAGAACCAACCGAAGGTAGTTAGAGCGCTCGAATTCTACCAACCGAAGGCGCGGCCGCTTTTCAGAGCACTCCAGAGCACTCGTAAGCGCCCAGCCGAATACGCCATTAGTATGTGTTGCACCAGCTGTGTCGTTGTTGGTTGCCAGGCAACGCGAGACGCTTCTCAGAATTTCGCCAGTTTTTTTTAATGCGAATGAATTTATTAATCGGGGGTTGTCTTGCGTCCATCGAGCGGCGTGCGCCTGCAGTCCTCCAGCGCGAGCAGCACACGTGAGCGCGCGCCTCGTAGTTCTGCCTTCGTCGTCGTCGTCGTCGTAAATGCGAATGCATTTCTTAGTCGGGGGTTGTCGCGCTCCGTCGGCGTGCGCCCGCAGGTGTTATCTCTCCGCGCTCAATGCCGGACGCATGCGCTTGAAGCGAGCTGTAATAGTTTGCTCGAAGCGGCATGGACGGCGAGTGCTGCGGTGTTAGTCTCGTGTCTAACGTGTATGGGAACTTGATATCGCACGCCGTTGCCACGTCTCCCGTTCGAGACACGTCTCCGTTCAAGGACTTGTACACCCTTGCCTACACCGGAGACGGTCTTTGTGGTGACCGTGTACCTCGCGCCCAACCTCGCTCGAGACGCCGTTGCCGCGCAGCTGGACGCGGATATGGAAAGTGTGCGCGTGCGCTCCAAACCCTCTGACCCCATAGTCTTGGTTGGCGACTTCAACGTTGACGTGCGCAAGAAGAGTGGCGAGTGGCTGGTCGAGTACATGCAGACCAGGCACTCTATGCATTGTCTCTCTGCCGGCTTTGACACGTGCCCCACTACCATTCACGGGAGTTGCATTTATCTGGTCTTTACGCGAAACTGTGATGCGCGTATGCTTCTCAAAGACCCTTTAGCTTTAGCGATCACAAGGCAGGGATTGTGGCCGTCAGGTACAACGATAACATAAACAGGTGCTGATGAAGAAATGATTACGTTCACACTCTCGTCATTAATTACGCCATTACTCGTAACACACTCATCGGTGCACCCAATGCATTCGCATTTCTGCACGATTCCTTTCGGGGAGGTGCGGGGGAATTTTTTTTAAGACGATAGTGTGTTTTGCCTACATAAACCCACAAATTTTGGTCTGTGTGCATGTCTGTTTGTCTGTCCGTCTGTCTGTCTGTGACTCGATTCAGCCACCCTGCCAAAGTAAAACATTGCCTGCGCAATAGTCTTATATAGTCACAGCTAAATGTGCCCGTGTGATTCCGGTGTAATGTTCATACTTGTCAATATTGTTGAAGAACAACAAGACATTACGCATATATAAGAAAACAAATTAATACAGAAGTAATATTTGCAGCGTTTCCTTTAAAAAAATCGCACATGTTTGATTTTGGCGAGATTAAATATTTCATCAACTGAAGAAAAAAATATCACTCCGCCGGCGCCTGCTGTCGCCCGCGCCATATAGCTTCAGGCGGCATTTGAAGAAATCAAGTTACAACAGTTACGAAAGGTTCCACTATACAGATTCCACGTTTTGCTTGGAACGCACGTGGACTTGGGAAACGCGGTTCTATGAACGTGGAAGTAGGGCGCCTGGACTCACGCGCGTCTTCGCCGTACGAGAGCGTTGGCATCGAGACACCTGATTTGGAGCAGTGGAACGCGGGAAATTTAAAATGATTTAAGCAAACCTTTGGAGTCTTTACCTTGGGAGGAGCGCGACGCAAGAGGAACAACATGAGAGGTGAGCGGGAAAGCGAAGGGAGGCATTTACTTGGCAAAAGCCGATAAAGACAACCGTCTTTTGGCGACATTTGCAACAAAAGGAGCAGATACGCGGCCAATTATTTTGTTGCAAAGCCACTGCGGGAGACTGGGACGGTCGTCGGTGTCCGCGACACCCGCGCTCGCGAGCGCTCGGCATTTGCTTCGTATTTTTAACGCGTTGCGCTTTTCGGGGCCCCACTATACGACCATCTGCAACAGATCCGTTGTTAATACAATTGTGGCCATTTTTGTAGGGCTATTGCGTCTTTAAAACCCAGGTATTTATACGACTTTTAAAAGTACCGGTTGTGAAATGGTTGTCATACCTTTAATGCATCACTACCACTTGAACACCCTACTTCACTGCGTTGCGGATCATGCGTTATGAAAGTTATTTCCAATATTTTTCTGTAATTTCTTTGCAGGGAGGCGTTTCGGCGGGCGGTTCTACAGTCGTCAAGCACACAGATCAGTTTTCCGGCTGCCATGGGTGTTAGGAGCGTGGCGCCGTGCTTTGGCGAACGCTGTACATGCAAACGTTGAGACGCCACTACCTCGCCGCCGGCACGGAATTGCTTGTAGTAGTTATTGTCTTCGGGTTCATTAAGTTTAATACCGGAGGTGATACGAATGCCGGGCGGCCAGACCACCGGCCAAAAGTCGGAGCAATTGTGTATGGACCAAATACGACCTATACCAACCGCCTTGCTGAGCTCATCGCTAACGTATTGTTTCAGCGATATGAAGGTGAGTGAGGTTTTTCTGACCTCGAACAATATTCACAAGATAAAAACCAAATCCCGCTTTATTACATTCATTAAGGCGTGACTGCACAAGGACAATGGCGTCCGTTTCGAGGAAAAAGCGCAATAATGTTGCTCGGGGTCCAACGCGTCAACCGGAATACAGACGACGTTGCTCGGGGCAAAGCTGCGGTGGCGGGGGTGCATTCCAGCATGTGTTTTTGCGTCTAATCCCGCTTTCACCACTGATGCATACCTGCAGATTTTTAAATGGAGTGTGAGGCTATTGGAGGGCTGAATACAGGTCAGCAGAATACAGCACTATATGCTTACCGGCGTCGGCAGGGCGAAACTGTTAAACAACAATAAAGGGCGATGCTCGCGCGTTACTAACTGACCAGTGATGGCTCTTCGATTTTATCTTGCTAGTGAGCGGGTCAGTAGGGGATGTACCAAAACAGATTGTCTCGAGTCAGTCAGCAGAAGCACTGTCAGTCAGCAGAAGCAAGTCACCGCAAAAGCGGTGACTTGCGTACGTGAGGATATTTCCCTTAGAGACGCCTTGATCACACTTGGAGGCATACAACCCCATAGTTTGAGAGCAATCAGTGTGCTGTGCCAACTTGGTCTGATTGTTTCGTAGCGCGAAAATGCAGTGCACCGTTTGCCAGCCTGTTCAGTTGTGCGCGCTAAATCCTAAAAATTTATTGTCTACCTCAAGGTAACCACCTCCATTGTTCAACATCCATTGACTTCTACCTGTTTTTATGAAATTTGTACAATTATGCTCAGGTATTTGCTAAACAGTTGCCACGGCGGGTATAAATGACAGGCGGTAAAATGCAATCCTAGTCTTTTTTTGCAGGCTTGTCGGACGCCCGTCTTGAATTTAGCGCTGCTACTTCCGGTGCCCCGGTGTTTATTAACAAGACGGAAAGGCATGGTAATATATTCGTACTTCACATTGCTCAACATTCCCGCTAAATACAGCGCAATAAACGCTATTTATCTACGAGTAATGGGAATGTTTGGTAATCTTCTGCTTTCAGACGCACGAGATGATGAGGATGACCCCGCGACGAATCCTGACAATATCCACATCCAGATTGTTGGCCGTACGTTGCTAGTGGCAGTAGGATCATCTGAGGAAGTCAGGTATAGTGATCAATACTTTGTATTTATTTTAGAGGACGCAATCTGAGTTGATACTGTATATGGTTTTCTCTGTGGGTTTGTGCTTTTATAATAAACGCTTTTTTCGACAATGTAAATCTGTTTACCACTGATAACAGCTATCGTTATCCATAGCGCACCTGATATTTTTTTAGTTTTTGATGAGCTGTGCTTTTCCACAGATGTCACCCTGGTTTGATTTCTCTCAAAATACATAAAATAAATAAATAAAAACAAAATGGAGACATTTTTCCCTCCTCAGCCGCCGAGTATCCATCACTGGGGACAATATAAAAAAGAAATCAAAGCATCGTAGAATATTAGGCCGAAATATCACTTTACTGATGCGCTTTCATCGAGCTAAGGCATAAGCAGGCACCAGGTGGCAATGCCTCATTTTTGCTGCAGAGTTATTTTGTAGGATGGACTACGTGATACACGATGTACTAATTCGTACACTGGTTTCGCAAATCTCTCTAGATTAGCGGCAGTGTTTAAAATTCCGGAAGATGAGCGGATTCAACCTGTCACATAAATTAAGGTTGCGTATTTCAGGGCACGACCGCTAATCGCAGGGGCTACGAGGATACGCTCTTGCTATACGCAGTAACAGTGATTTTCGCATTTAGCCGGACCCTTTTGGGGCGATGGGAGAGCTGATGGATGTAAGGGATCACCACTGGTGTCACTCTTTCGGGGTGATAATTTTCCTCCGCAATGTGTCCGGCGCCTTTATATGGGAGGAGGGCACTTGGCCGACCCTTGTCGCAGGTGCACATGATCTCCAGCATTCTCAAAAAGACAGGTCTTGAACAGGTCACGAACCAATTGCGATCATGAAATCTACGAGTCATCGTATTGATCAAAAAGGCGACGAGTGTATGAGCACCCCTTCGGTGGCATTGTCCACTGGAGAAGTGATGTTCCTGGAGCAAAAATTACCCACACCCGCGTTGATAAATCAGTGTCCCTTTTTCTCTCAATTTTTGGTGCACGCACTGTTGGCATAGTGTGTATGTGTATTTTGTAATAAATTCAGTTGATGTCTAGCGTTTGCCCTGTGATTTACTTACTCTTGTGGTCTGTCTTTTGCGCTAGTAAAATGTACCCAGTATCGTCTAACCAACTAGCCCAACTTTCCATCCTTACCCATCAGTCCAGATCCTGATATTGGTCGCGTATACTCTGTTTCAAGTTTTCGGTTGTCTCGACCTCACCAGCGATGTCGTGCATGACGATATTAGTGGCATAGGAGACACGATCACCCCCTGTGGCACCCTCCCCCCCCCCCCCAATACATTGTTGAAGGTATGTGGATGGTGGCTGTGGGTGTTAACCTCCAATGTCCGGTCTTTTAGGAATCCTTTCAGAAATTTCGTGATGCGTGGGCCAGCCCCACACTAAAGAAGTACTTCCACGACCCGGGTATGGTTGACCCTGTGTCAAATGCCTTCTACACATATACGGCTACAACGGTGGCTGGAGTTTTGGTGGGGCCGTGATGGCACCCAACCGTGCGGCGGATCATTTGAAGGCTATTGTGCGTATAGAGGCCCGGTGAAAACGTAGTCTCCGTGAGCCGCAAGTATCCTGCGTGTTTCTCTAATATGTAGGTAGACCGCACTAGCACCATGCGCTTTACCAGCCTAAATAATGTGAACGTAAGCGGAATGGGTCGGAGGTTCTGCACTCTGTCAGGTCTTTTCCCGGGTTTAGGAATTGGGCATACGATGGAATGGCGCCACTATGCGGGAAGTTCCCTGGATAGCCACACAGTGTTCAACCCTCCCAGGAGCTGTGCACGGCCCTCCTCGTTTAGGTTCCCCACCATTTGCAACGTGTACGGTCCTTGTCTGGGGCGCTGCGGACGTTGACCACCTCGAACGCCACAGACGGCTCTTTTAGAATGAGCAGAGCGTTCAGGTCTCGTTCGTTCATCGCTGTGTTTGTTTCATACACGCTCTAATTTGGTGGTGTCAGCGGTTGTGGAAAGAAGGTTTCGGCAGCCTCTTTCTCAAACTCGTCGTCCCTCAAGCTAGTGGCCACCCTTATGTTGTTGGTGGTGTCTGGCGCCTTTTTTCTATCGACTATGGCACGGTACGTGGGCCACATTCGATGGCTGCTGGTTTTCTCATACAAAAACGGGAAGTGTTCTATCCAGCGAGACCTCGCCAGGTGCTTAGCATAGTGTTTGACCTGGGCCGTCTTGTTGAACACGAACAGTATCTTCATATCTTTTCCTCTTGGTAATGTAGCGCTTTTGCAGCTGCTCGCCGGTCTCCCATAGGTTGGCAAGATGCTTGTCCGGCGTGGGCCAGTCTTCGTGCCCTTCGGTCTTTCAAATGGCGGTCTCCATCACTCGGCGCAGCTTCTGCATGATGGCTTGGTTTCGCCTGCACTTGCCTATGGCCTCAAGAAATTCACCCCAGTCGACAGCAGGCGCTATGCGACTCTGTTTGCTTTTACCTCCAGTGTCCACGCAGATCCAGATTGGGTAATAGTCGGAGCCCATGAGATCCATGCCATACCACCCCTTCCGCACAGTTCCTTTGCATGGCCAGGTTAGGTTGAGCACTGTGTCTTGCTGTCCGGCAAATAACGCGTGTTTGTTGGGTATTCGAGGTCATTTGTGAGCGTCAGCCGGGTTGTCTCTGTCGTCTCCAGGAGCTTCAAACACTGTACATCTGCCTGACAGTTTCCACGGTGGGGGTGGTGCGCGTTGAAGTCCCCAGCGAGCAACATCTTCCCTTTTTGCGAAAAATCCAATCTCTAATGCACTTTGCGACTTTCTTCATCGAAAAAATTAAACAAAAAACTCCTCTTTGTTCAAACCTCTCTTTTAAACCAATGCGAACCACTTTCTTAAACCTATTCAAGTAGCTGGCAAGACATTAACTGGGCCCCATGGAAATATCCAGTGTTGTACGGAACGGCGTTACAAGGAACGGCGTTCCTGGAACTAGTTCCTTTTTGTAGGAACGGAGGAATGCCCACCGTTCCAATAAGGGTCGGTGGAACTGTAACGGTAACTCGTTACGTTTTTGAAGGAACGGCAGGAACGGAATTCCTGCCGTTACATCGCTAGGATTTGGCTGTTTTTGATGCCAAGGCTCGAGTACAAAAATCCACAAAGCGCTACTGCGTTTCTCTTCCTATAAGATGGTCAATTCGCCCACCCTTAAGCCGTACGTGCTTCCTCGAAGGTCAAAGGCAGAAGAATAACCACGCAGCAGGCCGCAGCTTGTGTTTGCTTTCATGCTGGTTGCTTGCGCGGCGTTCGGCGGGCGAATAGCGTAGCCGCGAGAATGCTTTTCACCCTTCATCGTTTGTCTGGGGAGGCCAGAATGCGCGTCTGGCCGATAGAATTGTTCCCTGGCGGGGAAAGAATAGAGAGGTTTAGCAGTCCGTCCGTTATGTCGTATGCGCTGTTACTGGGTTGACCGGGACCCGGCTGGGCACTTGGGCATTCGTCGCGGTAGGGGGATTAGTTCCGCGGTCCTGCCTTCGCCATGACCGTGCCTCCGCACCCTTCCTACTCGCCCTTCCGCGCGCTCAGGGGCAGACCGGTCCCGGTCAACCGGGTAACAACGTAGCCAACAAAACGGACGGACTGCTAAACGGGATCCGGACATTTCGGTCCAGCGCGTTTCGGTGTGGACATTTCTGTTCACGGACATTTTGGTGCACGACGTCTTGGCCCAGACATTTTGAATGAGGGGATGTCCCAGGCATTCTTTGAACATTTTAGCTTTAATATTGTAGTTTCGTGACTTGATATGATTTTACGTTCGAGTCTTGTGCTTGCATCGCCGTTCGTGGAAACGAACGCTAAACCCTGGCGGAGCATTGCCACGTGAAACCCAATTTCCGTAGCAGATGGTAAAAATTAACGTTGTTAATTTGGATCCGTTCAACCATTTTTCTGTTATTTTAACATTCATGTGAACAACCCTAATACTTTAAGTGTTACCAAAGCGCTTTCCTTTAACTTCACCCAACGATGCAAGACGCTGCTGCTTTTAGTCAATTCCCCCCCCCCCCCCCCCAGGAAAACGTCCGCAAAAAAACAACAGAAAAACGAGGTCGATAAGGCGTGGGTGCATTTCGTTTTAATAAATCTCTAAATAAATCTCGCCGTCGTTGCATTCGGTGTCAGTTCTAGTTAAAACTAACAAACCAACCGTCGCACTACGGTGGCGTTACTTAGGGGAGGGGAAAGCTGAGCCCCGCCGGCAATCATCCCCCTAAGTAGAGAGAGAGGAGTGTCACTTGTGCTTCACCATTGCGTCGACTGGACTTCGAAAACTTGAAGGCGACTGTTGCCGCTCTCGTCATACTAGCCTATTCATTTTTTTTACTCCTTATAATGGGAGGAAGCGATGTATACCTGGGGTATCCATGATTTGCGCGACTTGATGATTTAATTCACAAGGGGGCGACTGAAGGCGCAGAAAGAGCGATTCCTGGAGTGGGGGTGCCGTCGATATGAACGCGATGCGCGGAAGGGCGTAGCCAGCAAACGATAGTGGCCATGGTGTTCTCAGCGGCTTTTTGTGTGGCTTTTTGTGTCACATTATAGAGGTTTCGTGCGCCCATGGTGAATATAAAGCTTTTTCTCTGTTTTAAACGCGAAGTGTGCTATGTAATTGTTCTGAATATATCACCCAATTCCTGCAAAAGCCTCCACTAAGAGGCTAGCAGTATGAACTAAATAAAAAATAAAAAATCACTGCGGTGACGCTTCGGAGACCGTGAACTCCACCACGCCAGTAGGATTTTCAGGGGAAACCGAAAATACTATGGCTGAAAAATAAATCCGGTCGAGATTCGAGCGTACAGGCGGGAGGTGGGAGGAGGGGGGGGGGCTAGAACAAAGAATTAAAATGTGGTAAATGTAGGCTTGTAAGCATTAAACGAAGGTTGGTTGTCCCGAACACAATGGCTGGATTTTGTATGCACCACCGGTACGCGCTTAATCAGCATTTAGGACATTAGAACCTGCGGCTGTTTTACAAAAGGCCCGTTTTTCCTCCCCGACAATATCCTAGACCAGTGTTCGCGAAGCGTTCGCAAGGCAGCCCAGCCGACGTAATACTCTTCATAAGGTTTTCTTCATTGTGATGGGCTAGCTATTGTTTGTACTTTTTGGATATTGAGAGTGTGCATGCAATTTATGTAATTTGAGGGTGTGATTCAAAAAAATACGAAAGAGGCGGTAGACGATCGTAAACACGGGTAGTTGTCTTAGCTAAAAAAGAGCGAATATAAATTAGCAACCTTTCATAAATGAAAAAAAAAAACGTGTGGTAAAGAATTAAATCGGCTGCATAACAGGTGTCCCCAGGAAGAGGTATTAAACAAAAAATATATAAATGTAGAATTTCTAAAAATATCTGCAAAGATCGAACATGGCATCAATCAAAAAAATAAATTCACTGTTCCAGATTGTTGTCCATAACCCACGTTAAGCGGAAATAAAAATATAAAGGCTGTCGCAAACAGGCAAGCACCGGATAATTTGGTGGCCGAAATTTGGACACCGAAATTTCCGCATTGAAATATCCTTCACCGATATAACCTCGAGCCGTCTGGACTTTGTCCGGTGCTCCCTGAAAAAAGTCGCCTAGGAGCGTTTCTTTTGATGATATTTATCTCCAGATAATCTGCTGCCGGTGGTGTTAATATTCTTTTAATATACGTAGTTCGATGTCAGTTTTAAATGTCTCATTAATTTCGACCCAGGGTTATCCGACACTATATTTTAATTTAAAAACCTAATTGTAACGTTAATGTAACGACGCGTTCCAACTTTCGAAGTGGAACTGGAACTCGTTCCTTTCGCAATAAAGAAACTTGTAAAGCGAACTCGTTTCAAAATTGGCAAGGAACGAGGAACGAGCTTTCGTTCCTATTTTGGAGGAACGTGTACAACACTGGAAATATCCTGGAGAGGGTTAAATTAATCCCGGTTAACTCGCCAATTGTTTTTAATATCACGTGAACGGATGGTGAGGTTGTCTAGACAAGCTCAGAGAGATGTACACAGGAAAGGCCTTGCCGAGTTCAACAAAACACGCAGTTCTTCTCAACCCTTCAAAAACCCTAACGAAAGCACGCAAGAATCACTTGTACACAACCGATTACAATCATACCCCTAACAAAATATCCCAAAATACAATTTAAACCAAAACCGAAAACAAACTGTCGAATCAGGTTACCACACAATTAGTTCAAATACACTGAATTATAACACTGTCGTTAGTGAAGCCATGCCAAAACATTATTCCCTAGTTGTCTCCTACGACGTGTCCCTAATGAACCGGCCTGGCCCCCATCGTTGGCGCTTACATGTCGAACCTTTGAGCCCCGCCGCGACGGGTTGGTAGCTGATGTTTTCTCTTGTTCGTGCCTGCGTTCGATGCCGCAGTCGTCCCTTGGACGGCGTGGGTTCCACGCATCCCGACGTGTTTCCTTGGTGGCTGCCACCTGGTGCCGCTGCCGCTAGAAGTCCTTCATGCCGGCGCAGGATGCGCGCGGTCGATCATTGAACGGCGTGTTTTGTCAGTGGCCACCCCCCGCTAGTAGCTGCCGCTAGAGGTCACAGGTAGGTCTGGGTACCACCGTAGCCTTTCGGGGACGCAAAAGGGAAGGTCGACGGAGCGTGCGACTTTGGCAGCAGGTGCCCGACCGCTGCCGCTGGGGCCACGAAGACACATGCTCCTGGTGGGCCTAGGATGCCGCAGCAGATGCGAAGTCGGCCTGCTCCTGCCCAGGCTTGGTAGGCATAATATGTGGCCTGGTCGCTTCCACTTGGCTCGTTGCTCACGTGCTCCTTCCGCTTACTGGTTCAGTTTTTTCTCCATTCTGTTTGTGCGCCCTGCTTCTAACCCCTCTGGTTTTGGTCGCGGCCCACCCTGATTGGTGTGTGGCCTTTCATGTGGAATTTTGGTCATCACGCTCCTAGTCTCCTGCGCGGCGTTTTCTGATTGGCTGACCAGTGCACAACCATAATTGGCCATGATGCCTCGGTGTTTAGGGGCGGCATTCGTTCATTCGTGTATTCTGGCGTGCACTTCACATTTGTGTATCTTTGTTCTGTTTTGCTTTTCACTCTCGGGGGGTTTTGATGTAGCCCGCTCCGGGGGTGCCGTGGACACATAACAGCAGCAACAAGCAAAAAAATGCCTACGCTACCACCGATGACCTTCTGTCGCAATCGTACGCCTGTGGGATCATTGGGGCCGACCAGAAGCGAGCGACTGCAACGGCTCGTGGCTTAGCCGCCCCCGCTGGCTTATGTACTTTTTTCGCTCAAATTTACCTCTGCAATTTTTTATATGCATCTTTTTTTGCTGAACGTGTTAGTTACGTTTTTGGCATCCTTGATCACCGGCGCTGCTTGTGGCTGCGCCTGTTTAGCTTAGAAAGGCCGGCCACGAGGCGCGCTTACCACCTTACCGATTAAAGGCAATTCAAACAGTCTCTTCACAAGTAAAGAAGATCGGCCTTTTCCACTACAAGAACCTGGAGTAGAGTTTTTCAATTATGCACGAGCGTAGCCATAGATAAAAACGTTTACCACTTTGCTATATCAGTCTCCAATTTTCCAAATTGTAAACTAATCCCCAGCCCTCCTCCCTCCTCCTGCCTCCCGAAGTTCCATGTTGCTAGGTTGGCAGGTCTGCAAATGGGATTTTTGCAGCGCCTAAGTACGTGTGGCATGCAAATCAAACGTGGTATAAACATACAGTCGTCTAATGTCAGTATGAATTTTGAGAGCGAATCTGCATATCTCGTTTCGAGCGCGGAGTCTGTTGGCACCGTTGCTTCGAAAAACAATTCTGAATCTTGAGGTAGAGCGAAATTTCTAGTGCAGGCTCTTTATCTTTTTATCCATTAGATGAATTTATAATCATTGTCCTGAAATTGGTGGCACGATGACTCTGTCGATAAGTTCAGTTTCATTGACTTTGCATAAATAGTACCGTAAAAATGCTTTGAAAATGTCACAGAATTACCATCTGCTGTCAATACGTGGCCACATACGGAAGCAGTATGGTTACAGAGAACGGCTGCATGTCTCGTTTGTTAGACAATATCCAAAAATCCCCAATTAGTCGCTAGAAAAATGGTATTATAATGCCAACTTTTAAAAACTTTGTGCGATTACTAACGTTTGAGTATTATAAACATGCTGCGCAATAGCTATCTGGTGGCAATGCAGGAAGTTTAAAGTTGAAAACGCCAAGTCACATGATTAGTCGCTAGTCCTTCGCAGTTTCCTTCAGGTAAATTACAAGAGGTATGTGGAAGAGCACATTACAATCAAGCATATGCAGTTCTTGCTGAATATTTCGCCCAGCTTTGCTAGTCACCCTGTGTTGTTTTAACGGCATTGACTCTTTTCAATGTACTTACATCAGATAACGAGCCGTAAAGCAGTAATAATGAAGGTGGAAATGCCGCACGATTCAAAGTTTTGTTGATAACAATATGTACAAAGATGTTTAATGGGCACTGGTCGGCAAAACAAAGAACTCACAAGCTCAATCAAAATTTTCTTTTTTCACGCAGTTCTCAATCAGCTCAGACTCAAAGAGATCGTCCCTGTTCAAAATCCCCTCTACTCACTCATCAAATACTAATTTGTGTTTAACTCACTTGCACTCGAACTCACTAGTCGTCACGAGTACTCGTACTCAATCAGTAGTCCCTCGTATTCTATGTGTACTCCCTTGTATTAAATCTGTACTCCCAATGACTGGAATTCGATAGGGTTCCTATTGACTTTTTCTAATTCAATTACTTGCATTCATTCACTACACTAGTCTATGGACAAAACTGAGTTAGAGCCAGAGGGATAGAGAACGCTTCCAGCCCCTTTCAATACGTTTTTTGGTTTCCTTTTTACCATATTATCGAACTGAACCAGGCGAAAGCTCCTCTGGGGACTGGTTTTTGAAGGCCAAGAAAGAGTGGCTTCAGCGTGCTTTGTGCATGCTAGTAGCCTACCGCGACCCTCCCTACAAACTATTTAAACGAAGAAAGTGCAGCGAAATGAGACATTCTTTCCCGCGCTCTCAAACAAGGCAACCCCATGACGAGCCGTGGCCGAGGGTTGAAACACCACGGAAGGGGCAGTGGATATAGTCGCAGTATTTAAGGACCTGATTTATCAGCCGAGAGTTTAGCACCAGAAGGGAAATGGAGATAGAAGCAGTATTGAACACCTGATCTAGCACTCACAGTATTTAACACCAGTATTTAACGCCTCTTCAAACTTGATTTTACCTTCTTTTAATGGGCGCCTCGAAATTCACGAGACTCGAGCACGAACATCGAAACTCGAAAGGGGACCAAAGTCACAAGTTCGCACTCGCGAGTGAAGTACATAGGAGCACTGCTATTCGCGAATGCATGTACTCGAGAGTACTGCATTCATGAGTACACTGATCCCGAATGGGGTACTAATGGTTACAGCACTCACACGTGTTTATGCTCACAAGTGGTGCACTCATGAGTAATGATGTACTCATGTTTATACTCCCTTTCACCTGACTCACTTTTTCTGGTTTTGTTGGGGTCTCGGCCGACTCATCATAGTTCTGACTCTTTTGTCTTTTTCTCTTTATTATATGAGAGAATACACCCAGACGTTGCAGTACGGGGAATACTCGCTGTTTTGTCTGTGTCTGCACTCCCTCATGAGGTTGAATAAAAATGAGTGTATTAAGGAGTGAGTAAGCGGCCTTATGTATATGGTAAACAGAAAAACAAAGAGTTCTTACGCACAATGATTGAATAGGCTATCCTTACCCCCCATATATTACATTTGCACTCTTTTAAAACCGGTTTTCAATCAGCTGGGGCATTTTTTGGGGGAACTAGTCACGTAAACACATAACGTTCCTTGTGGAAGAATTACATGGATGCAACGCCAGGGTATTATTGCATACGCAATAGTAAACAGGCTTATTTTATGACTGGTGTGACGCCCGTTAATTGGTTAGTAGTGAGGAACGTATATTAAGGTGTATCCACGCAGAGCTTGGAGGAAATGAGACACACTGAGGCGGGCGAAAAACATCAACAATTAGTTTTATTAGGGTGCCTCAGTGGTGCCGACTTCCTCATCAGGTTTGGCAGAATCGTTCTAATTGCAGGGGTGGTCAAACGTCGAAAGGACCCCGACAGGCCAAATGCCGGGTCTGGGGGCCAGGAGATAGAGGCAGTGCGTGGCCGGTGGCTCGAAAGGTCTCCGCGGTGAATCTGAGGGCAGAAACAGGAGGCAGTACCGGACCGGTAGTTCGGCGAGCTCGAGCTGTAGGCCGCGGTCAGGAAGGGGTGGCCGGGCAGGACTGGTAGCTCGGCGTGCTGGAGGTGTTCACCAGGTCAGGAAACTCTGGCAGCGTGCGGTTTCCTGGGAGGGACGCGCTTTCGCATTGCCCTACAGCTGCTGTCCGAATAGCAAGACGGTCGCCGCAAGTCCAACCCCGATCCACTCCGTTCGCTCCTCTTTATCTCCTCCGTCTCCTACGTCGAAGCAGCGGCGGGAGAAGGGCGAGAAGGGCTGGCTACAAGCGGCGGTCGACAACGTGGCTGTCTGCGCACCTTCCAACGACGCGTCAAGCGGAGGGGGGAGGCTTGGCCCGCCCCGAGGCAAAAAGGAAACATGTACCCTTTGCGATGTGGCCGCACGTTCCCACGGGAGAACTTCATGTGGCCAAAGTTTTTCCTTCTGGCTCGGAGTAGTCAGGACACACGCACGACCGGTCACATCCGTCCACTCTAGGAGAAGAGAAGAGTTTTGCCGCTGCAAAAGTCTTGAACTGCACCCGTGTAGACACACACATATGCGAACCGCGAAGTCCAGTCGTGGATGACGGCACAGTTTGCTGTGGGCAATAGGGACACAGGGAAAGAGGCACCACTAAAGCACATAACAATGCGCATTGTAGCCTCTACAAACTTGACCCTAGCGATCTTCGCGAAAACTTCAACTGTAGAAGCACAAAAAATAAACAAGAAATACGGTTTGCGGAAGCTCGAAATTTTGCCCCAGAAGCATCAGCCACCATCGCGTGTTAGGAAGGATACGGTGCAGCACCACTGCTTCGCAAGGCATAATCACGCAATGGCTGAGGACGGCCGCCTCCCGCGGCTGGAAGGAAGGATGTGATGGCATTCTGAATAACTTCATCTATTACAGCTTTGGGCTGCATGTCCCCGAACGGGATCGCCGTTGGGCTACTGCATTCAGGAGAGGGGGTCGTGGCCTGTCTCTGTCAGCCACCATTACCGGCTGTTGCTCATTCCGGTTTCACACACAGCGATTTTGAGTTTGTTCACATTCACAATTTTCTCCTCTTTTGTTTGGATGTCACGGATTTCGAACGTGAGGTCCGAGAGCTTCTAGACCATGCGGAACGGGCCCTTCCATCTCGGCGAGAGTTTTAGATGCGACTGCATCTCATTCACTCGCCTTGTCCCTCCATACGGAGTTGTTGTTGTCCGCCCACACCCCTCTCCCATTCTCCTCACCACGCGAGCTGCGCTCTCCACCGCTCACCCGCTCTCCTCTACGATAGCGAACACTCTCTCGCGAGGGGCATTGGATTCGATTCGATTGGGTTGGCTTGGCTTGGCTTGAATTGGATTGGATTGGATTGGATTTGTATTGGATTAGATTAAAGTGGATTGTGTTGGATTGTGTTGCGTCATAGCCGCGCCACGTTGCGTCATAGTCGCAGTCGTTCCAGCACCGGCGTTCCGATTTCCATTGATGCGTTGAATGTATCCTAACTATTCTGATATCTCGCGCGCAACCGTAACAAGCACCGATCACTGTGATAACACGAACGCTAGCACCACTGAAGACAAGGCTGCGAAGAGGCGTGAACGTGATGCTGAACGCGGCATGTTAAATAAAAAATTCATCATACGCGTTCCTCACACGTTTCACGCAATTGGAGAATCAACGCAACGGAAACACCAAGTGAACCCCCCAGATGCGACGCATCTCCCTGTGGAGATGCGACGCATTACCCCAAATTTACCTCACCTTCCCCACGCGGGAAGGTGGGGTAATTTTTTGGTTTGTTCGGTTGTCCGGAATTCGACCCTCACGAAAACGTTGTCGTGTACCTCGAAACAGCTGGGTTTGCTTTAATATCAGAGCGCGCCTTAGTCTTTTCCGTTGTTTTGATCAGGGCCTCGGCCACCAGCCGGTGTGATATGAAGAGGCGCCCAGCCAGTTGAGCGCGGTAGTCCTCTATGGTGTTGTAATGGATCTTAGCCGCCTCACCATCGACGCTCGGTGTCTTGGCATCGCGCCCGTGGGGGAGGAAAAAGGGGATTTTGTTGGTGCCCTCATGAACAGCGGTGTTGTAAGCGAACCTCGCGAAAGGAAGCCACTGATCTCAATATTGTTTGTCTTGAACGACAAAATGAGCCAACATGTCCACCAACGTTTGGGTCAGCCTTTCTAGGGCACCGTTACATTCAACTACCTCTTCGACTATTCAACTACCGGCGCGAAACCCTCGACTACCCGAATTGCTGCCCTGCTCAATGTATCGGCGTACTGATTCGCTCTTCCTGCCCTGTGAATGACTTCCAAGTCAGTACTCCTGCAAGAGGAGGTTCCATCTTGGTAGCCCCGAGTTCGGGTCGCGTGCGCTAATCAGCCATTTTAAGGGCTGGCAGTCAGTGACAATGCGGAAGTGCCGCCGTACAGAAAACACCGGAAATGACGGACTGCCCACACTACTGCGAGGCATTCCTGTTCCATGGCCTCCATACTTATGCTCCGCGGAGTTTAACTGGCTACTCGCCTATGCTATCGAATGTTCATTCGCCTGAAAATCCTGTGACAGCACCGCTCCTACAGCCACCTTCGACGCGTCTGTCGCGAGTGTGAATGGTCTACTGATATCGGGTAACCTTAACACTGGAGGCTCCACCAACTTCATTTTCATAGTAGCGAAGGCTGTGTCCTCTACTTCACCGCAGTGGAATGGTTTCTTGTTGGTAAGTTGTGTCAACGGACGAGCCCGCGCTGCGAAGTTGGGAATGTGTCACCGATAGTATGACAAAAGGGCCAGGAATTGCCGCACCTCGGTCTTTGTCTGGGGCTCGGGAAATTTATGCACGCACTGTACTTTACACGGGTCGGGACGCACGCCTTCTGCCGATACAATATGCCCGAGGTGTTTGACTTTGGGCATATGGAACTGGAATTTGGAAAGTTTCAGTTTAAGGCCCACCGTTTGTATTCTTCCGAATACGTTCCGCAGGTCGGGTCAGGTGGTACTGAAATGTGCTGCTGTACACCATAATGTCAGCGAGATACACATGACAGACCTTGCCCAACAGTCCGGCCAAGATGAAGTCGGCCATGCGCTGCCATACGGCGGCGCTGTTAAATAACCCCATTGGCATAAGTCGGCACTGGTAATGCCACGACGGCGTGTTGAAAGCGGTCTTTTCCCTATCATTCTCGTGCATTTCTATCTGCCAATAGCCGGAAACCATATCCACGACTGTAAAAAACTTCCCGGAGCCCAGCTCTGACAGCGTCTCAGAATTGTTCGGTAGCGGGTACGGGTCGACGCGAGTCACATGGTTTCAATCGCGGTAGTCGACGACCAAATAATATGACCTCTCCGGTTTCTCGACCAGCTGCGCCGCCGCACCCCACGGAGACGTAGAGTGCTCAATGATCCCCTCGTCCAGCAAATAGTTAACCTGCTTGTCTATATCGTCTCTCTTGGCATAAAGAATTCGGTTAGCCCTACGATAGACAGACGCTGCGTCATTAGTAGGAATCCGATGCTTTATCACCTCGCAGTGGCCGATGTCTGTGTTTCCCGTGAAAAGGTAGAGCTAAGCATAGAGATCTGATCCTGAATGCGAGATTTGGGTTCGCTTACGTGGGAAAGGTCAAAGTTTTTGCAAAGGTAGGCCGTTCTGATAAGCCTGCCAACTGCCTCCTCCACCGCCTGTTAGGTCACGATGGCGGAAACGAGGACCCCGACGGCTATGTTGCGAGGTAATTTTACTTCCTTAAGCGTAGTGTTTACAATGCGCACCGGCAGCCGGCCGTCTTCGGAACATCGAACTAAGGATTAGGCTCCGGCAAGCCCAGATACATTTAGTAGGTCAGTTTCTGCGATGCCCAAGCGCCGATTCGCCGGTTCAAAAGCGACCTTGCCTGCCAGCACGCACTTGCCTAACGGCGGTAGTATGCCTTCCTCTGCTGGGCGGATTGTGATTCTCTCCGTCGTGAGCAAATCTCTGGGATTTTTCGTCCTGGTGACCTTACCAGCCCAATTTACAGGGGGTCTTTTCGACACTGTTTAAGCTTGCTTAGTGTCCAATTGCTCTGCAACTGGTCTATTCCTTGATGTGGTAGCCTTTTTTGGCAGATAAGGCCGGCTACCGGCAACATGGCTTTTTCCGTGCAAATAAAACGCCTTGCCGTGAAATGGCAATCTCCCAACGATACAGGCACTAAACAACACGCGACCCTTCCTAAGGTATCACCCGTGATGCCGACTAGGTTAGCTTTCTGTTCTACCCGCCTACGTTTGTGCATCCAGTCTGGCATTGCCTCATTGAGAGTGCCATGTCTTAAAAGTCTGACCTTGGAACCAGTGTCTATTAGGCATTTTAACAGAGCTTCATTCAAGACGCATTCTACAATCGTGGTTGCCTCCCCAGACATGTTTATAACAGCAGCCTGAGCGCCCCATTCGTTTTCCTCCTCCACGCGTTTATCTTAGGAAGGGGGCCCTAATAGTTTCCCTGGTTTCTTCTCGGAAGGGCTTGTGTTGTGGTTCTCCCCTGGCTCGGGTGTGGCCCTCAGCTCGCCCGCTCTCTTAACAGTTCCTCGAAAAAAGGCCGTACGTCACGGAGTTGTAACAGGCCCCCCGTCGCGGCCTATTCCCCCTTCGGCTATCGCGGCAGCGCAATTGTTTGTTTTGAAGTTTGATGATAGCCTCCAAAAGCCGCTCAACCCTTTCAAGGCGCGCACGCAGGTCGTCTGTCTCTCTGTCCCCTCCTCGTACGCATTGTACGGGCGCATGACCGCCATTCACCACTCGTTCTTTCCTATCCTCTCGTACGGCTGCGTCGACCACCTCAGCCAAGGTTTTGGGGCCTCGGGAGAGCGTGAACCTTTTCTCAGATCCCTTAACCGTTCAGGAATTGGGTTTGGAGTTGCTCGTCAACGAGCTCTTTGCGGAATTTGCGCTTCGATTCGGGCTCCACCTCACCACGGCAGCCCATAGCATGATTGCCCAACGTGCGGAGCCTCGCCGCGAACGATTGCATGCCCTCAGCGTCTTTTTGACTGGTGCACGTAAATGTGCGCCATTTTTTCGCACAAGGGCTCAGGGTCGAGACCGTTCTTCTGCCCGCTTCTGAACTCAGCGGAGGCCTTATCTGCGGCCGCGGCCTCATAATACCATGCAAAATCATATGCTGCAGCGACCATTTTACACCGTGCAATGCGTACCAACTGCGTGTCAGACCACCCGCCCAGACACCCAACTGCCTCCAGGACATGCAGAAAGTCAAGGATGTTGACCCCGTGTTCATCTCCCGTGAAGTACGAAACCCTGCCACCCAATGCCATAACACTTGCGCCTATCACGTTCGCTTGGTTAAAGAAGCCTCCGCCAAGGTGTCTTGTTTCCTCCTTGCGTGCGGGTGAAATCTCACGTTTTAGATCTGCGATTTAGCTTCCGTGCATCCCACCGCCGCCACCATGTGTGACGCCCGTTAATTGGTTAGTCACAAAGTTATATTAACGTGGGTCCACGTAGAGCTTGGAGAAAATGAGACACACTGAGGCGGGCGAAAAACATTAACAATTAGTTTAATGGGGTGCCTCAGTAGTGTCTACTTCCTCAACAGGTTGCGCGGAATCGTTAGATTTTCAGGGGTGGTCAAACGTCGACGCGACGCCGACGGGCCAAGTGGGTCTCGGGGCAAGGAGATGGAGGCAGTGTGGGGCTGGTGGCTCGAAAGGTCTGCGCGGTGAATCCGATGGCAGAAACGGGAGGCAGTGCCGGACAGGTAGTTGGCCGAGCTCGAGCTGTAGGCCACGGTCAGGAAGGGGAGGCCGGGCAGGACCGGTAGCTCGGGCGGGCTCGAGGAGTAGACAAGGTGAGGAAACGCTGGCAGCGTGCGGGCTCCTGGGAGGGACGCGTTTTCGGATTCATCCTACAGCTGCGTCCGAATAACAAGATGGTCTCCCAAGTCCAACCATAATCAGCTGCGTTCGCTCCTCTTTATTTCATCCTCCACTTACGTCAGAGCAGCGGCGGGGAGAAGGGCGAGAAGGGCCGGCTACAGGCGGCGGTGGACGACGCGGCTGTCCGCGCACCCGCCAACGATGCGTCAAGTGCAGGGAAGCTTGGCTCGGCCCGAGACCAAAAGGAAACATGTGCCCTTTGCGATGCGGCCGCGCGTTCCCACGGGAAAACTTCCAGCGGCCAACGTTTTTCCATCTAGCACGGAATAGTCGGGACACACTCGCGACTGTCACACTGGCCTAAAAAAACGAATACCTCAACTCCAAGCAAGATGTTTTAAACACCAGGGATAACAATAAACGAAACTACCAATCAACAATTTGTGACAAACGGATACATCACAAGTCATTGCAAACATCTTCATTCAGATGGTCTGACAAGTATTCTCGGAGAGTTGGCGAACTATGTTGCAAGGAATATTGTGCAGGCAAAGAAAATGACTACGAAGACAAATGCTGTTGTAAATTGTTTGAGCTCTTCGTTTTACACAGTTTGTGCGTGTCGCTATGTTATGCGGTCACTTGTCGCTTACATTATCTTCGCTTCTTTATTTCTGACTGCAGTGAATCCTGTGACATCAAAAATGTGATAGTCATTGCGGATTCCAGAAACCATGTTTCAAAACCACACCCAGTGATCGCCTTTTCTGCGCCAAGTTAGTGGGAGACGCAGTATCCGGTGTTGGTCCGAGTCTAACTTACGAGCTGCTG
Organism: Haemaphysalis longicornis; assembly: GCA_013339765.2. Lineage (NCBI taxonomy): Eukaryota > Metazoa > Arthropoda > Arachnida > Ixodida > Ixodidae > Haemaphysalis > Haemaphysalis longicornis. Next base: position 24,608,093 of record CM023452.1, read on the forward strand.
CTTACACCTGAAGACGGTATTGGGCTTCGGAAGGACTACTCTCTTGGCAATTTCGAAGTAAACAAAGTCGACATCTGGGGTAAGTGTTAATTGTTGGTCCTTGACGAACCGCCTCTACAATGAGGCGTAGAGGTCACATAGTCAATGAAGCTATTACCGTCGAAAACTAATGAATGCGATTAAAGACACAGTTGGAGTAAACACTGAAATTTTTATTGTCGTTTAACAATGTGCTAGGTAAGAAATTCACGGTACTTTTTCTGCAGTTGTGGTGGTTAAAATATTTTCATTGCTGAATGAAAAAAAACCTTTTCGGGAATTCAGGCTTCGCTGTCGTAAGGGCGGGCAACTACAAATAGGAAGCATTACGGAAATTTCCGTGCTAAGAAAACCTTTAGGAACACTCTCGCACCTTACTGCGTGAGCAGAAAGCAGATGGGCAAAAGTGAAAAGGTTACGGAAGTTAGGGAAGGTACAGGGATGGGTGGAACATCCTGTTCTTCAGCCCTTGTAGCAGACGACGCTATACATCATCATTTTTATTGTGCTCTTCACGAGCTTTTGCGTGCACTTTGGCTGCACTGGGTCATACAGTTACTAGCACTTCACATAAAGCCTCATCCTCTGCAGACGCGTCGCTTCACGGTCTGAAATGTGGAGTCGCAGTTGCAGGACACCGAGGTCCCACAGGTCCTCCAACTTCGTACAAAAGAAGCGTGTGCTTTGCCCTTACGGTCGGTTTAGACAAGAGTTTCAGGCGGGTGCACCCCCACAAGGGACCTGCTGTCACAGATGAGTTTTATCCGAAAGTTATTTAATGTTGCAGCTGAACTTGATGAAATGACCAAATTGTTGGCCTCCATGGGTGGTTCTTGGGCAGGCATTGTCGTGTATATTTAAGCCGACGATTTCGTACAGTATCGCAAAATTCTAGAAGGGTCTGTACAAACCCTCTGGAGTGAAAAATAGAACGATGCCTTCAGTGATGGACAGTTACGCGCGTAATGCTCTACGCAGGTGTATAAAACCTGTTACGTTTTCAATAAATATGATATACATCAGTTCTTCGAATTACTTATGCTTTGAAATACCCGATGGTACATGGAAGTAGAAATGTTGGCCGATAATTAGCAGTATTAATGGCGGAATCGTAACTGCTTCGCTATTTATTCAAAATACCAATATTGGATTATCTTCAGTTTAGTGTGAACTTGTGAATGCTAAATTTATTTGGTCATCTAAATTTGTTTACGTTTTATGTGAGTGTTTACGCATGAGCTTGTATTGCTTCCTTCAGAGTGCAGCAACGTTTCTGAGCAGGTTTCCGTGTTGAGAAATCCGAGAGGCAGTAATGTTTTGGGCTCTTGCTGAGTTGCTGGTGGGTACATTTCCGCGTAGTCTGAGTGCACGGCGAAAATGTGGAATCGTGCGCACTGCTCACGCGGAAATGAATTGTCCGTTTTTTTTTCATGTGGGGCGTTCCTAGGAGGTTGGTTCCGCTGTGCTTTTGTAATTTTGAGGTCTGTGTTGAACTTTCAAAGAACGGTGTAAAAAAGAGGAGCCCTAAAACAGACAGTTACTGCTAATGTGTTGCTAATAGTAAGGTCGAGGCGTGGGCAATGAGATATTCGTAATGTATAGCTACAGATTGATTCTTTCACGTCTCCCAGATAGTACACAATAGGTATTTGTGAATTTCGCATTATATTGAACAAACACAAAAAAACGATAGAATATATAATTGGTGAGGGCCTGAGGGACAGAGCCAATGCTTTCGCAATAAAAAATGAATTAGTATTTAACAGGCCACACTCGCACTGCCAAAACGGCACTGTACAGCGGAAAACTTATGAGATACGTACAGGGCGTTTTGCATTATTTGAGCAGATAATATAAACCCATTTCGAATCAATTGTTGTAGCCGTGTAATGAACAATGCACGTGCCTGGTATGAGGTAGCTGGACAAGTGCTTCTATGCAGCATGGGAAAGGAAAGCGCATAAGAACACGAACGCCAAAAAGAATTGCCCGTTGGTTTTCTCTCATCCTCCCCTACTGAAAATAAAGCAGCACACTTTCTCTTAATTGATAGTGATGTGACCACGACGAAGTATCTTGCAGTCCTTTTTTATCTCTCGAGATCTTTCAACCGGCCGCGAATGGCATGCAGTACTGCACGAGGTCTGCACAAGCGTGATCGCCCCTCCGATAGTTCTGGAGGGCTGTTTTTCCGCAATCTCGACATTACTGGGAGAACCTAGCATATTGACCTATAAGCCATATTATGGCTGACGTGGCCGGACTTCTACTGCCACCAAAATACAATGGCGAAATTGGCGGTGAGGCGGTAGGAAAGATATCAATAGGGCTGCATCTTACCTAGCCTGAAGTTCTCACAGCTTAGCACATCCGCACAAAACACTCGTTACTACCCTGCACCTTCTCAGCAGTTTCCTGACATAACGCCTCACTGGTCATAGATTTATTGGATACCTGCAGCGTGACGTACCTTTAGATCAATGTCTCTTAATCGTTATACCCAAAGTGGCTCCAGTGGTCGGTAGGGCTAAAAATGCCCTGAGTAAAACTCGCAGAGACGTGTTGGGGAAACAAGTCTCCCAAATATGGGTTTAGTACTTATTACGAGTCTCAATACTGAAAGGGCTACAACGCGTACCCGTAGTTTTTTACCTTTTGTTCAGCTCACACAGGTCGTACCATGTCGCACACCTAAATGGCAGTGCACGCTAGCATTGTGATCACGGCCGAAGCTTACAAAGAAATTTAATTGTGCACGAATCCCGAACTTCCTGCAATGTGGCCTACATGGCAGTTGAATGCATGGATTGAGAACCTAATTGTAAAGCATGTTACATGAGTCAGTGGGTAGAAAATATTAGCATTCCTCGTGGACAACTTCAATGCATGCGTTACCAAACCCCACAAAAAGTATCAGTTGATTGCGTTAGTCAGGGAAAGCCTTGACCTTGTGTTCAACAACCACAATCGACGAAGCACGGTGTAGAAATGGCATTTATATTTTCTCTTCGCCGGGAATGCAACTCAAGTCTTCGGAGAGACATCATGGCTAAAAAGCGATCACAGTGCAATGTGTTCGTTACCATTTCGCTATCAAGAGCCTCGCAGGCTATCCTGTTTTTTGTTTCAGTGTGAGTAATCAATTTAATGCGAAAGCCTTAAGTGTCCTTTTCCACAAAAACCCATCGTTGTAGTTCTCGCCCGGTAAAGAAAACGGCAAATACATACCAGTTTGCGGGGAATTTGAAAGGGCTTTCAGAGTAGGATACGTGGAGGTTACGTGCCCGCTATCGCCAAGGGGTGGCAGCTGTGAAACAATAACTGTTTCTTGCTTCCTGGTATAACACCGTCGTAGGATTGGTCAGAAAGCGCGGTCTTTGAGGGGCTAATATACTGCTTAGTGGAACCGAACTCTGACGTGAGAGGTATCAGTTATAAAATAGTGAGTGGTGCGTGACACGCGAGCGGAATAGGTGTACAGAAGCCGCACAAAGCTCCAATAATTTTGAAGCTCCCTCGTGCGCCAGGCTGCTTGTATAGTATCTTCAGTTCCAAAATACTAAAAACAAATCTAAAGAAGCGCAGACACGTTATTAGCGTAAAGGAGCTTGTGGAAGTCCTTCGTTTTAAAAGTTGTAGCGCCCTCTGGTTGGTGCTCTTAGCCGGTGCCTTGGCGGCGGCTATGAAAGAGAAGAATAAAGAAACGAGCGGCGCGTGCTGGGTGCGCCAGCACGGCACGGGCAGTTCGATTCGGAAAGCCTGCCACGCTGGTACCTTGTCTCTTGCGCTGCGCTGCGACCCCGCGGTACGCTATAGTGGTGACTCCGGACTAAGACATAACCGACCCCAGCAACCTCGCGCCCTCGGGCCCTCTTTTGCCTGACGTTTCACGCGGCCGCCAGACGTCGCAGTCATACAGCTCCGTCTGCCCACCTTCGTGCGCAAGAACCCACACGTTTGGTTCGCCCAGGTCGAAGCCGTCTTCGATCTGCACCGCGTCACCTGGGAGACTACTCGGTTTCGCCACTTGCTTTGCAACCTGCCGCCTGAGGTGGCTGATGAAGTGGCAGACGTCATTGGTGCACCTTTGAACGATGCTTCATACCAGCGGCTGAAGCAGAGTATTCTCGACCGAACCGCGGCGTCCCAGAGCGCGCGCCTCCGGCACCTGCTCACCCACGAAGAGCTTGGAGATCGCCACCCTTCCCAGCTGCTCAACACCATGCGACAGCTCGTAGGCGCGAGCAACGTGGACTCGAACGGTGCACTTTTAAAAGAGCTCTTTCTGCAGCGCTTGCCACAGTCCACTCGCATCGTTTTGGCTGCTGCAGGGGACTTGACCCTCGACCGCGCCGCCGAGCTTGCCGATAGAGTTCACGACGCGACTTCTCCCTCAGTCACTACCCTCGCTTCGACAGCAGAGTCATCGGCCGTGTCCCGCTTAGAGGCTCGGATCGATCAAATCGCCGCTTCCATTGAAGCGCTTAGGACGTCCTCTGATCACCGATGCGGCTCCTCCCCACGTCCTGGCCGTCGTTCGTCTTCCCCGGGAGGTTCTTGCTCGCGCAGCCCTCGAAGCTCGTCTGTCTGCTGGTACCATCGCACTTTCCAGCACCGCGCCCGTCACTGCACTTCCCCATGCAGCTGGTCGGGAAACGCGAGGCGAGATCACTGATGGCGGCATGTGACCTCGCCTTACAACCCGGCCGCCTTTTCCTGGTCACGGATCGCATTTCTGGTTTGCGCTTCCTTTTAGACACAGGTGCTGAGGTCAGTGTACTACCAGCCACCAAGGATGAGCGTACTTCTAAGTCACCTGGGCCTACGCTACGTGCAGCCAACTCTACCTCTATCGCCACGTATGGTCTGCGGTCCCTCACCCTCGACCTTCGTTTGCGGTGTGCCTTCCGGTGGGTCTTCGTAGTGGCCGACGTCAATCAGACCATCCTCGGCTCCGATTTCCTGACCCATTTTGACCTAGACGTCAGCATGCGTCACCATCGCCTGATTGACAGCAAGACGCGCCTTTCCATCCTCGGCGTACTGTCTACTGTCGCTCCAACTGGCATCTGCAAGTTGCTTCCCTCGTCGCCGTACGCAAAAATCCTCGAAGACTTCCCTGAGGTTACGAGACCCTGCAACTTAAAGCAGCCGCCCAAGCACAGCGTTACCCTACACATCGTCACGCGTGGTCCACCAGTCGCAGCTCGGCCGCGCCGCCTCTTCGGTGAGCGTTTGGCGACTGCTAAACGCGAATTCGAGCACATGCTGGAACTCGGTATTATCCGCCCGTCATCCAGCAACCACGCGTCTCCACTGCACAAGGTTCCTAAGAAAAGTTTAGACTGGCGTCTGTGCGGCGATTACCGGGCGCTCAACGCTCAGACTGTCCACGACAGCTATCCCCTACCCCACATCCAGGATTTCCCAAGCCCCTTGGAAGGGTGCACTATCTTTAGCAAAGTGGGCCTTGTCAAGGCATATCACCAAATCCCCGTCGCGCCTGCCGATATCCCGAAGACGGCCATCACTACACCCTTCGGTTTGTTTGAGTATGTGCGCATGCCCTTTGGGCTACGCAACGCAGCTCAAACATTTCAAAGGTTCATTGCCGAGGTGACGCGCGGCCTTCCGGCTGTATTTGCGTACATTTACGACATCCTCGTCGCGAGTCCCACTCCACAAGATCACGAGCGTCACCTCCGAGAACTCTTTGAACGCCTTCAACAATTTGGCCTGGTTGTCAACGCCCAGAAATGCGTCTTTGGGACGTCCGAGCTTGAGTTCCTGGGCCATCACATCTCGGCGCAGGGAATTCGCCCTTTACCCTCTCACGTTCAAGCCGTGAAGGATTTCCCCGAAACTAACAGCCTCCGCCAGCTTCGTGAGTTCCTGGGCCTGGTGAATTTCTCGCGACGCTTTATACCCCACTGCGCCGAGCTTCTGCATCCACTGACTGAGCTTCTACGCACAACCAAGAGCTCATAATCCGCGATTTCCTGGTCCCCCGAAGCTCAAGCCGCTTTCAACGCTGCTAAGCAAGCCGTCACCGATTCGGTGCTCCTCATCCACCCGAGAACCGACGTCCCCACTCGCATCATAGTGGATGCATCCAGCGTTGCAATCGGCGCTGTTCTCCAGCAGAGAATCGATTCCGACTAGCACCCGCTGGGTTTCTTCTCTCGGAAGCTCCAACCCGCCGAGACGCGCTACAGCGTTTTTGGTCGTGAGCTGCTCGCCATTTACGCCACCATCCAGCACTTCCGCCACTTTTTGGAGGGCCAGTCCTTTTACGCCCTTACGGACCACAAACCTCTGGCGTACGTTTTCCGTACTAACTCCTCCAAGTACGTCCCACGGGAACTCCGTCAGCTCGCCTATATTTCGGAATTCACGACGGACATTAGGCACATCAAAGGTACCGACAATGAGGCTGCTGACGCGCTTTCACGCATTACCTCCATCGGCACTGCTGCATCCGCTGTGGACTGGGAACGCCTAGCTCAGGCGCAGATTGAAGACCCTGAGCTGCAGGCACTCCGGGACCACCCGGGTCCCTTCGTCTACAACTTGTGCCTCATCCGTTCGCGCCTGGCTCACTGTGGTGTGACATGTCAGCGGCGGTGCCTCGACCCTTCGTTCCGGCTGCCTTTCGTCGTGCTGTGTTTCACTCGCTCCACGACATCTGCCACCCCAGCATCCGAGCCACGCAGCGCCTCATTACACAGCGGTTCGTCTGGCCGAGCATCAACACTGATGTCCGCCAGTGGGCCCGTTCATGCCTGGCTTGTCAGACAGCCAAGGTGACCCGCCACACGAAGACCCCAACGCAGCCTTTTCTGCCACCTAGCTGTCGCTTTGACCACGCTCATCTCAATTTGGTCGGACCATTTCCTCCCTCCCGTGACTGCCGGTACATTCTCACAATGATTGACCGCTTCACCCGTTGGCCCGAAGCCGTACCAATTCCGGACATCACGGCAGAAACGGTCGCAAAAGCCTTCGTTTCGACATGGGTTTGCCGTTTCGGCTGCCCGGCATTGTTACCACGGATCGAGGCAGGCAGTTTGAATGTACTCTGTTCACTTCCCTAAGCCGCTTGCTTGGCACTAAACACTGCCGCACCACGGCATACCACCCCTGTGCCAACGGCATCGTTGAGCGGCTCCATCGCCAGCTAAAAAGTGCTCTCACTGCGCGCTTGGATAGAGAGCACTGGGTTGATCACCTTCCTTTAGTGCTTCTTGGCCTGCGTGCCGTCCTTCGTCGCAACCTCGGCTGTTCAACTGCTGAACTTGTCTACGGCGCACCCCTGCGGCTTCCTGGCGATTTGTTAGTCCCTACGGCCTCCTCGCCCCAGCCGCTTGAGTACCTCCAATGCCTGCAGGACTGCATGCAGCACCTGCGACCGGTCCCACCTCGGTCTTCTGACCACCGCATTTTTGTGCATCCCGACCTGGCGTCTTCGACACACGTTTTCCTCAGGCGGGACGCTGTAAAGGCGCCTCTTACCCCCTCCTACGATGGGCCGTACCGTGTCCTTAAAAAGACCCAGAAGTCCGCCACCATCCTCTTGAATGGCCGCGAAGAAGTCGTCTCGTTGAACCGCCTCAAACCGGCCTACCTCGAGACGCCACCCAACGAACTCCGCGCAGACATCGCAGGCCTAAACACACCACTGCTCGCCCCCAAAACCAACGCCCGCCTACCTCGCCGTCGCGTCACGTTCGACATTCCGTCTGGGCGGGGGGCCCTGTAGCGCCCTCTGGTTGGTGCTCTTAGCCGGTGCCTTGGCGCCGGCTATGAAAGAGAAGAATAAAGAAACGAGCGGCGCGTGCTGGGTGCGCCAGCACGGCACGGGCAGTTCGATTCGGAAAGCCTGCCACGCTGGTACCTTGTCTCTTGCGCTGCGCTGCGACCCCCGCGGTACGCTAGAAAGTAAAAAGTAGGATCAACGATAAGAAGCAAACACACATTAGAAGTTAAGTCCTTGGAGCGTACCATTCTTTAGCACATTTAAGCGCAATGGGATTTTTTGGTTCACTTTATAGTAACAACTACATTGCTAACTCTACTGGTAACTTTTTAAGAACAATTGCTAGATATTTCTAAGACGTCAGCGGTCACTGCTTGGACAAAGAAATGACGGGACAGAGAAAATCGATCAGTCTCTTAGCCACTATTGCTGAAGAATAGCAGGATGTGCAATGACTCTTTGATAACGATATCGCCCTTTGGATAATAATCGCTAAAGGACCTTGGAGATGCGCAGGTGTACTACGCGGACAGGGGCATCATTATCTGTTTTGGTGAGGGTGTGTCACGGCTAGGGTGGTGCCGAGCGGTTAAAAGGTAGGGAAACTGTGCTGCAAGAGTGGGTGGGTCTCTAGAGCACTCATGATTGGGTAAGGTTGCGCAACACCTTGCACCTTCAGAAACTTGTCAGGATCAAAGATGTGGCGATGATGGGGGGCTGGGCAGGGGGAACTTCTCTACCTCCGCCCCTCATACAACGTTGTTGCACAAGAAGTGAGACAGACTTTGATGAAGCGGCAATGTTGCAACGGGTGGCCATGAACACAGAATCCTGCGGCTACTCGCTGATTTCCGCTTTCATTGCGAACGGAGCTACCAGTTACTTCCTCTTCTCGTCACAAAATGTTACGTTAATCAGGTGAACCATACGTGCGAAAACATGTTTAATGATTCCATAAAAGTCCGTTTGTAACGAACGAAACAGCACTATCTCGTGTTACATTCTACTGAAGTTGCATACCGATTCGATTTTGAGTGGTGTGTGAGATGTACTAGCTCTTAATTTTCTCATCTAAGCTTTGTGACTGAAGCAGGGCTGTGTACTAACGCGTTCAAGGCGTTTCTGAAGTACTTCATAACCGACGGCGGTCGCATTCGAATGCCGACAGTGAACGCTTTCACATTACCCATTACTGTAGCTAGCCATGAGGACACCTTCTTGGAAGGGTCCTCTCGAAAAGGGTTATTGAGATAGTCTCTTATCGCAATGAACCGATTCAGCTGCATTTGCTAACCGGTTCCTTATAACTTTGCTCCTGATTTTCCTCTTCACTTTTCAGCGGATGCCTATGAGTTTCAGGGCTTAGTCGAAGAACAACATTTACTTCTTCAAAGGGAAGCTGCAGAAGAAAAGGGTATAACAGTGGGTCCGCTACCAGAGGTAAGAAACAATCGTCACATAAGCTGTCACCATGGAGTTCGAGAGTGCGCGGGATTGGTAAACTATTGGTATGCAATTATATATTTTGTAAAAGGGGAATACCTTCCTTATTCAGGCCATCTCTGTTGTTATGCTGGAGATTTTTGTACAGATCTTAATTAGGCAATTATTCACAAAAGAGGAACATCCGCAGAAAAATGAAAGTACATGAGATGCAAGGGAACAACAGTTGCTGACAAAAGTTTCTGTTTACGGTGATCGCAAGAATAAGAACCTAGATGGCGTCGGCTATAATGGTAGCACCTTTTCGAGACTTGGAGATATATACTGATCCAGATTCACAACAACCTCGGATAGTTTGTAACAAACAATGGTTAATGGATTAGTAGCAACAATTACTTGAGGTGGCAGGATTCGACATGAGCTATAGTGGGCACCGAAAAAGCTAATGCCAGCAGGAGTTTACCGTTTAGTTTCTTACAATGAGAAAGGGGTTTCATTCTTCTGGTGTTCATTGAGGGGTCGAAAACTTTAAAGCCACAACTTAGTTTTGTGAACATGCGGCCTATATGAGTGGTACAATATCGTCTCTCTAGGATACTGCACAGCTCTGACGTCTCTATTTTGGTTGAAGAGAATCCCCATATGTTAGCTTAAACTTTACCTAGAAAAAATTACGCCCACCTCCCCTTGCGGAAACCCTGGTGTGATGCGACGCCGATGGGGGGTTCAAGCGCAAGCGGAAAGCAACCGTCGACCGAAAGGCCGCCGGAGAGCGGCAGCACCGTTTATATGCGCCGCACGCCCGAAGGAGACGAGAGCGCGGAAGAGAGAGACTACTGCACATGCGCAGCACCGCGCGCAGCGCCACCCACCGGTGGAGTGAGAGCGCGCTGGGCCGCACACCCACAGATGTTGCGAGATTGTTCGCTCTCACCTGGGTACGCACTGGCGCCAGTGCGTCTGCCGCGGCTATGACGCAACACAATCCAACACAATCCACTTTAATCCAATCCAATCAAAATCCAATCAAATCCAAGCCAAGCCAAGCCAAGCCAAACCAAGCCAAGCCAATCCAATTCAATCAAATCGAATGCCCCTCACGAGAGAGTGTTCGGTATCGGAGAGGCGAGGGGGGTGAGCGGAGGAGAGTGCGGACGCCGATGACGACGACGGACGCACGCAGGAAGGACAGTGCCGCCGACGAGAGATGCTCAGAGCGTCGCACCAAAAAAAATAAAAAATGTTGCCTCCTCTCGAACAAAGACCCAGTAAAGGTGTCTTCACGAAGGACGCAGGGGCAAAGTGTTTATTAGGCAAAGTGAGTGAGTGAGTGAGTGAGTGAGTGAGTGAGTCAGTAAGTCAGTGAGCGTGAGAGGGGAAAGAGGTTCTCGGCCTGCTCATCATATTAGGCGAAGTGCCTACCTTGCGAGGTGGAACAGAGCGATCACTGGGTGCTTGTTAGGAATATTGTGACCAAAACACAAGGGCGCACACTTCGCCGTCGTCTTGGGTGGTCCGTTTGTACACCGCACCGCATTTCATGCACATACCAACTGGGCGAATAGCGGCTACGTTGTGAAGGCGCGCCGATGCACATGCGACATTACTCCCCTCCCGAGAAGGGCACTGATTTGATGCAGCAGAGAAGTACACGAAGGAGCCGGACATCGCGACAAGTATTGCTTCAGTCGCACTACGTGCACGACCTCGGGCCGAGTTCGAGGACATCCGGCGCTGGCAGTTCTAGTAAGTGCGACTTCGTACATGTCGTTGCCCACTTGTGGAAGTTCTGTGTACGGGCCGAAGTATCGGCGCATAAGCTTTTCTAATAGCCCGCGGCATCTGATTGGGGTCCATACTCAGAGCCAATCGCCATGAGAGAAGGCGGCGTGTGGATGCCGTAGGTCGTAGCCGGGGGCGTTTCACAGCTGGTGCTGCTGCATTCTAAGATGGGTCGAAGCATGTGCATCTTCAGCGCGGCGTACAAACTCGTGGACAGGGGCATCTCGGTGATTGGTTATGTTGATTGATTGTAGGGTTTAACACGCCGACTCGACGCAGGCGATGAGGCGCGCCGTAGTGGAGGGCTCTGGATTAATTTTGACCACCTGGAGATCTTTACGTGTGCCAAAATATCGAACACACGGGCGTTTTGCTTATCGCCTGCATCAGAAAAGCGGCCGCCGCGGCCCGGGAATATAACCGCGGAATCGAAGCGCCGCTGGAAATCGTCGTCTTGATATACCAAACACGTTTGTCACAGCAAGACAGAGAAACCCATGTCCATCTTTCTATAAAATGTTGCGGGCGCTGAGCACAACGCAAAGGGAAGAAATGTGAACTCTTCAAGCCTGTCGGGAGTAAAATTGCCGTCTTTTCGCGGTAACGCTCATATACTTCAATTTGCTGGTGTCCGCTCTTCAGGTCCATTGACGAAAACTAGCGAAATGTCGTAATCGATCGAGTGAGTCACTGATTCTCGGACGAGGATACACTCGTTCTTTCGTTACCAGGTTCAGTTAGCTGTAATTGGCGCCCAATTTAAAGCAGTCATCCTTCGTTTTGACAATGACGACGCGTGACGCCGAGGGACTTGTCGATGGCTGTATGACGCCGTCATCGAGCATCTACTGGACCTGCTGCCTTATGGCATCCCAGTTTTTTTTGCGGGCACGCAGTAGGGGTTCTGTCAAACGGGTCGGTTATTTGCGGTAGTATTTATTCGGTGCTTGACCAACAGGGTTTGGCGGACAGCCGTCGTCGATGAGAACCAGTCAGCAAAGTGTTTAAGAGCTCAGAAAGCTGGTGTTGCTGTGTTGGCAGGAGGTTGCAGTTAACATCGATTATCAGCTCACTCGGTACCACAGCTGAAGCTTCAGTCTACAAAACGAAGCTTCCCGTGGCATCGGCGACGTCTTCGAAGATGGCAACCAGTGTCCCCTTGGCAACTCGGCGACGTTCACTTGTAAAATTTTTCAGCAGGATCTACACCACACGCTAGCGTGAACAGTCCCCTCGCAACGGTGATTTCATTGTCAAGAAGAAGGGTACTCATGACCTCAGCAATACCAAGGCCACTTACTATGTCGTCAAACCTAAAGGAAAACCAGCATGCAGGGCCTTGGTGGTAGGCTAACATCGCCGTAGATTATTCGCGGGTGTGTGAAAAGTTGCCGGTAAGTTCGGGTGGGTTATCATCCCTAGAAAAACTCAGAAACACTTCACCGGCGACGATTTCCCCATCATGCTCGTTCAAGAAGTCCACACCTATAACGGTATCTGCAAAACTGCGGGAGGACGACGAGCGTGGCGACGAATCCGAGTCACCAATGCAGACCCTCGCGGTGCATTTCCCAACAGGCGTCATTGGGTGACCCCCGGCTGTTCGAATCTAGGTGCGTTCCACGGAATCTTGACTTTTCTGAGCCTGCCAGATAGTTGCCGAGATAGTTATCGAGTAGTGCGCTCCGGTGTTCATTGAGGCGTCTTTCGTTCACGTCTAGAAAAATAAAAAATCGGCAGTCACGTTTGCGTCGACTGCGGTGCTTCGACTATTGTTGCCCGTGTTGGCTTTGGACACCGCGGGGCAGGTGGGCTTCCAGAAATGCGGCGGCTGGGTGAACCTCGGAGAGTTGGGGATGGCGAACGCGATAGACGGAGTGGTGCGGGAGCTCGGCGCTCGGCAAGGTAGTCAGAAATGCGACGGGTCTTTCTCCGAATTGGGAACGAACGGCGTTGGTTGGGAAACCAGACAGTCCGATTTCGCGGTGGGGCCACTGGCAGCTGGTGTGCCCTGGTTTTATACAGTGATAGGAGAGCGGCTGGTTGTCAGAATTCGCAAAAGGTCGGTCTTGCGTAATTGCGACGATAGAACGGTTGTGGAGCGAGCGATGAGGTGGGGTGGAATGGCTGTTGGGAAGTAAGAGGAACTGGTTGTTGTGGGCCGCATTCACCTGGATGCGGCGGGGCGATTGTAATACGCGTTGTGGCAGTTTTGGTGGCTGCGGCGGGAGCCTGGGCAGTCAGAGCGGTTGCGTAGGGGACTGGGCATAGAGAGTCTGGCTGCACTGTTGGGAAGGGCAAGGCGTTGCGAATAATATTGCGCACTGTATTGGCGACGGACGCCTGCACGGCCACCTACGGGATGATTTTGGAACTTAGCAAGCTCTTCTCTCAAGACTGCGCGGATGAGATCCCGAAGGTGTTTTCTCTCATCCGTGCCATATTATGTTCTGGCGTCATTGCAGGCGTATTGTCGGGACCACTTTGTTGTAATTTCTCAATGGCAGTAGCCCCGATGATGAATTTTTTTTAATTGCGAAAGTTTGAATCCTGGTCCGTACGTGGCAAATTTTGGACGAGCCCGGCGAAAAGCTGATTTTTACAGCCATGCATAGAATGGCGTACTTTTTTGCATTCTGACAGGACTGCACCGGGTCGCCTGAAAGGACAAGGCCATGTTCTCCACGAACGTGGCCACACTCCTATTATATTTCTGAGTGCGCGCTTCTAGCAGACGCTGCGCTTGTTCACGGCGGTCGGCTTTTGCGAAAGTCGCTTGAACCTCCCGGCGTTACGTCCTCCTAAGTCCGCAGGGTCGGGTCCCAAATTTTGAACCAGGTTCTTGCACCGTTCACACACGACAAATAGACATTTTCGAGATTTTGAGAGGCAGTCCGCTGGTTGAATGCAGCCACATGCTCGAACGGTTCGACCCAGTCTTCGTAAGCCTCGCTGCGAAAGCAGATGGGATTGCGAGACTGCTGCGCGGTCACCGAAGTAGGCATCGCCTGCGCCAATTCTCCTAGCTGAGAGATTTGCCTCCTTGGTGCAGACTCCTAGAGAGGGCACTGTTCTGGAGCAAGGCCGAGCATCCTTTCGAAGTCATCGTCTGTTGCACGTGGCCTTCATCGTCCGAGCCGCCACGCACCATATCACAGCTCGAACACGACCGTGTGCCTGGATGGTCGCTTGTCTTTACCGCTTACACTTTGCGCCGGGATAACGCACACACAGTTAACGTGTAGGCCACGGATTAGCGAGCTCACTGCTCCTTCCTACATACCCTTGTGAGGAGCTCATGACAGATTATCCAACTTCCGTCTGGCTGCGAAGTCACCATAACCACACAATATTTTAAAGTTCCGTTATGAAGTAATATTAGCGCGGAAACGAAGAAGCTGGGAGACACGTGACAAGCGCCAGCCTGCGCTCTTGTTCGGTCCGGTTCGCGTTGGCCCTAGACAATTTGTTTCACAACCTCCACCAATTCGCCCCAATCGGCGCCCTGTCTTTTATATTATCGAGAGGCTAATCCCTAAAAAGGATCTCGGAAACCTTGGCAGGCGGGCGACCCATTTACCAGTTCCAAGTGATCGCTGCAACTTCTATATACTCATCCAAAAATTTGCTTAAACACGTACGGTGGCTGCGTTGTAGCTTTCTGTCTCGATATTGAGGTGAATGATCACAGCGGATTGATCACATTCATTTTTGCGTGAGATAGCGAGGCATCGAGGTGTTGGGAGTTGGTGCTCCTCTCGAAACTTGCTAGCCTTTTGCGGTGTCTTTCGGAAAAAGCATATATTTTTTGCTTCAAAACCTAGTCTTATTCTCTGTGTGCCCTCAATAACTAATGGTAATTGCGATCGGTCCAAATGCAATATGTTTGTTCTAAAGAGTCGAGCAATCTTTTTGCTAATATGAGTTAGGCCATCAGAATCAAAGCCTTGACATATCGAGGATTAAAAAAATCTGGCTAATTACCAATCCGGGAACAAAGGGGTAAGTGATTCACGCGTAAATAGGCTGATTTAACTGCAAAGTATTTGAACATCACTTTAGCAGATGCTAAAACTCTGTCCTACCCTTTGCTGTCTCCAGAAAACGTTTTTGTGACTGTATATATCCTAGCTGTACAAGTCTAAAAACTGAAAAAAATGTTCGTTTGAAATACTGTTATTTGAATGTATTTGTAGAGCAGAAAAAGCAGGAGTTTAATGCACCCAGTATAATTTAATTATGCAGCAAAACGTATCTAATACCTTAAAGGCAGTTTTCTCCCGGAAATAAATATACACAAACATTGTATCCAGTTCGCATTTCCACATTTAAGTAGATTTGTTTGCAGTTAGCAAAATTTCCGCCTCCAAAGCAATGGTATTTTGCAGGGGTACCTGTAAAAGTGCGTCTTAGTTTATAGTTCAAGTTTTCCTCCAGTCGTACAAAAGGTTAACTAATTGTGGTATTTATTTTGTTAGGCTATTGTTGTGTGCAAAAAATTCCTAATAAAATTTTTGTACCTCAGGTTACACTGGAAGAGCTTCCGAATGGATCTTGGAAAAAACTGTCTGCCCGACTTAAGCTCATGCGATATAAATTCACGCCTGGGATTTATTGTTCCAGTCCTTTTCCGGGCTTCAAACCTGATGTACGAGTTTACGTCTGGTCAATACGTAAGTAGACCGGTGTGACACTGGCGGTCACTTTGCCTAGCACCTTGCTTCCAATCTGGCGTTTTAACCCGGCTTAGGTAGCAAAGCAAAGCAGGCGGAATTTGTTCAATAATTATGAAAGATGATATTGCTATTTCATTTATTTAGTGGAAAGTTTAACTTACTTCTTTTGCGTAGCATATTTAAAATTCATCTGTGTGTGATTCCGCAATAAATGACAAATTTTCCTTTTAATTATTCTTGGGAAACCTCTCTGAAATTCGCAAAACGTCTTGAAGCGCCATGTGCCCTACTACATTTGTGGACCATAATTTTAGTCGTCACTGATTTTAGTATAGAAAAATGAAATGAAATACTTATTGTGTTATAATGAGAGCGTTGCGAAAATCTTTATCCAGCCGTATTCTGCACAAAACATTGTTACCTGCATATTGTCAAGAAATCATGCGCTTTGTAAGGTTTCTGTTGTAAAGATAAACTGATGAAAAGATAGTTGTATTGCAGCTAGCATTTTCACAAAGAGCAGCTATCAAGATAGGGTTATAGTGCTACGTTTTAAAGGATTTGCTTATTTAATGAAAAACCTCACTGCTCCGTATGATAGTTGGCTACATGTTCACAATAATTACAGGCTTTATTGAAGGCAAGAAATCTCTCCGGATGTAAATAATAAATATTGCCGAGCTAGATCATTTCACTTCGTTGTTTGTCCTAGTGAGACATTTCTTAAAGTTTGCCAACAAACTCCGCTCTTGTCACGGTTTTAAGTACTCAACAGAACATTTAAAAAGCGATGTTCGTATTCTCGAATGTTAGCCGCGAATTCAAGCTGGGGTGTGCTTCTGGACAAATAGTCACCGTCCCTCAATTTCAAGCATGGTAACTGGGTGAAGAAAATGACACTAGAGTGACGGGGTACAGGCGGCCACACATATGAAACAACGCACCACTGTGCTGCCTTATTTTTAAGGAGAATGGAGGGAACCGGCTGAGACTTCCATGTCTGTGGGATGTCGTCTGGCAGCAAACAGCTTAATGGTCTGGGAGCAAACTGCCTAATTGTTGTTGCTATTATCAGGCTACATCTAAGACGACTGTTTTGAAGTTAGATGAAGTGTAGTTGTTCAGGGTTTCGTAAAGGATGTCCCGTGTCTGATGTGCGAGAGAAGCATTTTATATATACAAGGGCTTTGCAAAGCACGTGCTCTATTTCGCTGCTATGATCATAGCACTTGTTTAATAAGGAATATGCTCAAACGTTCATACCGAAGTTTGTTTCACATAAAGGCGGTGACAGCAAATGGTTTACTCTCTACCCTCATCGTTGAAAGTTGAAAGTGATGATTTTGCAATTGTTTCTTGCTGATTTCCGTTTCCCAAATAAACGACCAGAATTTGGCCGCTTTTCTAATTGCTTACAGTACATGATGACTCTTACAAATGACACATGCCGCTGCGTAGGGCCAGTGGCGGCTCTTCCTGTAGGCGTCGGTGCTGGGAAAGCAACCGGTTTGCATGAAAAGCATCCTTCCGGGGCCGCGCTGGTGCGTAATACAGCACTCTGGCAGGACCTAGCTTCAATTCGTGACTTGATGGCCGGATAAACTTAAACTCGGGCGATAGTGAACTTTCAGGCATGCGCAGAACAACAAACAGATGAGAAGATTAGTCTTTGATGAACTGTTGATCCAGAAAATAAATGAAGCAGGATTTTCGAGGCAGTCATCGGTGATGCGCGATACGCTGGTTAAGTTGGTATCAAAGAATGTTTTAGTCTTTGCTCCAAACAATTTCCTAGTCACGAAATTGTGGGGCATTTTGTCTACAAACCCCTCTTTATGGTGGCCGTCCATTAACAGTTGTGTGACAAAAGTGGTGGCGTTCAATTGCAAAAGAAGGTTTGCAAGGGTTGTCCTTGTCAAAGGCTATTTTAATTTATAATCGATTGCTGCACGACTGAGGGTGCGCGCTGAGACTTACCGTTGAGTAGTCAGTCTACGCGCAGCCATATTATCAAATTCGTGCACTCGGATCGAGGTACATTAGTGCTAGAGCTTCGTGGGAGCTACGTCAAAAGCTTTGTTTTATTGGGGTTTGGGGAGCCCTCTGAATTCATTCTTGTGAAAGACTGATAATATATTTAAATAAATTTGTTGCTCCGCCAGTAATTCTGTATGCTTCAGGAAAATATACGGCCTCAAAATTCCGGCAAAACGAACACCCAAAATGATGAATACGCGTGCGAACTTGCCACTTATGACCTTAACATTTTTGTTACGCCTACTCGCCTCCAAAACCATACACAGGAGAATCCACTATGCCTTGCAGTAGGACGGACGCAGTAAGGCAATCGGAAGATACTGAATGGATAGAAGCAGCCATCTAGGCTTAATTTTTGTGGAAACATTTCCCTTTTGGTATTTTTAACATGACTGGACGATTAGACAAGTATGACGTTGAAGCAGAGAAACCCCTAAGCCCGTCTCCTTTGATCGTAGTGAGAGTAGGTGTTTCTGCTCCCCAGGTCAATTATTGCAGCAGAGCTGTCAAGGGCTTGATATGGAAAGAGATGTGCGTTGATTTTGACAATACATAGCCGGATATGTATGAAGCACGTAAGAGCCTTTTTGTGTTGCCTTCTTGAAGGTCTCTTGGTGTGATGTTTTGGTCGTTTTTTCATCCACCTTGAAAGACGTCCCCACCGACATCTGGCAGGTCTCTTTCAGATTGATGCACGCACATATAGCGTTATCTGTTTACGTGTCTATGATCGCAAGTGGGTGGAAGGGGCGGGTGTGTGGGCGCTTCTGGGCCTTGTGCACGGCGCGACTGAAGCGTTGCATGTTTCACCGTGTGAGATACATTACCCCCTGAAGGGGATGACTCCCATCCATAAGACTCGCAAGTGATGACGACGATTCCTTTTGGTTTCAGAGAGGAAGCATTGTTTTGGCCGCTTGTGAAAGGTCTTTTGCCAAGCGCATGGCGGTATTTCTTCGTTTATATGAAATGTCTTCTGCAAGAAAGTGTCATTTGTTAGCCAGCGCTCGGCATATTGCTTCTTTCGACACCGCTTTACTCTGGGAAACGTTTCAGTACCCAGCAATTAATACCCGCTAGCCTTGTTTTTCAATGTATTGGGCTGGGGTAGCGCCATGGGTGCCTATCCACGGTTCGAGGAGAGTTCGAGGACACCTAAACACTTCTCAAGGGTTCCGGATGAGAAATCATTATTGTTTCTTGGTAAAGTTTTATTGTCCAATCCTACGCAGCAGACGATTTTCTGTCCCATTGTCGAAGGTCTTCGCGCTCTGTCCGTGTTTACGCATTTGACTTGCTATCCGTTCCTGCGTTACACTTTGGAATGGTCTCAATCTGTCTCCTACGCATTGAGGTATTGTTCGTCTTGCTTCGCTACTCTAGTTCATTATTGATTTATTGAAAAGGTTGCACTATGGGTGATATTGTAGGCAGTGATGGGGTACACTACAATACAACCCAGGTAAGGGGGCTAGCATGGGAGAAGTAAGTACAATCCAGAAGGGATTGGTACATGTGAGATGTGGGTAGTTTGTTAGTCCAGAGGAGGAGAATCAAATACTGTCTAGCTAAGGTGTGTGCTATGGAATGGCTCGCACTATAAAACCTCCGCTTTTCGGAAACGTAAGGGGTTGTTTGGATGTGTCGCAATTGAAACAGTATAAAATGGTAGCCTTAAACTCCTTCCCTTTATAACAACGCAGCCTGGCTAAAACGATTTGCCACCATGGTGGCGCATTCGGTATAACTGCCCTTACCGGCAGTGGAATACGTTTTGCAGTGATTCAAGTGATGGCAACAGAGTAATTACAGTGGCGTGAACCCAGAATAATGGGAGAGGCCTTTTCCCTGCAGTGGGCGTAGGTAGGCTGGTGATGATGATGAACCCAGATAAACTATAAAACCCCCTACCATCTTCGAAAGTTTACATTGGCTGTACGGGGTAATACGTACTCTTGCTTCATGAGGTTATCAACAGGAGAGTACATTTCCACTGACTCTCTTCCGCAATCTCCAGCAATTTAAAATGTTAAGCGCACTCTACCAGCGATGCTAACGTGGAACCATAAAATACAGGGACTCTATACAAAACGGGCATACCGGGCAGGAGCATGCTTTATCTACACAAGTGTAGTTTATTCTTCAAAACCTCGTTTCTAGGTATGCCTTGGTCCTTCAATGTACGTTGGTACTCTAACAAGGGAGGCGGACTACAAGTGCTTTGCCCTGCGGCCTGGTCGTAAGCCAGCAAAAGGGCACTGTTTTTCACAAGAATCACTTGAACAGGTTTCTTGAAGCCACGTTTTTTAGGAAAAGGGACGAATAAATACATGTACAATAGCAAATAAATTTACGGGGACAAACACCCAATCCAGAAACTGCTGTCGTCACACGATATTACACAAGCAATGGCGTGCAACATGTGGGTGGACTTGTGCTTGTGTAGAAAAAATTATGTTTGTGAGTACGGATGTAGTGAACGACGGGGCTAGGGACATTACTGAACGGCGTCAGGGTTGTAATGTGACATGTAGAAACTCTGAATATAAATCGAGTTTATTTCAACAACATCGGTTTGTATATATTGACAGCGTAGATAAATCTTGTGCTACTTGAAATTTAAAAAGAATTATTCATAATGGTGTACCCAAACACTTCAATTGCACTAGTTCGAATATTTCCCTACCTCTGAGAAAGTTCTCTTCACTTAAATATCTGGGAACATTGTCTGATGCAACCGTTTATTCTGACACAGGAGCTCC
Organism: Haemaphysalis longicornis; assembly: GCA_013339765.2. NCBI lineage: Eukaryota > Metazoa > Arthropoda > Arachnida > Ixodida > Ixodidae > Haemaphysalis > Haemaphysalis longicornis. The sequence continues at coordinate 24,628,588 of CM023452.1, forward strand.
AATGGGTATTGGGACTCGAAAGCCGGGACTTCTTTGTTGGACATTTTCTTCACGGAATGATTATTGAGAGCGTCCACGCAGTCGTGATTGTTGTTTGCCTGATGTTCCAGAAGATCATAATAACATGCGACGTCCAAACCAATTCGTCAACTTTGGTACACGGTAGGTGTCGAACAACAATAATGAAGCGAACAACAATGAATGTTTTTTTTTTGTTTTGCATAGAGATCTGTGAGATTAGGGAGGGTAGCAATGCAACAGATGTGAAGGAATTTTGAAATAATTTTCAAAGTAGAACTTCTTACATAAACCACTACATAGTGAACGCTCACTCATTAAGGATATGCGAGAAAGAAGCGCTTTCTGTCCAGTTTGGACATCATTGCAATTTAAAATACCTATTTTGTAGTTGTAGCAATTTTGAGCAGCCTATCTGAAAGCGTGGCACAAGGAGTACTCGCATTCCGTTATTTACATCAGCAGCCTCTGTACGTGTGTCCAGAAGGCTTGTAAATGCTCCGAATTGTTTGAAGTCAGGAAGTGTGCACCACTACAGCGGCTCCCGCATGTGCCAAAAATCTTAAGACAGACGTACAGTCGGGGACTTAATTTTGCAGACCACGCGAGCGCGTGGCAAAAGCCGCCGATGCGCGCTCTGGAGGCCCGGCGCCTGTTGTCGAGACCGGCGCGGCGCGCATGCGCGTCCTGTTTTACTCGCAGGCACGCCGATTTTCTCGCATCCTGCAGCGGTGCTGCAATGGTCACTCAAGCACCGCATAACGACGCCTTTGTAGCATTCTTTTCTTCCCGGTGGCACATTTGGGGCCTAACGTGACGATTGCGAGGGCTTTGGCGCAAGTGTTCCTCGCGTCCTGATAAACACTTGCGCGTAATGTTTTATTTGTTTGTTTTGTGCTTTATCGTTTATAGACGATGAGACTAGCGGCTTGCGAATGGCGTCCCCGAATGAAGCTCGTACGAAGCACAGTCTCACGGTACCGCGCTACCGACGACGAAATGCCAGCTATATGAATAGCGAACCTTTATTCACCTTGTTTATTGTGTAATTTGGCCACTGAACATATATTCCAGATCGCTCTCCGCTGCCCATAAAGTAGGCGATTTACAAGTTTTATAAAAGAAATCCTCTGTGTTTTATTTTTAATGTCTACTTCCTTACTTAAAAATGATTGAAAGACATACCCATATGACTTGTCTGTACGTTCTGCGCGTCCGCTTTATTAAAAACGGCACCTGGTTCCCATCGAAGAATGCCATAACATTATTCGCTACTTTTCGCCATAATATTAATCGCTATTTAAGGCCTTCCGAATGTTTTTGTCACTAATGAACGGGTGTTTAACCACTGAAAAACCGTGAGCTACTCCTCCTGTTTCGTTGTTGGATTTGTCCTTCCGCTCCGCTGCGCGTCTGCAAGGTGGCCCTTTTCTGATGGAGGCGAAAAGCGAAAATGCTCAAGTGTGTTCGGAATTTAGGCGCATGTTACACATTCCCAGGTAATCAAAATTAATCCGGAGCGTTCAACTACGGCGCGCCTTATCGGCTGCGTAGCATCGGCGAGTTAAAACCTCATAATCAATCAATGCAAGCCGACCTTGAAGAATTGCTCCGGCCTTGGAGCAATTCATCCCCGTAGGCATGAACTCCTCAGCTAACAGCATCTATTGGCCTATTAGTAAGCCGGCAAATGACCCTTTGAAAGACAGCTTCTCAAAAGTAGCGAATTTTACGGCATTCAAAGGGAGCCCGAGGTGCCATTTTTACGAATGCGACGGGCAGAGCGAACAGGCTATTTATGTGAGTACGTATTTCTATCATTTGTAAGTAATGAAGTAGGCACCAAAAAGGCCTAAATAATTTCTTTTATCGAACTTGCAAATCGCCTACTTTATGGGCAGTGGAGAGCGATCTGGAATATATGTTCAGTGGCCAAATTACGCAATAAACAAGGTGAATAAAGGTTCGCTATTCATATAGCTGGCATTTCGTCGTCGGTAGCGCGGTACCGTGAGACTGTGCTTCGTACGAGCTTCATTCGGGGACGCCATTCGCAAGCCGCTAGTCTCATCGTCTATAAACGATAAAGCACAAAACAAACAAATAAAACATTACGCGCAAGTGTTTATCAGGACGCGAGGAACACTTGCGCCAAAGCCCTCGCAATCGTCACGTTAGGCCCCAAATGTGCCACCGGGAAGAAAAGAATGCTACAAAGGCGTCGTTATGCGGTGCTTGAGTGACCATTGCAGCACCGCTGCAGGATGCGAGAAAATCGGCGTGCCTGCGAGTAAAACAGGACGCGCATGCGCGCCGCGCCGGTCTCGACAACAGGCGCCGGTCCTCCAGAGCGCGCATCGGTGGCTTTTGCCACGCGCTCGCGTGGTCTGCAAAATTAAGTCCCCGACTGTACGTGTATGACATTGCTTTTTAAGAAGAAATCATTATCTAAACCGGCGATGCGTTCATTCGTGAGTCTAGCTGCTTGGGCATGGCCCGAAGAGTTAGGGCTTTATTTTTGGCTTATACATTTTTGTAGTGATTTTGTTGTTGTCTCTCCAGTTGCTAAGCACATTTTCTTATCACTGCAAACAGCAATGAACATTCCTATAGCTAAACAGCCATTGCTTTGTATTCTTTTCCATCCACACTCTTGCACTGTTTATTGACATACGAATACGTAACTACTAAGCCCAAGCTCAAGCTTCTGTAGCATACTTTACAAAATGAGACGTTTTATAATATTTTTGCTCCAAAAAGGAATGACACTATAGGTTGAAGCACGAGGAAATCGTACTTATTTATAGTGCTGAAAGAAAAGTTAAGCTATCAAATGTGCGCATTTATATAGGGTATATTATTCACTCTCTACGCCGCACTTAGCGGCAGCGGTAATCGTGATGCAGCAGCACGACCACATGATGATGATGGTTGGATTTTTGGTCGCAAGGCCAACTAGGGGCACTAGCAGCCCCACTCCAATAATACTTCACGAGTGCACCACTTCCCATGAAAACGCTCTTAATTAAAACAACTTCTACCGTACCGTCGGCCACAAACTCTTCATGAATGACAAAAACCTTAGCTGTGACTGCAATAACACATGCAATAGTCATGGAGTGCAAGGCAATGCTGTGAGTATGCTTACGTGTAGCTGGAAATAGCTGGTACGCAGTGTTATATCTGAAGGGCACCCTGGAGGGGAGATGCATCAAAATCCCCTGAGAGAAAAAACAGAAACCAACAGAAATTTGAAGTGCGCGCTGGGACGAAACCAATATACGAACGCCATGCCTAAACACCCAGGCCTCATAGCCAAAGATGGCAGCGCACTGGTCCGCCAATCAGAGAGCGCCGCGCCGGAGGCAAGTGGCGGGATGACCAAATATGGACACAAAAAGGCAAGGAGCCAATCACAATGTGCCGCAGTCAAGCCCAGAGGTGTTAAAAGCGAGGCGCGCAACGATAAGACGGGAGGCAAGAAACCATGAGGTGGAAGGAGCACGTAAACTTCAAGGAACGAGCCAGGGGGACGCGGTCAGGCAATCGACCATGCCATCTGAGCCTAGGCCAGAGCGAAAAGACTTCGCATTGATTGTCACGTCCTAGGCGCATCACGAGCCTGTCTCTTCGGTGACCCAGCGGCAGCGGGCGGGCACCTGCGGCCAAGGGTCAACGCTACATCGACTTTCGCTTCGACGGCACCAAAGGGCTACGTTCGTGCCTAGACGCACCTGGGACGCCCAGCGGCAGGGGCTACATGGGGGTGGCCACCGATGAAGCACTTCGGCACGTGCGGAGCCCACGGCGCCCAAAAAAAGACCGCGCGCATTGAACGCCGGCATCAACACGAAACGAAGGCGGCTACCACCGAGTCGCGGCCACGCTACAGCTGCGACAGGTCAGCGCCTACGACCGGGTTAGGCCGATCAATTAGGGACATAGCCGTGGGACACAACTAGAGAGTTGTGAGGAGAAAGAAATTAAGTAGGAGTTCTTGTAATGAGGGTATGTGAAATAAATCTATAAAACTCTACTGTAGAAACTTTTGGCTCTTGGGGTGCATTTTATTCTGGAATATCTATTTAGGGTTGAATGGTTAGCGGCTTTGTAAAGTTTATTTCTTGATGGCTTTGCTGTATGGTTTTTCCAAGTGTGCATTAAATGTGTGTTTTGGTAAACACGTCAACCGCTTTCCTGCGTCCATCGCTCTGAGCTCGTCAAGACAACCTCACCATCCGTTCACCTAACATAAAAAAACAATTTTTCACGTGAAGCCTACACCAAAGCAATAAAAAAATAATTGTACAAAACTGCTAGCCATTAAACACCTAAATAAATATTCCCGAACACAATCAACACCCATATCCACAAGTCTCAACGATAAAGTTCTCACATTTATTTATATTCACTCAATACCTCGAGTCATAGTTTATTTCTCACCCCAACTTTCTAATCATGTCCTTCGAATAAGTCTCCAGTGAACCGGCCTAACCGAAACAAAATCAATAACAACAAAGTCGCTACAATAAAGTTCATGTACATTTTATACCAAGGACCCCTTTTCCCACGCCACTAATTAGTCATCCTCTCTTAAGTACTATCAACAGCTTATCCATATCTGGTCATATATTACGTGCCTACTGAACTGGCCTACCTCGGTCCTCGGCACTCACGTGTCGTACCCTCGCGTGGCTCCGATTCGGTCCCCCCCGATCGCGTGGCCCCGATGCCGCACCTGATGCGAAATCCGCCCGCTGCGCCCAGGCTTGGTAGGCATATTCGGTCATCTAGCCGCGTCCCCCTGGCTCGTTCCTTGGTGCTAACGTGCTCCTTCCGCCTCCTGGTTTCTTGCCTCCAATCTTCTCTTTGCGCGCCCTTCTTTTTACCCCCTGCGCTTGATCGCGGCACCATAGTTGGCTCCTTCTCTTTTTGTGCCCATATTTGCCCATCACGCGATTTCCCTCCTGCACGGCGTTCTCTTGTTGGTTCACAAGTGCGTCGCCATATTTTACCATGGTGTCTCGGTGTTTAGGTGCGACGTTCGGTCTTTCGTTCGGTCCTGGTGCGCATTTGGAATTTCCGTTTATTTATTCGTTTATTTTCGCTCGGGGGGTTTCGATGCATTAACAGGGGTGCAGTTCACATAGGGCACACAGGTTTGCTTGCCTGCTTCGCTTGTGCTGGATCTTTAAGTAGAAGGTATGCTCATTAAGGAGGCACTTCTACGTCTTTTGCTGACGAATGTGGAATTGCACCAGCCCCAGCCCCACCCTTTAGCGTATAAACGTTTTGCCCTCAAAGTAGCTGATTTTCACCACTGCCACAACTTTTTTAGAAGAGTTAACTCAAAAGACCCCACAAAGCTAATATACATTTTGTTAAACCGGCAGCGTATGAACCAACCTTTTACGCTGGGCGAGCTGCAGCTGTATGGGGCAGAATTTTACGTTTTCGAAGAAAAACCATGACACGTTGGTGGTACGCGTAAGACCGCACGTGCTAGCAGAACATGCAAATGGTCCCATAACGAGCATAGGTTCTTCTAAGCAAGAATCAGCCACAGAAATATCATAAAAGCTTTCTGCGCTCTACCCATCTTGACACCAGCCGCCTAAGCTTACCGACGTGGTATTCAGACACGATGATTCATCACTTTGCAGCAGTGCTGGCATTTGTGTTACGCTTGTACAGAACTGGGCATGTCGTACTATGCCGAACATCTCAAAAAATATTTTAAACTATTTTCTTATTTTGAATCTAAAAATAACAGCTCTCACACGACGAGCAGGACCTTAAACGGGTCCTGAAACGCCTTTTGAGCACACTAAATGAACAAGGTAGGGTGGTCAAGATCATCTGTGCCAAGTAAACTGTTTTGCTTGCAGCGGAATCCTCGAAATTTTGTTGTAAGGCTTGTTGCCGCGGTCGCATCGCTTCTCTTTTTGTTCTCCGCCTTGTTTCCTCACACGTGTCATTGATTCTCCTATTCGCGTCACGCAGCCGAAATCTTGCGATTGGGAGGCTTTTTCTCGCACTTCTGGAAAAGAGAACCGTTGTTTGCTCAGCGTCGATGGCTCGCGGCGGTGCCTTTGGTTAATGAGAGCATCCTTCAGTTCGTTCATATTTATGTTTTTTATTCTATTACCACGCTTCTCGTTGAGGCGCGTTGGCTATGCCGACACGACGACGACACGACGCAAACTTCCCAGTAGGTAAAGGGCCTGGTCACACGGTACCGATGGTGACATGTGCACGTCGGCCGATCGAAAGTCGGCGTGGTGTGACTGGCTCGTTAACAGAAGCCCCAGACAAGGCTGATTGGCCGAACGGTCGGCGGGCCATCAGGATTTCAGTTTTGTTTTGGAACATAATTGTTGGCCAATTAGCGAAGTCAATATTCTACCACGGTGAACACCCTAGATTCTGCAAGCATTAAACACGACCGGAAACAGCAAAAGGTAAAAGATGCAATGCAGGTGGTTAAGCGACCCGCGTGCGCTTCTAATCTCTTCTTTGCGCGCGGATATTACTATCGCTAAAGCGGGCCCGCTCTTGTTTTAAACATTATCGCCCGTGAAACGTTAGTGAGCTTGAACTTACCGCACATGTTTATCCGACCAATTCCGAACTTTGCTTCCCAAACCTGGGCCATGAATACTACAGACTGGTGCTAGAAAGCGAGGGTATATTTCACGTAGATTGTAAGATAAATTAGAATATGAGCTCGACGTGATCGCCAGATGGCATAAAATGAAGGCGCCCCCTTGAGCGACGCCTATCCCGGGATTTATAGCCGGCCTCGCCAGGCATCCGCTTTTGCTCATTGCCAGGCATCCGCTTTTGCTTTTGTCCGATATTTGAAAGAACGCTTGTCGCTTCCGAAGGAGGCTTTGCTAGCAGCCGGTTTTGTAGGGTCTGGGTGTCCGGTGGAAGCGGGCAAACAGAGCGCTTAGGCGTTCACAGTATATTTCCTATTTTGTCGGTCCAAGTGCAAGCAAGCCTCCTCAACCCGATCACGGCGATGGCCTGAGAAACGTTCTAAAAATGTCTAGTACCGATCGAAATGCCGGAATGTAATACTTCAACTGCCTTTATATGCGCGAGCATGGCATTGCCACAATCCGACAAAGCTAGATATTGCTGCGCGCGAGCGGGCAATTAGGCAATAGATAAACCGACTTTGATTGGGAACGCATATACGCTCAGCTTAACAAGCTGTCTGGAGACTGGAGGATTCATAAGAAAATGATCCGAAAAGCTCAAACGGAACGCAGAAAGCCAGACGGCCACGTGCGAAAGAGATGGTTGTTCTTGCAGACGTCCCTGAGAAGCGAAGCATCATGGGCAGTCACGCCCGCGTGATACGAGGAGGTGAATGGAACGAGGGAGAATCGCGTGGCGCGCTAAAATGCAGTATTTTCATTTCCAATAACTTCAGTAATACTCCTCGATCTGAAGGAGTACTGACGCTAAATTTCTCGCTTTTGGTTTTCATGCTGTAAAGAAATTGCTATTTGTCCAGTAATTACAAAAATTGAACTGACAGCGGTCAGCCGCGAGCGTGGAAATAATTATAACGCATTTATTCTAATCAGTTTCAAATTCGGTCGTTGCGCGCCAAATGGCCGTTCAAATGCAGGACGGCCAATGTGGCGTCACAATTTACGTGACGTCAGGGACATTTCCGCATCGTCTGCTACGATTGCATCTGGTCCGCACTCGCCAGCGCAGTCGGCATGTCGTCTGAATCGTCAGAATCAGATGACATGCTGCCACCTGACAGACGAACAGACAGAACAACTTTATTTGGCCAAAGCTGAGGTGGTTAGGCTGACGACGTCTTCGCCGTCGTCCGTTTTTTTTAATATCGCTGAGGCTTGAACCGGCGCAGTCCATGATAGCAACAGCTTGTCGCTACTCTGCCAATCAATCTGATCACGGACAGGACATTCCAAATGCGAGAAAGTAGATATTACTGTGGTGAAACATTGTGCTAGGGTTAGGGTGTTAGGCCAAGGTGTTGCAGGAACCGGGAAATGAAGCTCTCCATGGTACAAACAGAAGAAGAGGGGGTTATTTTCGTGGCACCAGGACAGGCGTTCGACGTTCGATTGCGCGAGGGGTGAGCTTGTGCCGCGAGACCCCAGCTCTCAGCGCGAGGTATGCGCTCAGTGTCTTCGTCGCATCTAGCTGTATTCCTCGTCTTCTTCAGCAACGGAGGAACACCGTTATGATAATTTTCCACAGATTCCGGGTCAAAGAGAAATGGTTAGAGGCCCGTAAGTCAGAGGAGAGTAAAGTCTTTGTATGGGTCTCGTTGTCACAAGCCCATCTTGCAGGTTGATCTTGCAAGAACGGATGATACCATCGGTGCTTTTGTAGACCTGCACTCTCGCAAGTGTCCACATTTGGCGCGGCGTTTTTTGTCTTGGTACACCAACAACACGTCTCCTATTTTGACTTCAGTGGGCGCTTTCTTCGTTGTGAAGTGTGCAGACCGAATCTTCAACAGGTATTCTTTAATCCACCTAGCCCAGAAGGGTCTTTCAAACGCTCTTGATACCGATACCGCCGCACGGCATCTGTGCGCAAACAGGTGGTTGTGTCGTTTCCCGAATCACTCTTGGTAGGCACATGCGTAAGTCTGCCACCAATGAGGAGATCGCCAGGAGTGCGCGCACATGGCTCCCCTATGTCCGACTCGACGAAAGTAAGAGGCCTGGAGTTCACAACGGCTGCACTTCGGTGAGGACGGTACCCTGTTCTTCAAAGCCAAGCTTGGCTCTCCTCAGTACCTTTCTGGGTGCTTGCGTAACCGTCCTAACAAGCCGCTCCCACCAACCACCCCACCACGAGGAATTAGGTACGAGGAACTTCGACCTGATCCCAGCATTGCTTAAATGCTCAGCGACTGCTTGATCGGACAGGAGTTGGCAGACTCGTTTTACGTCCACCGAAGCTTTCATGACAGTTCGTGCGTTGTGTGAGTACACAACCCTGGGTAAGCAACGTGTGGGTACGAGCGAAATGGTAATCCATTATAACTTTGTTGAGCGCAGCAAAGAGAACACAGGACGAGGGATACAAGGACTAGCGCTCGTCCTTGTATCCCTCGTCCTGTGTTCTCTTCTTTGCTGCGCTCATCAAAGTTATAGTGGACCCTGGGTAAACCCTTCCGAAAGCCGAGCAAGAAGTCGTGTGGTCTGATATAAGAGAATAATTCAAGTGGAGCGCTCTTGATGCGGCGCACGTGAAGAGGGCGATGTAGCACTTGGAATCACCGCTTGGTGATCGTACGTAGAGAGGCCCAGCGAGAGTCACCTCCTACAACCTCAAACGCATTTGTAGACGATAAGGTAGTCGTTAGAGAGCAGGGCAGGCGGAGCATCTCCGGGCTTCACTCGGAACTGCTTGCACAAATGGCAGCCATTGACCACTCGTTTCACCAAGGTTCTTGCTCCGCAAATGGAATATTCCTCTCGTAGATGTGTCATCGTGTCTCTCACGTCCGCCGTGTAGAACTTGAGTGTGGGCTCTAGCTGCCAGAAGAGAACAAAAATGGGTGATTTGCAGGCAACATGATCGGGTGTTTCTGCATGTCCGCCGTTTTCAAATGTGCTAAGCGCCAACCCACCCGAAGAATACCGTCCGCATCCAAGAAAGGATTGAGTTGAAGCATCAAGAGCCCCTGCCACCCGTCACATAGCTATTTCTGTCGCGAAACTTTTCGGATTGTACGTTCTTGATCCAGTGCTTCTCAGCTATTCCAGAGTTCTTCTGCCGCTAAAAACCGATGCGACTTCCAGAAGGTTGGCAGTTGTTGAAACTTATCACTCATGTGTCACCCTGAGGAGCTTCTGCAGATTACTGTAGCGCTTTACACTCATTGCCGGACTCTTGCATTCCGCTGTTGTCGTGACATGTACCGTGATCATTTCGGTCTTCAGGTCTTCGTCAGGTTCTGATAAGTCCTGACTAATTTGCCACAATTCCCCCCGCTGACAAATTCAGTCACGTTCATTCCACCATGAGTGATTTGCAATTATCTGTCCAACGGATGCGCCGCGACTTAGAAGATCTGCTGGATTATCGAGCCGGAGCGGTCCCGCCAGCGTGACGGCTATGTTCTTTGTGTAATCTCTATGACTCAGTTCGATACAAATTGTTAAGACCGTCGTCACGTCACCTTGTATGCATGACAAAGTGAGTCCCGCGTCTTTCCAACTCGTGTACTCTTCTTGCACGTTGTGGAAGTGGTAGTCACATAGCTTAGAAGTCTTGCGCCAGTTAAAGATACTAGAAGCTGCAATCTAGGTAAGGTAATTGTCTTGAGTGGGGCCACCCGGGAATTGTAGATTAGGAGGCTACACTTCCTGTTATTCTCTGTAATGACGTACGCCGCTGCTCCATACGCTTGCAGGCTTGCATCGCAAAAGGCGTGCACCTCTAGTAGGATGAGAATTTATCTCCTCCAGTTATCCATCGGGGAACCGCGATTTTATGCAGGTTGCGCAGCTGGAGTACCCACAGGTAACATTCCTTCTCTAGGTCTTGAGGAAGCTGCTCTTCCTACACTATTCCTCGCGACCAAAGCTTTTGCAACAGCAGCCTAGCTGACTTGGTGTACGGTCCAATAAAACCAAGTGGATTAAATATCCTTGAGGTCGCTGGAAGAACTAATCATTTTGGATCAGTTTTTGCTTTTAGGAAGGCTAGAAGACTGGATATCTGGAACCGAAACATGTCTCTTTTAGGGTCCCAAGCGATGCTTAGCACTTTAACCGTAGTTTCGTGAAGTACAACCATTTCCTTGCAGACTCCATGATCTTCATGTTCCAGATGACGCCTTGATTCGTCTGAGTTTGTGGTCCATTTTCTGAGGGTGGTGCCTGCGGCCTTCATGATTCCGCGTGCTTCAGAGCACAACCTTGTCGCTTCTTCCACGGAGTCGGCCACCGTGACAGAGGTCGTCGACATAAAACGACCCGCTCAGAAGTTTAGCGAGGTGGGCTTGTTCTGGGGCCACCGATTTCAAGAGATAATTTTTATCAGCGCTAAGTTTTAAAGCGGTGATCAGATATTAGCCGCCATGGTGAGCTTACGCTGACCGGAAGCGCAGGTTGGGTGGGCCCGCCCGCACTTCCGGCACCATGGTGCAGCGAGCGACCGAAAGATGGCGCCACCTGCGTGGTGTAATCAAAACATACCACAGCTGATGTCTGCGTCACCGATCGCTCAAACCGAAATTATCACCAAAATAAAGTTCCACATGTGAAAAAGGGGATCATAGTGTGGTGAAAAGTTGTCTAAGGGAGGGTAATTCGCCGTTGTATGGAAAAGGGGGATCAGATTCGCCACTATGCTAAGCCTGAAGTTACCAGCACCCAAGGTTACCCCAACGCAAGCGTGGCGTGTCTGGTGTGCACGCCCCTCTCTGGAAATTCACCGCGCGTGAGCGCGTTGCGTTTGGCTTCTCCTAACTTCTTGGGTCCAGCCAACGTCGGCTTCCCCTATTATAAAACTGCCTATAATCACTTCTACTCCACTTTTAGTGGAGCTGCCCGTCCACTTCCGGCGCTGCAGGTAGCAGCCGAAAAGTGCAACGAGCCAATTCTGCTCGCCGGCTTGGGCGACCGGCCGCCGCCACGCGCGAACTCCGTCCACGTTTCGCGCTGCACGTTGTCATGTGGAAAATAATGCGTCTTGGCGTAGTTGTCGATTTGTTCGGACAGGGTTTTGCTGATTAATTCTTCGCATTCTACGAGCTTGCCATAGCAGAACCTTGGCGAGCTCGGCGACACCCACAAGCCGCTCAGAGAAGACACCGCGCAGCTTTCGAAACTAGTGGAGGGAACACCATGGGCCGGCCACGAAAGTTTACAAGCATTGCGCAGAGACGTACCTAAGGCCTCCTACGAAGCGAAGACCATCGACAACAGCAGCGCAGGGTATCATTTCCGGTTCCCAAAACGACTATATGACGTGACCCTGAACCGGCCAGACACGCTGGCCCTTGTGTCGTCACGCCTATAGCCATTTCGCTAGTGCTGCCGACTTGTGGTAGCTCGCGGCCGGGGCAATTAAAATTGATTTTCGATGTGATTGCGGACTCGTATCGCTGCGAAACGTTCTGTGAGTTATCTGTACAAACTAGTGACTCCAATTATGCCATTTTTAGTCGTCAAAAGTTGGTGTCAGTACTCCTTTAACAAAATTCGTAAGGAAACTGATTGCTAGGACATTGGCTTGCATGAAAACGTGAACACCCATGTGTTGGTAAAGCCTTTTCAGGGCATCTTTAAGATTTTTAAAAGAAACACTCCGCACCATACACGTTGCACATTTGTAAAAAAGGCATGAAACTACACATCCATCAAATACGAACCAAACACTACTACGATGTTTTTATACAGCTTAAGTGGCTTTGGTCTTAGCTGAGAGAGCACGATAATGCAATGTAATTTTGTACCTTCTATAAAAATGTTACACTGCAGTTCAAGCGAACTATACAAAAATTGGTTTGATTGATTGTATCGTTTAACGCGCCGACGCAACGCAGGCGATGAGGCGCGCCGTAGTGGAGGGCTCCGGATTAATTTTGACCACCTGGGGATCTTTATCGTGCGCCGAAATCTCGTACGCACGGCGTTTTTGCTTTTCCGCTCCATCAGAAAAGCGGCCGCCGCGGCCGGGAATCGAACCCGCGACCTCGTGCTCAGCAGCGCAACGCCTTAGCCACTGAGCCACGGCGGCGGGTTAAACAAAAATTGGAGCTTCATGCGCTGACGCTAAATCTGTGCCACGAGGTACACAAAAGGCGAGTGGAGAATCATAATTTACAAATGCACACTTGTAAAAATTGCAAATTCGATTTTTTTTTTGAGTGGCACGAAATTTGAAAATGTTCCGGTGTTTTAAACACTACGGTGACAAATTCACCGTAATAGACGAGCACAGGTAAATCTTGTTCTCGTCCTTCGCCTCCATCACAAAAAGTGTCATGGCTGGGAACATTCCTTTTTTTTAATTTTCGAGTAGAACGAAAATTCAAAATGTTCGGTGTTTTAAGCACTACGGTAATGAATTTACCATAATAGAGGAGCACAGGTTAATTTACATCTTATGGGAATCTTTTACCGACTACAATTTCAAAAAATTGTCATTTTCGCCCTTCCCATCCATCAAAAAACGTGTCATGACTGGAATAGAAATTATGCTCCACTGCACAATGGGTTGCCCGCCGAGCTACACTGATGGATCTAATACTACTGCCATGTCTTTTGTTCCCAACCAAACATCACCACTTAACACGAATTCCTCCCTGAATGGGATCCACTGGTAACCTGAGACACAGCATCTGAATTTAGGCAACGCGTCAAGCTTAGATTTCAAAAATCCAATTAGGTAAACTTTGACTTCATTAAAGCAAACCAGTTTTCAGGACGATTGGAATCATCGTAACAGGCAATAATTATGAGCATTTCTTCATTTTGATAGAAAGATGATGAGCGGAACGTTTTTTTAGCCGACGCCATCTGAACTAAAGTTTTAGTTTCCCCTATTCCAAAGTAAGTATCAAGTTTTTTTTGCAAGCACGCGTCATGCTTGCGAGACATGCCGCAATGCTACATTTTCTGTAGTAGAAACCCTCTGCGACTTTATGAAATTACTCAGGTTGGGGTACAGTTGGAAAGGTACTTAACCGCCTTTGGGGCCAAAGAATACAAATAATTTGAGAGTACTCGAACAGGGACTTTATATACTTAAACTCGCTTCGTCTACTTCATGTTTACCTTCCACAATTTTTACCACATGCGAACAATGGTCAAAGCAGGCACTCAAGTTACAATGTTGAATTGGTTTGTGGAGGCTCAGTAACTCAGGTATGATGTCAATGGTCGGCCCCTTGGCTTGCCTTTCGGAATTGGTTGATTTACCCGTGTGCCTTGAAAAATAGGAATTACACATCAAATTCACGTGCGATGAAGTGCGTGACATGGTTCCATATTAAGCCCAAAAATTATTTACTGCACCTGCCTTGGGAAGAGAGTACGTTGAGCTGCAAAATGCTGATATTGATTGCAAATAAATTTATTTGCTTTATAAATAAAAAAAGTTCGTTTAGAACCTTTGGTGAAAGACTAGCCAAATCTTTCCGTTCCAGTGACTACAGTTTGGGCAACTGCGTTTACAGTACAAGCAGAGTCCTTCAATGCCTTTCTCGTCATGAAAGTTCGCCGTCACGTTATAGGAGAGCTTTGCACGCTGCCGTGCCGCGGCGCTGGTGTTGATCGGAGGGCGGCCGGGGGCGTTGTCAGAGCGCGTTTGGCAGGGAACGGACCACGGAGTAAGATAAAACAGACGATCGCCGCCGTATCAGTAGTGCTCTTCGCTTTACGTGTCGTGGGCCGCTCAAATGGACTTATCATTTCGTGTGTGGCGAAAAAATTTGGTGCGATAGGGCATGCTGCTACTGCGTTCCTGCCTGCGGTCTGGCTAAAGAGCAGCGGCGGCCGCCCGATGTCCTCCGATCAGCGTTGGCGCCCCTCGCGGTAGCCTTTGTCCCCGTACGAAACTTGGCCGGGAGTTTCATGACCAGAGAAGCATTGAAGGACTCTGGTGCAAGCTTGTCAATGGAATTTCGCATGTATCTTTTCGTTTCTGATTTACGAGCCGGCCGAAACTCGGTTAGGTAAAGAAACGTTCAGCGAAACGAGAGAAAATGTCCGGCAGGTAGGAACTTTAGGAATATACTGTAGCTTCGCAAGAATACTGTGCAGAAGTAAAATGCGAAAAGTTTCATATACGTAGTATGTGCTTAACCGAATTTGGAAAAAAGCTAGACAATAAATAAGACGCTTCGTTATGTCACGTTATACCGTTTACCAACAGAACTACAAGAGTTACCGGTTGTTTTCTTTGGTCCATGGCTGCTGCGATGAAACATTTAATACATTTTCCCCCTTCATCAAAGCAAACCTATATTACACCCTCATTTACCTTTATTTCAGGACTGCTGTGCAGGTAGTACATGTTGAACATGAAGAGTCCACGATAAGGTGGAAGGCTGTCTGCTTCCAAGATATGGGATATCACCCATTTTAGTGGCTGTATGGTGACAAAATTATCGCACTTGCGTAACAGTTCAAGGGGCGATGAAACAATTTCGAGCTTTAACCTTAGGTAATTTGTACAAGCAGCGTCCTAGAAACAGCGCAGCGGCGTACCCAGGCGACAAGGAATTTTTGTTGCCGCATCTTGACAAGGGCGCGGCCACGATAAAAAATAGAAATAGGCGCAAAATTATACTGCACCAGAATATATGCGTGGCGCATTTGTACTCAACTCCCGCCTGCTTCGGCGCCTTTATTAGCCGCTGTACAGCACATATCCGTCGTCTCTCTGTCAGCTTGAGACAAACTCGCCAAAACGCATACGGCATTCGTTGTTTACGGACGAATAAATGCGCTAGAGAAAGTAACACAATCTTTCACTGCGCCTCGGCCATGAAGCGGCCAGCACGTTCAAAGTCGCCCTTTTAACATCGCCTATTCCTTGGCGGCGGCTCGTGCCGTGCAGCCCCATTCGCATACGCGAGCCGTGGAAGACCTCCTCCAGACGCAGAAATGCGCTTCCACGTGTGTGACACGACTTTCCGCATAGTATTTGCCACGTGAACGGATGGCAAAATTGGGTCGACCAGCTCAGAGAGATGGACGCACGAAAGCCGTTGACATGTTTGACAAAACACACATTTAATGCACTCTGTAAAAGCCTAAAGACCACTACCAAAGACATGTACTCAACCCAAACGGTACACTGAAACCCCTAACTTAACATCTCAATATGCAATTCATATCAAACCCAAAGTCTCTACAGTCTGTACAAATTACTACACCATTAGGTCAAATATACAACTTAAATCAGGTTCTAGGTAATTCCTCTCGTACCACAACACCCTAGTTGTGTCCTTACGACTGCGTTCTTACTGGACTGGCCAACCCCGGTCGTCAGCGCTGATGTGTCGTACCCTTGCGTGGCCGCGACTCGGTGGTAGCCGTTCTCGTCTCGCTTCGGTGCCGGCATTCGATGCGCGCGGCCGCTCCTTAGAAGTCGAGGGCTCCGCGGGTCTTGATGTTTCCTCGGTGGCTACCCCCTCGCAGCCGCTTCCGGCGCAGTTCCCACGCAGTCTCGGCACAAATGTAGCCTTTCGGGGCCGTAGTAGCGAGGTCGACGGAGCGCAGACGTGGGCCGCTGATGCCCGACGGATGCCGCTGGGGCCACGAAGACCCACGTTGGTGGTGCACCTAGGATAACGGTGACGATGCGAAGTCGACACGCTCCCGCCCAGGCCAGGATGGCAGGGTGGATGGCCTAGCCAAGTCCCCCTGGCTCGTTCATTGAAGCACACGTGCTCGTGCCGCCTCCTGGTTTCTTGCCTCCCGGTTTCTTTCCTCTCCGTTCTCTTTGTGCGCACAGCTTTTATCCCCTGTGGGATTTCACGTGGCACACTCTCATTGGCTCCTTGCAGTTGCCAAGTCCATATATGGCCATCACGCCACTGGTCTTCTGGGCGGCGTTCTCTGATTGGATGACCAGTGCGCTGCCATGTATGTATGCCCATGATGCCTCGGTGTTTCCGCGCTGGCGTTCGCTCATTGGTGCGCTCCTGGCGCGCACTTCAAATTTCCGTTCTTTGTTCTTTTCTTCCAGTTTTCTGGGGGATTTTGGTTTGTCCCCTCTCCTGGGGTGCCGTGACACATGACAATTACCACCCGCTCTCAGAGTGTTTTCTCAAAAAACTGCTTTTATTGGCCGCCAGTGTCTTCTTGTTCCACAACCCCTGTTCACTCCTCATGATTCCACTGTTCCACACCACTGATCCATTCCCGTGTCACACTTTTCAGTTCACACTTCACTTCGCCTTCACCTTTTTAACACTTCCCCTACTGAAAACTTCAGTATATACCGAATGATGGGAATACGGAGTTCATACGAAGTGTTACGTCCCCAAGCGTAATGAATGTAGACATTACTTCCACAAACAGGGGAATCATATAACTTCGCCCAATGTGAACGTTCAGCACACTCGTCTTGTTTTTATCTTCTATAAGCAAAATACCGCCCCATATGATTTCTGTATACTTCGTATATACTGAATTCACAGGGAAAATTGTTTCGCTGTTCAAGTGATCATACAGACCTTAAACAGGTGTCAAATGTTTCAATAGGCATGCACTGTTTCATTTTCATGTGCTTCCCAAAAATCTTTCTTGTTTTGTGCCGGCTTTGTGTCATGCTAGGAATGTACTCCGCATTCCCATATTTCCGTTGTAGTGGCAAGCCACAGTGCCAGCGGCAGCAGCGTGTCGCGGCAGCAGCGGAATAAACCGGCCTTGCTACGTGGCCTGGTCGTCTCTCTCTTTCAACGCCTCCGTGGCATGCGCGCTCTACACCGTATATACGGAACGTTTCAGTAGGGTTGTGTACAGTTCAATCCAGTCAACAAACCATACCCGTTGTGTTCAGAGAAATCTCACCACTTCTATTGCAAACACCACTTTTTCTCAAATACCATTATACTCAAACACTCCACTCTAACACATCACCAAAAATATTTAACACATCACAGAAAACACACTTCGGTGACCTAATATTCAACACCATTTCTCAATCCAAACTTGGTCCCTAGCACCTTCATATCCCCGTTTATACATTTACACCAAGTTTGTCGTTTCACTATACTTCAATAGTTCTGCTGCACCACAAAACAAAACTTATTCGTCAACATTATGGGTCCTATTTCTGTCCAATGTTGACCTATGGCTTCACATTCACCTTCTTCCTTCTCAACCATTCAGCACCGTCCGCTAGACAATCTACTCGCTTATCGCAATCAACCTTCTTCATATTGCTCGTGTGTCGATGGCACACAGCCTGGATCTATGGTCTGACTAGAAACCGGTGCCTTAACATTTGAACCGTCACTCTGCCCTTGAGCGCTGCTCTTTGTGCCCTACGAGCTCGCAAGCCGCTAAGCACATCCCCTCTTCTCTGCAATGAGCTAGCTTGCTCACCATGCTCGGTCTGCGCATTTCGAGCACGATGTCTCTTCTTGGTCCGTCGTCTATTTATTCGCCTCTTGTCCTAACCTCATGTGAAACATTTTTCCAGACAGACCAACTTTCAATCAAGGTATTCCCCTCGCATTTAGCAACCGGGCTACTGTTGGGTGTCTCTACCTTCCAACACCGCCTTCTCTTTTGCTTATGTTAGGGATTTCTTCACAGGATTGTACCTCCGTTTGTTTATTCAAAGCTCCTCATGTTTTTTTGCCTGGGTTCACTAGTACGTGCACTGCCTGCCTCTCACACTGGTTTTAACTTCGTCTTTTCATCACAGTCACAGAGCTCGGACTGAGGGCGATGTTTTAGTTGGTCTAACACCCCGGTACTCGGCTGGGCCCTAGTGACCACTTTGCCAAACTCAGACGCTGAGCTGCCCGCTTCACTGTCTAACCACTTTCCATTGGCCTTTTCGAGGATGAGGCAACTTTGACAGCCCATAGGCAATTCCAAAGGGCTACAATGTTCTTGCCGGCCGCCATTCGTACGAGTGCACTGAGCGGCAGGTGGGGCAGACTCAACTACTACTCTTTCGGACACCGTAGGACCAACTTGCTCAAAAGAGCTACGAGGCGGGAGGAAGCTGTCCCCGTTAGGCATGTTCTCAGTGCGCTCATCTCCAAGCGCCCGGCCTGTGGTGGAGCCACGCCCAGCCAGTACACTGCCTCGCCCTTCGAACGCCTTCCTCCTCAGCGAGCTGTCCAAACAAACAATTGTTTGCTGTGTCTTCCTTTCTACTTGCCGCCTCGTGGTTGTCTGCGACCCGCGTTCTTTCTACCTCACGTGACTCACCGCGGTCCGCGATCCGCGTGCTTTCTTCCTCACGTGCCTCGTAGAGGTCATAGACCCACGTGTCTTCAGGCTCACGTGCGGCGCGTTCAACCGTTCTTTTCGCTTTCCTTTTCCCCGAGGCGCCTTCTTAATTCTGCGTTCTCTCGTTCCAACTCTACCATTTTAATTTTCCGCTCTCTTTCCTCAGCCTCCAACCTCCGTTTTAAATGCGACGCTGAGAGCATCTCTTGTCGACGGCCCGTTCCTTCCTGCTTGCGTCCGTCGTCGTCGTCGGCGGCGTCCGCACTCACCTATGATCTCTCCTCTCCGATAGCGAACACTCTCTCGCGAGGGGTATTGAATTGGGTTCGATTGGATTGGCTTGGCTTGGCTTGGCGTGGATTGGATTGGATTGGATTAAAGTGGATTGTGCTGGATTGTGTTGCGTCATAGCCGCGGCAGACGCACTGTCGCCGGCGCGTGGCCAGGTGAGAGCGAACACTCTCTCTCAACATCTGCGGGTGTGCGGCCGAGCGCGCTCTCACTCCACCGGTCGGCGGCGCTGCGCGCGGTGCTGCGCATGTGCTGTACTCTCTCTCTCCGCGGTCTCCTTCCCTTCGGGCCTGCTGCGCATATAACCGGTGTGCCACTCTCCGGCGGCCTTTCGGTCGACGGTTGCTCTCCGCTGGCGCTTGAACCCCCCTCAGCGTCGCACCACACCAGGGTTCCCGCGAGGGGAGGTCGGCGTAATTTTTTAGATGCAGAGCATCTCATTCACTCGCCTTGTCCCTCCGGCGTAGTCCTCGTCGTCGTCGGCGTTGTCCGCCCCTCCCCCATTCTCCTCGCCGCGCCAGCTGCGCTCTCCGCCGCTCACCCCCTCTCCTCTCCGATAGCGAACACTCTCTCGCGAGGGGCATTGAATTGGATTAATTTGGATTGGCTTGGATTGGATTGGATTGAATTGGCTTGGCTTGGCTTGGATTGGATTGGATTGGATTTGGATTGGGTTGGATTAATGTGGATTGTGTTGGATTGTGTTGCGTCATAGCCGTGGCAGACGCGCTGGGGCCGGCGCATGTGCAGTACTCTCTCTTCCTCGGTTTTCTCTCCTTCGGGCGCGCTGCGGATACAACCGGTGTGCCGTTTTCCGGCGAAGCAACATCCACGCTTGGCTCAAACACCTAGAGTCCACGCCGCTTTACAAGTACGCCAACGTCGTCATCGACTGGGATGGGCTTACGCAGTCCCCTCAACGTTATGCGCGCTATAAAACGCGGTCCCTTCGCCGCTCCGCCTATGCGTCGCATCTACACAGGGGTTCCCGCGAGGGGAGGTGGGAGTTTTTTTCGGCCTCAAGCCTTTCCCTTGGTTTGCGAGATTCCTCTATCTTTACATCCAAATTCTCTAGAAATCCAGTTTCTCAATGAAAATAAATAAATAATAAACAAATAAATGAAAGAATAAATAAACAACTAAAAAAACAAATCATAAATAAGTAAATTTTAGGGCAGGTTTAACTTCAACGAAGACGTGGGTTCGATGACCGGCCATGGTGGTGGCTTTTCTAAAGGTGGCAAAACGCAAAAACGCCCGTTTGTACGAGATTTCGGGACACGTAGCAGTCCAACGATGGTGAAAATTAATCCGTAGACCTACACTATGGCGCACGTAATCGTCTGGTTTGCTTCCGCACTATAGACCCTACAATCAGTATATATCTATTGTTAACAATATTTGTATACTATTGTTTCGAAAAGCTTGCTGTAGAGATATAATTGCTAATATACGATGGATTCAACTGTGGTTGTTGGTAGATTAATACAGGGCTGATAATTAGTCGCAGCGTGTTGTAATTTCGGCGTATCTAAGGTTTTGTAGAGGAGCAATTTTAAACATGCAAGCATAACACGTACTTGCCAACGGAGGCCGCCAAATGTTTAATTTGCAGGAGCAGTTACGTAGCTAGTATACTGTTCCGATGACAAGTTGGTTTATGTGCAGGCTCACAAATATTTGTACAAAATCAATAGTTCTAACAGGTTACCTTGCGTATAACTATTCAAACCATCAAATGCCGTCCGCGATACGTGCACTACCTTGCTTTAATAAGTTAAGGTTCATAACCAGATCGTCGCATGCACTGCTGATGGTATGAAGGTTATTCTGGTTTTGTCTTAAATGGAAGATCGCACCTTGACGGCGTATCTTATGGAGCGGTGCAAAGAATAATGTCACAGAAAAGCTTATAGACTTAATTTAATCTGTTCCCATCAGTGACTCTTGTTGGACGCCTTACACTGCTTTTAATTGCAATTTAATTTGAACTTTTTATTCTATTTTTGTAATTTTCATCGACACCATGGCCGTTGTTGGAAAAGAAATACGTTTACCAGGTATCTCATCTTGAAACCTAAATTTCTTGATTAAGATTGCGAGAAATATTTTGTGATGTAAAAGGGCTCACAAAATCTCACTAGTGAAGTAGGGAAAAAAGTGTTTTACGACGGACACCATGAGGTATTCTTTGTAGTTAAAACCAGGAACCTGCTACGCCCACATCAGTTAAACAAGGCTGCTACCTTGATCAGAATAGGTACGCTTATTTTATGGTTCAATTCGAGACCATAAACCATCAGTTTTTATTCTCATTTGCAATAACAATGAAATCATACGGTTCCGCTTAGCTGTCACAAGCCCAGAATGCACTTAGTTGGTCTATGCAGTCGATACGTATAAATAATTCAGTTTTTTTGGCACAGGAAAGTGTGTGCTGCAATATCTTTATTTTGAATTTTCGAGGATCGGGTGCGTTCGCCTGCCAACAGACGGGGTTTAATGTCGAAAGTTCCACAACACACGGGACAAAACAAAATTGCTTGGTTGTTACCCCTGGGCAATGCGGTACATCACAAAGATAATTATACATTTACTGTGCTACAGTTATCGAGTGGATTCTATACCAACCGTACTCTAAAAATAGTTGCCGTATTTTCCCGCAGAAGTTCATGAGGACTTATTTCCCAACGTGGACCCATCGCTACTTATGGTGACGATACTAATTTTCCTGGTTGGCATGGTGCTTCACGTAGTGTTCTTAAGTTGTCTTTTTCCCGGAGGTAAGTAAACGCAAGTGAAGCGAACAGTTTCGAGTTAATTCGTTTCAGAACATTGTGTGTCCAAATGAGGCATAAACGCCAGCCGTTTATTTGGTACTACTTGAATAAACATTGCATTTACAATGGCCGTTTCCAGATATAACGGTGATGGTTAACACGTTATTCCTGTTGAGTACGCAGTAAAGCGATTCATGGTAGAGTACTACAACGTGCCGCTAGAAAACAAATAGCGCTAAATCTCGGTATTTCGGCCAGCGTTATTTAAGGAATTCGGATAATTCTACATACAGCACTACCTTCATTCGAACATGTACATTGCCAAATGGCCGTGGATCATCGCTGATTAGGTGCAAATTTATGCGGAAACCACCTAATTCGTAGAAGTGCCTCCGAAGTTCTGATTGTTGTCTACACTGAAATTCATGGTGGTGTGGTTTCCGCCTGGCAGTTAAGGCGATGATGGCAACATCAAGGACGCCCTAACTGTTGCCTATGAGGCGTCATATACATATAACATGGCCCTTCACCCTAACGATAGCAAAATGATCACGAAGCCATACGTTTTGCTCGTACTTCAGCCGTCCCCTTATTGCGTAGTTCTTGTGAACGCACTCCGATGAGTTACGCCTGTAAAGTCTTTTCATACAGGTACGCAACCCAAAATTTATGAAGCTAACAGACTGGATAGCGGGGGTAGCGGAATGAATTCCGAGAGACGGGACAAGAAGATGGGTAAGGTAACTAACTCAGTGTAGAGACAAAATGAGGGTATTCGGAGGCCATTAATCGAATCGGGCAGCGCAGGACAGGAGAGGGTGGTGGTCAATGGGAGAGGCCTTTGTACTGCAGTGGACCTAAATAGGGTGTTGGTGAGGATGAATATAATGGTGAGGGTTGTGCAGGCAGCATCTTTTCTGACATTGTGCACGTGTTTTACGGTAGGCTTCAGTGGTGTAGAGTGCAAATCGCTGTTATTTGGCAACACCGAAGGGAAGTGAATGTAGACTAATAATTAGCCATAAAATAATGAAACCAATAAAAAGGGATTTGTGTTACTAAGATTTCGCACAACTGTTGCGACTAAATTATTTGAACGGTCGCCGCGTAGTAATCAAATTCTGTTTAGTACAATCGCTACATTGTGATCGTGCCCGAGCAATGCTTGGATGGATTACACAGAGGGGTTATTTTACTTTTGCGATGTCGTCTGGTCCTCCGGCGATCCGGCTACATACCGCGTATTAACAACAACGTGGAGCCCGTCTGTAAGAGCTGCGTGTGAGGAACAGGCAATATCACTGCAGGGGCCTATCAAATAAAGCAAAATACTACAAGCAGCCAGCTGTATGTATTTAAGGCGGGGCTATACAAGAACTATTTTGCATCATAGCGCCATCTGTCGAGATGGAGTGGAGGTAGAACGCTGGTTTTATGTTCTGGGTGTCGCTGGCTCCATTCTCCCACGGGAACGTTCTAGTATTTTTTAAACTACCTTTAATGCTTCCGAGAACCGAACACGAGAACTTCAAAAAAAGTCAATAGAATGGCCAAACAACGTACAACACCAGGCGGGTAGCTCCGTTATCGGGGTTGTTTACTGAACGCGCCGTTAATTCTGGGCATGAAGGATCAAGTTAGCCACACTAAGAGCAACACACGCGGCGGCGCAGGCGGACACGGTGTTTCGGTCAATTAGTTCGCCCCCACGAGCATACGACGCCCTGCCGCAGCGAATATTCCTCCGCGCTAACTTCGTCGTGAAAGTTAGCTCCATGTATTATCGCCTGCACTCGAACGTTAGTGAGCTCTTGCAGCGAAGTGCGTCAAGCGTGCCGTTAGTTCACGTAAATACTTCCTTACACCGTGAAAGGGAATGTAGTGCTGCGGCCCGAAACAAACCCACCCTTATCGCGATCGGCCTTATTCAGCATAATTTAAAAATGAACGAGCCGGGAACAGAGAGAGGGTGGATAGTCACTATGGAGGGTCGAACTAAAGGGGCAAGCACGACCGAAAAGCTCACACTACCCTTCCCAGACGCTCGTGATATCGGTTACGGTGTAGTTTAATATGACAGTAACGCGTGTTCGTAATTAACCACAAATTTCTAGAAAACCAGGCAGAATTAAATCAGGCCCTGTACCATGCAGTGCAACCCTACGGTTGGTTTTTTGTTGAGGTAATAAATGTTTAAAGACCATGTGAACAACGGAATTGATTACTGCTACTTCCTGTGCACGCGCCTGCGTGGCGTCACCTCAGCGTGACCGAGGTCGACATTGGCACGCACGAGCGGCAAAGAGGCAGTATATTAATCGCCGCGGTTTGGAAAGCACCTCATTGCTCACTGAAGCAATTTTTTAGGCTATTCCTTGGTCCTTGGCTTACAAATTTTAGTCTTCTATTCATACCAACGCACGTCAGTGCCGCGCAGGCGCCGTGACCCTTACAGGGTTGTTCTCTTTTCCCCGGCCTTTCAGCGTAATGCATAACCTTAAAAATACCGCACCATTCCTTCCGTCTGCTTTCGAGGCGTGAAGGAAGTACGGGACCTGTTAGCAGGGTAAAAATTACGAAATAAAAAACAACGCGCGAACGAAATAAAGGAAGCAGGAATGCCCCTCCTCCCAATGTTGTGCCTTCAGTGAAAAAGCAGCCGTATGGAAACCGAAGGGTTGGATACGTCTCCATGACGGGAGTCATGGGGATTATCCGAAGGTCATGCTTGTGCGATAACAAATCCGGTAATACTCATCGCTTTACAAAATTTTTTGACAGGTAATTTGTAGACCCTCATTTTAATTGAAATTGTGAGCACCAATGCGTCCAAAGGAGTTCCGGAAACCCGTTAACATTGCTTTTTGGATCGAACATGATATGATAATCAATCACAAAGCGCGTCGATGGTACGGAGATTCCCCGTTACAAGAGATTCCCCGCTGTTACAAGAGATTGCCCGTGAATTGTGTGAATGCGGCAAAACTGAAGCAATGAAAAATCAGTTCCCTGATTATGATAGAGCCATATATGTGTAGAACTCCTTCAGATGTAGACACGTGTGGCAAAAAATGGTTGTCCTTCGACAAAATTGGCCACGATGATACCATATACCATCCCATAGATTTACATTGACTGCAGAAAATGCTTCACACTTTTCTGACGCTCATGAACTGGCAAGAGTTCTTCCGCATGAAGCAATGAAGAGAGGAAGCCCACTTATTGCACAATAAGACTAAGCAGCGGTGCACATCATGATCAACTTATTTCTAATTTCTCACTCTCTTCTCGCAGGCATTTTGGCTTATATTCTGGTCTGCATGGTGGTTCTTTTTGTCCCGAATATAATCGTGGGGCATTCCTACAACAGGATGAGGCCTCCAACCAAATACATGCTTCGTAGCCGGGTCGACAAATTTGCCCACGCTACTCTTCCTTTTTGTGCTTTGGTGGACACGCTGAGTATCATCATGCTACAGCAGCTGTATGAAGGTTAGTGTATGTGATTATAACTACTCAGGTCTCAGCTTCCAGTTTGTGATTGCGGGGTTTAACGCGCCGACGCAACGCGGGCGATGAGGCGCGCCGTAGTGGAGGTCTCCCGATTAATTTTGACCACACGGGGATCTTAACCGTGCGCCCAAATCTCGCATATACGGGCGTTTTCGCTTTTTGCCGCCATCGTAAAAGCGGCCTCCGCTGCGGAAATCGAACCTGCGACATCGTGCTCAGCAGCACCGCAGCTTAGTCGCTGAGCCACTGCGGCGGGTAGCTGCCAGTTTCAGCATTTATTTCTCTTCAAGTCCACTTGATATACACACGGAAGATATGGACCTGATTACCGAACCAAGAAATTTCTGGTTTAAACAGCTAACAAATTTCTCTGCGTTGTATCGCGTGCTATACTATTTTCACCGCAAACGGATACCTAGAAATGTCCAGCCGCAAATAGCGGCTACGGGAATCGCACATCGCGGATGTAAATTACGTTCCCAAAAATGTTATCTGGAGACTATCATGAAGAACGTATATAATCGCCCGATCCGATGCTCGTGTTAACAAGCGTTTCCTAATGAATATAAACGTTTTGATGGCATTTATTGGCTGAATTCAAAATCCAAACGTTAACATGATAAAACGCAATAGACACTTGGACGTTCAGGAGATAGAGTACGGGGCCGCCTCTCTGAAAATGGTTCAAAACAAATAGTAGTAACATCGTAGTGTAAATTTTCTTGCCATCAAGCACTTTTAGACTGTGGTAGATGATGTCCCAAAATAATACAATTAGATCTCCATAGCTTAATGGGATTACAGTATTCAATTATACAAATTACTGCTCATATAGCAACGCCATAGGTGAGGTGAAAAGCACAACATAGATTCGTAACCTATTTAATGACTCAACAAATCGGACTGGCCCACTGAAGTGACGAGATTCCAAAAAAATGCACAGAAGGATAGTTTGACTACGTCCTAGTGCATTGTGAAAGTGATAAATACAGTGTAACATAAAAACGAAGCCAAAGGTGCGGATGCGAGATTACTCGTGTTTTGTTCTCCACAGAAAACATGGCACCAATCAATACTTTAACGATGGTTAGGAATTAGAGGCATAAATTTTCGAAGGCACGTCATAGGCAACGCACGTCATAGGTAATCAAGGCGTGTGGACACCACTTGCATGCCTGATTTACAAGCCGCACTTTATCAGCAGGTATGGAAAGAACTTACGAGGAAACAAAACAGAGCCCAGGACGCGACAGAAAGGGTGGTGACAATATATACATAGCGCTGACTATAAAAAGTTCTATTTATAGTCGGTGCTATAGGTGGGTAGTTTTTCTTCATTCCTCCAATCTTGAGCGGTGTTTTGTTCGCGTGATGTGAAACAACAAGCTCAAACAGTTCCCTTGCTTCAGGAATTAGCAAATATTCTGATGCCCTTTATTCAGTGACATGCGCATGCTTCATTTGTTTGGTTTACGTCTTACAAATGCATCGTACCACTTCATACACCTTGCCAATTCGGCTAGCGGGGCTACTGTGTTCTCGGCCAAATTCTCTGCTAGTTATATTAGTAAACAATGTATCCTACGCTTGATGCTGTTAGCCAGTGCCATTCAAAAAACACAGCCACGGAACACGCGCCTAGATAGCGGAAACCGTATGTCTTCCGACGCGTAACCTCAAGGCGTGGGTTCGGTCCCCCAGTTGGACGTGTGTCTTTTTCTACTTTTTGACATACATCCTTATTATTTACTTTCGCCAATTCAAGGTATTATCTCTTCCAAATTCGTTCCGTGGTATTCTATGAGGCTGGCTGTCTTTACTGTATAGGCACGAACCATGTACGCGGTTTCTGCCAATATATTCCTTCCCCTTGCCAAAGAGAGTCGCAGGTTGCCTTCACGCAGGAAGAGAGCTATTTACAAACGATGTGCCTAAATAAAGATGGGATGTCGCGCGAGACACGACAGCTGTGGCTGGCAAGACGGCGTTACACCTAAAGCAAGAGCCGCAAGCCAACACGCTTCATCATCGTAAGTTGTGCCACATGGTACGTACCTACACAGGATGGTCCCATTCCTGTAGTATTTGGAGACTTATGTCCCGGAGGATCGAAGTTACACACGGAACTTTACCCCGTCCTGAAAAAGCATCGACTCGATGCTACACTAAGGTTCGTGAAAGGTAGCCCGCTGTTAGATGTGGTAAATGGGATTATAATCGCGCGATGTATTGCTTTATACGGACGACATGCACTACCTCGGGTGAGATCGAGAACGTCCCGAGGTGATTCGGATGGTTGTTGCGAACTCGTAGGTGACATCACTGAGCTGTAACAACAGCGTGAACGGTCCAAAGTAGCGGCTCGTAAGCTTTTCGGATAATCCCTGGCGCCTAATTGTAGTACTTAGCGAGATCTGGTCCCCACGTAAAATTGTCGACTGTCGATGATGGAGACCGTTTCCAACGATTCCGCACCGCTGGTGGTGTTGTATGCGCTGACGTGGCATCACTCGTGCTCCTTCGGCGCAGCGCCCAAACTCATGAACTGTGGTGTCTTCGTAGAAGTATGGCGCCAAGCATGGTGGCAGGGTCTCTGCAGTAGAGATTGCGAATGTGATCATTTGCGTGTTCTCCTGTTGCGGCTTGTTATACGCAAACGTTACATACTGAAAAACCGCACCGAAACTTACGTTCTGCATCGACGTCGATACTGAGAATGTCGGTGATCGTTCTGTTCAGGCACTCCGTTAAGTCATTGGTATGTGAATGATACGCGTTTGCTTTTCGGTGAGACGTGACGCTCGACGGCCGTACTTCTTCAAGCAGTTGCAGCGTGAACGCTGTTCCAATCGTCAATCCTCGTGAGGAAAAGAACAGGGCAACGTGAAAGTCTGTAGCATGCGGACGCATCCTTGTTTCAGTGTATCGAGTTAAGTAATCAGCGGCTACGATTCTCCAGTTTTTGCGAGAAGGATAAGTTTTATAGTGACCGAGAAAGTCTACGCCGACCAGTTCAAAGGGCACGCTGGGAAACTTAACCCGTCGCAGCAGTCCGGATCGAAGGTGAGGCGGTGCTTTTTTGTGGCTAGACGTCAAGACAGATGCACATATTCTGGTGTGCGGTTGCAGGCAGCCTCGGTCAGTTGTAGTTCTGATTTATCCGGGCCAGCGCACGCGCGTGACCGAAGTGTTCGGGGGCATGCACACAAGATTTTGCTTCGGAGACAACTGTGTACGGTAAGCAGATAGGTGCTCAATCTTGGAAGAAAATTTCTTCTGTAAAGAACACTGTACCCCAGACAGAACGCTGGCAGCCTTCTAAGAAATGCCTTGAGTGTGGGGATAGTATCGCCTTTTAGAAAAGTGGGAGCGTACACAGTTGGGTATCCTACCCGTTGGTGCTCTGAAGTGGTTGGGGCGTCCAAAACTCTGACGAGCGTAGCGTCGTTGGCCTCGTCGTCATCATTGGCGGAAGGGCCAGCTTAGGGTGTGGTGGTCACTGACGATCATAAAAGTGCTTCAATGCAGGTATGGTCGTAATTTGGGTATGGAGCAGACAACAGCGAGCCGCTCTTTTTCCGTGGCCAAAGGGTTACTTTTTGCCCTTATAGCGTCCTGCTTGCATGCAAGATAACTCTCTCGGGGCCATCGGGCTACCGGATAAGAAC
Organism: Haemaphysalis longicornis; assembly: GCA_013339765.2. NCBI lineage: Eukaryota > Metazoa > Arthropoda > Arachnida > Ixodida > Ixodidae > Haemaphysalis > Haemaphysalis longicornis. The sequence continues at coordinate 24,657,799 of CM023452.1, forward strand.
AGCAAGAACAGCACCATGGTGGCAGCCGCATGGACCTTTGTTGCGGCATCTTCATCAAAGTGGGCGAGGACAGGACGTGTTTGCACGCGACGCCATAGCTCACCGAAGACCCCTCGCTGTTCGTCGCTCCAGAAGAAATGAACACCACCGTGTGTGAGGTGCTTGAATGCGGCCGCAGTGAATGAGAAGTTCGAGATAAACCTTCGAAAATAAGAGCAAACCCTCATAAATCGTCGAGTGCTCTTTTTTCCGGTACTGACTGCAAGCTTCAAGGCGGCTTTGGGCTTGCGAAGATCCTAGCGAACTACAGCTTCGGTACCTACACGACCGAGGAATAGCAGCTCTTCGTAGCCAAAAATGGCATTTCTCTTGTTTCAGAGTGAGCGCGGCCCAGCGGATGGCGTGAAGGACGTATGTTAGTCACGCGAAGTTCTTTTTTGCGGTATCCAAAAAACGAAGACCCCGTCGAGGTACACTATTACGTTTGCCACTACAGCCCGACAGAATCGTATTCATCCCCTGGAAATTTGTTGGGGCACACAGAAACCGGAATAAAGTGCAATAAACTCTTACAGCCTATAATGAGTAACGAAGGCAGTGTTTTCGCGGTCGTGCTCGTTTACTTTCATAAGCCAGTAACCGTTGTTTGTCCTTATAGAAAATCAGCGGGAATGTGGTAATCGGTCCTGGGATTCGTCCATCGTGGGAAACGGATATACGTCCTGTTTTTACATGGTTGTGCACTTCGGGACAAAATAATTTTTCTTTTAACCATGATGACCGGTGACGTACATGACATGTCAACGGCTTGATGATGCCATCGTCGGGCATCTGGTCCACTCGTTGTGTCGTATCACGCGCTTTCGCCGATAGTAGGTGTGGGTCGTAACAAACGGACCTTTCATTTTCAGTGGCAATAAAGTGATGTTTCTCTCAATAGCCTTTGGCGAACAACCAATGTCGACGAGAAGCAGCCTGGAAAACTGTTTGATAGTTCGAAAAGCTTGCCCTGCTCGGTAGGCGGCCAGGGGACGCAAACGTCGATGATAAGGTCGGTCTTTACCGAATCTGAAGCTTTAGTCGTATGGCCAAGCAATCCGTTGCGCCTGAGAATTCATTAAAGGTGGCTACAGCCGTGTCTTTTGCTATTTGTCGATGTTCACTGGCAAAGTTCTTTAGCATGACCTCTGTCTTACGCACGTTAGTGTACCGAGGCCCCTGGCTACGGTGATTATGCAGCTGAGTAGAACTTAAGTGATCACTTCGACAATGCCATCACCCCTCAAGGCACCACTACTTATGACAGCAACTGGGATACTGTTTCTTGGTGGCATATGAATGCCGTCGTCATCAATTCGCAGCTGGGTGGGTCGATTTCCTGTACTTTCTGAATCGGTAGCGTTTGCAGCGAAACTGACGAATCCCTCGGGGATGTTTATGACTACTTCATGATGGCGCAAAATGTCAATCCATATGATGAGGTCTCTAGAACATTGCGGAAGGGTGACGAACGTGCCAAAAAATTTCTAACGTCAATGCGGGCCCTTGCGGTACATTTTACGACAGTCGTCATCAGGTGCCCTCCCGGCAGTTCAGATCTACAGTCTATCCCACAGAGTCTTGATTTTTCTGAGCCTGTCGGCAGATTGGCGACTGACACTCGAGTAGTCTGTCCCGCTATCTGCTAATTTGGTCATCTCGTGCCAGTAGAGAAAAACCGTAAGTTCGGCACTCTCGTTCTCGTCTACTTCGATGTATTCAGCAGCCGTCTGCTCAACGTACGCCTGTATACAAAGGTTTATCCGAGCTTCGACTGCTCACAACCCTGCCTCAAGAGGTGGCACCCTCTCGTTCACCAATGGCAGTACTGAATACCGCGTGTTCGAGAGGCCTCTAGAAAAGTGGCGGCTGGGAATATTGTACAAAGTCGGCGACTGTCATCGACGAAAAGGTGATGTAATTCGGTGCTTGCCGAGGTACTCAAAATGGGCGGCGGGCCTTTCTTTAACTTACGGAGGAATGGCGGTGGGTGGGAAACCAGGTCACGTGAGTTCGCGATGAGGACAAGAGCACAATTGAACGAAAGGCAAATTGTCGGCTTAAGTTGTGCGTTACGAAGAAGGAAGGGAACAGTTTATTTCAGTTTAGTTAAAATCGCCTAGTTGAAGAACAGGTGTATGCGGGTAACTTTTGACAATATCATATAAAACATCATACAGTTTCTCGCAAAAGAGTGGTGTCAAGCTCAAATCGCTGTAACAGCCACAAATTATGACATTTAATACGTTACAAGACGGTACAGCAAATTCAAAGGCTGATTTATTACTACTGACCTAGAAACTATATAATCCACAACGGCTATAAGGACACCACCTCATGGAATTCAATCCCGGTCCATCTGCACACGGTATAAATATTTTTTACAATCGAACAGTTCGCTCTTGCAATGCTAGGGGTAAGCAGGTTTTTTGTTAACGATACAAGATGAAGTTCAGTAAAGCTTGATGTCGGGCTAGTTGGTGTAACATGATTTTGAAGGTACTTTGAGCTTGCTGTGAACACAAAAACTTGCAGGAAAAAAAAACCTAGACTTTCACCTCTCCGTCCTCTCGTGAAAGTCTACGTTTTTTTCCCGTGCAAGTCTTTGTGTTCACAGCAAGATCAAGGTACCTTCAAAATCAAGATACAACATCAGTGGTGCAGTCGCGTAAAATTAACGATAATCCCGTTTGTTAGCACTTCGTACGTTAGAATATAAAAATGACTGGTTACGATAAGTGACCGAGCGTTGCACGCTGTTAGGAAAGAAGGCGTATGTTCATCGGCAAGCGTAGCGGAGGACGAAGCCTCTAATAGGATCTGCGCATGTCTATGTAGCTCACAAACTCTTTGTTACCGGAGACCACAAAAGGCACTTTTTGTTGATTTACAGCTTATTCTGCTTGCGGGTATACTTCTAGCCACTCGCCTTGCCCAATTCGAAAGGCTTTTTGCGCACGTTTCCAGTTGCGTGGTTTAAATGCTCACTGATTGATGCATTAGACTCGCGAAAACTACTTCCTCGCGAAATTGCTTCCCGTAACTTCTTTTGGAGTCCCGGGTTTTCCCCAACGTCACCGGAAAAAATCAGAAGCCTAACGACATGAACACATTCCCAAAGGGACATAAGGAAAACTTGTGGGCGTGGGAGAATCGGCAAACAAATGTTGCTCGTTTTTATCATAGAGGGAAAGAGGTGAAGTAACCTGTACAAAATAACAGACGTGTGTCAGCATCGTGTACATCTTCGAGGAACTTGCATGCCCAATAAAGGGCGTCCGAAGGACCAGCTGCTGGTATAGACGCCAGTTGATGCAGCCGTCGATGCTAACTCTGGGGGGCGAGCAGCCGCAGGCATTCCTAAAAGCGCGATCATGAAGGCCGGAAAGTGGTAAGGTCAGGGGATTGCAGGGCCTGGTTGAGGCGAGTGTCCAGGAACGTTACCGGTCGCGCAGGCGCGGCTCCGGGTAAAGGACTGGTACATGATGCAATGACGGTGAAGATCACACAATAACACAAGGCTCCACATAACACACGGTTTTACCAAAATTTGTAGTGGCGTAGGGCATCTTCGGGGTTTTCAAATGCTGACAATGCCTGTTGGCATTGTGAAGCCGTGTTTCAATTATCCCGGTCTATGCAAAGTTGTAGGCATCTACTCCAATGCCTTTAGCAAACGGCCCACTTTATCCTCACCAGACATCTGCATTTCTATGATCCTGCAGAGATTCAACACTTCCTTAATATATGTTGTTCACGTTCCCCCGGGGATATGATTTTGCCACAACTGGATTCTGTGTGGCCCATATTAACACCTCGAAGGCTACAGAACTCGCAGCCATTTGTCAGGCTCTTCACCACGTCATCGGAGGTACTACTTTAATCTGGGCTATTTTCTCAGACTCCAAGGCTACTTGACAAAGTCTACGCGCAGCCCTCCGTCTACGGCCCCCTCCACCAACTGGTGACAGAGATTAGAGAAACATACCAGCAATCCTTCACAAACGGACCCATGACATAATACTACAGTCGCTTCCAGATCACTGCGGAATGTCGGCAACGTCTTGGCGGATAAAGCTGCTCGTACAGGACACGACAGCGAAAGCACCATCCCTGCTTCCGCTTTTAAGGACCGTTGCCGATGAGGTCGCTTCGCTCCTTTGCTCGAAGAATCACCACGAAGCAATGAAACACACCGGAAATTTCAAATGACCATCTCTATGTACAAGATCCCCTTCTTTATCGCCGTCTTCCGTATGGGTTGTCTCGACCCCAGTCGACTTTACATTGTATACCGCGGTTGGGAGGTGCCTACTCCTTTCTCATCGGGACGGCCACCAGCGCCAAATGTAACGCCTGTGGGTCGGAAGAGACTATAGAGCATGTGCTGTGTTGCTGCCCCGAGTACTCTTCGGAGAAGAGCGTGATTGGACAATCAACCATTTACAGAACAGACTATCGGAGGTCATCGGTCTCCACTATCGAGTTCACAGAACCCGACGAAAGCCCTTCTTTGTTTTCTGAGTGAAACGAGTTTGCAAGAAATACTCTAGGGCGCAAAATGGGACTAGAGGGTGCGCCTTCCCACTCCTAATCCTTCCTCTTCTCCCGCCCTCTCTGTTAACCCCAGAACGCCATTCCCACAGTGCAGGGTAGCAAACCCGGCTCAACACCTGGATAACCTCCCGCTCTTTCCGCCCCTTCTTTCCTTCTCTCTCTCTCTCCCTCCCGATGATCTGGGCCCGCAGAAGAAACGTTTCCTGTTCCCGCTTTTTCTTCGCAATGAAATCGTCTAAACGGGCCTTTATCTGCTCTTCAAAGTGGTACCAACTCGTTAGCGTCTCTCCAGGTTTTTCAAAACATACTAACGCGGTGCCCGTCAGGGAGAAGGTTAGGTTAGCTAACCTTAGAGCGGCGTCCCACCGTTTATATCGACACACGCTTTGGTATGCGTGAGCCAGTCGCAGACGTCGTCTCCAGCTCCACCAGCGAACGGATGCGACTCTCTGTGACAGATCAAGCTCGCAGTAGGCGGCAGGTGCTGACGCTGTTAATTCTCGTTTATGAGAGAAGGCGGCGGAGGTAGTCTAGCCAGCTGTCGGCTTCGACGTGAGTCCTTGGCTTCCATCTCGACGTCCCCCGCACAGTCAACAAAAATTGTTACGGGCGACGACGCAGCGTGGTTTATGTACAATCGTGGTGGTGACACACCAGGGGAAGCAACGGCCGCTCAGCGTTAACTGGTCTGCCTTCCCTTCTTTTAGACGATCCTTAACCTGCTGAATGTAATTGTGATAATCGGCATTCAGGCAAGTGTATATAGGGGTGTAGCAATATTTATCACAGCTGTCTCTAACGCTTCAAGGTTGTAGCGAGCGACACTCCGACAACACGGCGAGAAGGAGACATTCACTTTAGTCGCCAGTCCGTGACTCGAGCGTCTACGGGTTGTCATAACCTACCAAGGGAAACCCTCCTATTGGACACTTGGCATTACGGATTTCAGAACAGTGGCCCTCGTTATGATTTGCAGAATAATTTTGTTTGGAATGAGGGGCCCGTCGAAGAAAAGCACCAAGGGCGGCCGGTAATCTACAACGCAGGGGAGGCAAATTGGAATAGTTCGGATTTTCTATCAGAAATCCTGAAGTTAACATTCTTAGTGTATGGAGGAAAGAAACGGAAAAACTCGCGTCCAGAGTGGAACAGAACACAGGCCTTCCGATTAGATCTTTGATGTCTTACTAGTTCGACTGTCTATTGTTTTTAGTCACTTTCCGAGGTATTTACATGCAGCACAACTTTATCGGACAGCAAGATCCGCTCAGGCAACCCGGGATGAACGGGATATCCTTCGTAACCTTTTTCCTATTAACTGCGCAAAAGAAAGTTTTTTCAGACTATGCTACTAATGAATGTGGGGAAAATTAAGAAAAATAAACCGCTTCCGATGCCGTATGGAACATGGTTCCATCGGTGTATGAAGCCGAAGTCTCTACGACTGTACGACTGCGCCATTATTGCATATTCGACGCAGTTTGGATTTAGTGACGACAAACTGGTGCAACGCTCTGTCTAACGACGAGGATGGTTGAAGCCTACGGAAAACCATAGAATGCCCGTATCAGTAAGGCACGTGAGAGCACGCTCCCGGTGCAGTAAACCGTTCCGATAAGAAACAGAGACTCACTACTGGTTGGTTCGTTAGGGGCCGAAATTGAGTTTGAAAAACGTCGCGTTCTCCGGTTCTTGTATTTTTCACACAGGGATAGTTGGTTTCTTTTTAAATGGAGTATTTTGCATTATCCCGTACCGAAACAACATATTCGGCGGCGTCTGTGCCTTTCAGGTGGTGGATCTGTTTAACCGCTTTATTTCAACTGCATATGACTCTACGTGCTTGAAAGCTCGTTCCGCATAAACTGTAAAGCGTTATGCATGCATGTTTTAAAATCGCTGACCATGTATGAACGATTTTCATGCTAGATATAACGAAACAAGCCTTCCTGTTTGAATTGATAATAAGTGTTAATAAACAAACATGATAGGGGCACACAGTCTGTACAGGAGGAGGTCCCATGGTTATGAAAAGCACAAGCGGGACCTCCTATACAAACTAACAAAATGAGTATGAAATTAGAATGACATCACTGGTAAAGATAATAGAAAACATTACTGAACCACTATTCAACAAATCAGCTCTGAGAAAATTAAGAAAACTACAATAAGACGCGTCACATAACTGTAATGAAGACAACAGGTAGAGTTTCAGTTTTTTTTGTACGGTATGACAGAATGAGAAGATTTAATCTCCTGGTTTAAGGTATTCCACAATTTCAAGCAAGAGAACTGAATAGTTTGTTTACCGAGGTTAGTTCATACTTTGGGAAGTCGAAAGTTGTTGCGAGAGGAGAACCGAGTGGAGTTTGGGTTGAAGATAGTGCTAGGAGGGAAAAATAGATATTATCACGAAGTCACAACACAATACTTTGAAGAACAAAGTGCCAATATTTAGCTGGTAAAGACAGGGGAGGGGCAAATATCGCAAGTTCAATGAACAGAGGAGTAGAAGAAGATAGACGGGAAAGAAAAAGTAATGATCTTTAAAAAGCTGTTTTTGGAGTTTTTGAAGAGGCTCAGAGATGATTACAATACGCGCTGCCCCAAGACGATATAAATATATTCAAATGGCTATGAATAAACGCATAATACACAGTTTACTAATGTTTTTATATCAAAGTAGGATCGAGCCCTGAGCAGGACACGTATTCCATATGAAACCTTTGTACAAATTGAATATACATGGTAATGAAATTTGAGATGGCTATCCACTATATACCAAGAAAACACACGCGATCAGTAGACGCATTCCAATCTGCATTGATGTATAAATTAGGGACGGGAAATAGGTGCTTTTGACGGGAGTGAAACAGAACAAAAACAGTTTTCTTAACATTAATAACGAGCCGGTTACAAAGCACCATTCTTGGATGGCTAACAGGTCATTCTAGCAAATTGCACATCAAAGTATGCTGATTACGATGGGATGACGCAATAGTGGTTATCATCTGCATAGAGAAAGCAACCTGGAGTGATGAAGGCAAGAAGGGAGGTCAATAATAAAAACTAAGACTAACAAGGGGCCTAAGATGGAGCGTTGGGGTACACCTTTATTAACAATAAAAGGGTCAGAATTGGAGTCATTGACATAGACGACTTCAGATCTATTACTCAAGAAACTCTTTAGGAGTGATAAAGGGGGTCCCGAAATACCATAAGATTCCTAATTTCAAAGAACAAAATGTTATGATCAATGGTGTCGGAAGGCTTTTGCTGAAGTCGATGAAAACAGCCCCAGCTATGTCACCCCGATCGACCACAGACTTTACCGATATCAGTGAAGCAAGCGATGGCAAGGTCAGTAGACAGTCCTTGCCTGAAGCTAAATTCACAAGGGGACAAGGTACTAAATTTGTTAAATATTCGTCAGTCGAACTTCAATTTATTATTCTAAAAATTTTATCAAAAAACGGTAGAATTGCAATGGTCATGTAATATTCCGGGAGTGAAGGGTCACCTTTTTAAATATAGGGATAAACCTTTGTAATGTTTAATTGCGAAGGAAAAATGGAAAGTTTTAAAGACCAGGTTAAAATATGACTGAGCACTGGTGACAAAATCGCGCTAACCAACTTAATGCGCTTGCAATAAATACCATCAAGGCCAGGACCTGTAGTTTTTAACGAGGAAATGATCGATTCGATTTTTCTGGCGCAGGTTGGACGAAGAAAGAACGATTCTGCGCATCTCTCATAACGAGGGATACCATGAGATGAATCAGTGTTGCAGGAACGTTTGGAAAAAATGGTCACTAAAAGCATTCGAGATGTCAGCAGGGTCTGTAATAACAGAGTTCTTATAATAGAAGGACAACACGTTATTTGGACGGTTCCCCGCGTTCAGAAAATCATTGAGCAGCTGCCACTTTTTTTTTCGTGTTGTTGTTAGCCTGTTGAATTTGTTTTTCAAAATAAATGCGTTTTGCTTTTTTAAGAACTGAAGAAAGTATATTAAAATATATTCTGTATCGATTTTTGAGTCTTTTATTGAATGTTTGTCGTTTAGATTTCTTATACAAGTTGTCTTTTTTACGCAACGAGCACAGGAGAGAATCAGTAAGCCAAGGGGAACGGGATAAAACATATTTTCTTTTTAAAAAACAGAGGGTAGTACTTTCATTAACTGACCCAATCACAACGTTCGATAACTCAACCAGCGCGTCTTCAGGGTTAGATAAACTAATAATCCGAGACCAGTGTCTACTAGAAGTAATGTCAATGAATGTTTCCGTCGAAAAAACGGGTTTGAATTTATGGTCTGATATGGAATGATTTGACAGCTTGAAAAACAGAAATATCGGGTAATTATCTGTAAGGAACGCTTGAATTACACCAACAGTAGGAGAAATTGGAGAAATTGAAAGAATGTGGTCCAGTAACGTGTGGGGGCCGTGACTAGGACAGCGGGTGGGAACAGAAATCAATGACTCTAGTCCGTAACTATCAAAAGAGCTTACGTATTCTAAAGTTTAGAACCACTACAATCGAGAAGGTTGACATTTAAATCACCTAAAAAGACTACGTCATTTTTTTTTCTAACGCTTATTTATCAAGAATGATAGAGAAAGCACGGAAGAATTGTGAAATGTCAGAAGAAAGGGACCGATAAATACAGCCCAAAACAGTTTTATTATCATTACAAGATAAATAGATGGAATCAAGTTCAACCCATACACATTCACAATTTGCCACATTAATGGTTAGATCGTGACGTCAATGGTAACTAATATCTTTACGTACACAAAAAGCGGAGCCATCAAAAGGGGCCGTCAGAACCGTAACCGTATTCGCAAGATGTACCCTGGGATGTCATACAAATTTTTATCAGCCGGGCTGAGCCATGTTTCAGAGGAGCAGACTGCCTAAAATGAATGATTTAAGTATTGAAAAAAAGCCGCGATATCTTCATAGATTTTACGTAAGCTGCGAGCATTAAAGTTGACACCAGAAAATTCCGTTAGCGCAAGTTAAATTTGATTCAGCTTCTTTAGGGCTAAGATAAGACATGAAGGAGGGAACAGAGTTGACTGATTAAGGATTATTTCAAAAACGCATTGAGGTCATTTTCGCGAATAATGGGAAAAACACGGCCCACGGTAGATTTCCTTGCCTTGATGACGCCATTTTCGGTCTACAGATAAAGCCAGTTATACTGCCCTTTGAGAGCAAGTGCCTTAGAAAAAACAAGCTTGTTTTCCACCGTTAGATGCTCATTGACGTAAACTGGCTTCTGCTGTGTTACAGGGAATCCGAGACAAGTTGTAGTTGGGCGGGTCTTCCAGGCTTTAGCGAGAAATTCTGATCGCTTGTCACGGAAGCAGAATGTAACACCAATATGTTTTTCATTCGCCTTTCGGGTTGGTACTCTGTGGGCCGTGTCAATGTCCTCTTTCCTCAGCGGGCACTCGATCTCTTTCCGAGCAGGTCTAATATCCCGTGGCAATCGTCATCTTTAGTAACTGGAACACCTCTGATTTCAAGGTTGTTCGCGCCTGAGTACTGCTCGAGTTGAGCAACCTTGCGTTCGAGAGCTTCATTTTTTTGCAATTAGTTCATGGTTCTTCCCAACTAGGTTCGAATTTTCGGCTTTAGCTGCATCAAGTGCGTCGCTCATGAATTCAACTGATTTTTCGAATTCATAAAAATCACCTTGTAGCTTTTTCAAATCAGCTGGATCGCACACAGTGACCGCTTTTAAAGCATTCAGCTCATCAGTAAGACAACGGAGTTCTTTTTTCATAGAATTCTTAAACTCTTCAAAATCTTTAGCTAAGGAGGCAACAGTACGTGCCATACCACAAGGAGCGATCCGAGGCAGCGTTAGCAAGTGACCATCCAGGCAATAAACAAAGGAATTGGTCTTTACTTGAGACAAGGCAGGGTGGTTTTTAGCGGCGAAACCACGGCAGCTTCGCAGCCTCAGATCGCTCCCTAGAGTGTGGCCAGCACGCAGACTACGTCGCTTTTGAATGGCCAGCAGCTTGGTGCGACGGCAGCGACAGCAGGCCGATTAGGACTGCGGTGAGGGCATCCGGGGGGTGGGGAGGAAGCAGGCTGGTTGCAGATTTCCAGGCGTGTGCGCAGGGGGGCGGGAAAGGAATGCAAGGAGGAATAAACAAAAAATGCAGCATTTCTACAAAAAAGCTATGCTTTGGAATGGGTGACTCCGAGTAATTAAAAGTCACGTTTTCCTTTAAAGGGAAGTAACTCCTTCACTAGGACTGGAGTTTTAAACCAAACGTTTAGATGCAGTTTTTACTTTCCCTTGGCGAATAGTATTTCCATTTTTCTCCCTGCAGGTCGAGCTGGATGGGGTTTGGCCGTTAGGCGGTTCCTGCACAAGGATAACATAGCAATTCTGGAGATTTGGGTGGCAATGCTACTAGCGTGTGCTGTCTTTGGCGTCTTCACCTGGTACTTGTGTAATGTGCTGCCATGGCTGGCTACAAACCGCCAGGTCCCGTACTTCTTCCTTTTGGTAAGCATCAAGTTTTTGCCGTGAGTAATTAAGTGACACGACCGTGATTGATTGCGGATAACTGATGTTTGCCTGTCTCTCAAGTCTCCGGCATTCGGCAGATCCCGATTGGGTAAACCCAGGAGATATCGCCATGTGCACGCTTGCACGCACACACACAGACACACATGCCCGCAGCCACTCACGCATGTTTTCACGCAAACGCACACGCACATAGGCGCGGACACACATATCCGTCGAAGAAAACTGACGCACATAATTTATTTCAATCTATGGGCCCTGGCCACACACAGAAGCACACACGCGCGCACGCACGCACAGACGCGTGCATGCGTGCGGGCGTACGACTAGGGCGAAATTGTTATCACACGTTTTTACTGCAGTTCATAATACGAGGACTTCTACGTGGTATTGTTAAAACACGGACGGCGGAACGTATTCGCATGTGAAACTGTGAATTCTTGCACTGCGTCTATATATAAGTACACAGTGCGAGGTAACGTAATTTGCGAAACATTGAGAACCAACCCTTAACATTACAAGCTTGCTTGTAACGATCGTCTTTTTTGCAGCCAAGCTACTGGAATCCTAGACCTGCTGATGAGAAGAAAGCATTGGAGTTAGAACCAAATCATTCTTGTCGTTACGAGGAGATTTCTTCACATCTTAAACCTCTGGTGGTGACGTCCAAATTAGTAAAGGTAAGGAGCGTATGAATAACCTGTAATATGATGCGAACGGTTGCCCAAGACGGCAAAAAATATTTCGGATGAAACTTGTTCAAAGTTTATGTTGGAGCTCGTAAACTGGCCGATTTCTATGGGTACGGAAAAACCATTCCGTTCCCAAAAATTTTTGATCAGCTTATGGGCAAAGCAGCGCGCTAAAATGTAGGTGATTCATTTCTCTTTCCAGCCACACTAGCCTTTGAAGTGGTTTCACAATGCAGGCTTCAAGAAACGTTTATTAAAATAAAAATTTTACCATATGTCGAAGAAAAATATCAGTGTTGATGTACATTAAAGATACATTGCCGCAGCTTGAACTAGTGTTGCATGGCAGGAGAAACAGCCGGGGTGGGGTAAACTAGCTTCGCGCAACAGAAACAGCGGATGGCGGAAGAAAAACAGCAGCCGAACCTGAAGAGTGCAAAGTCGTTTTGGACGGCAATGTAAAGCAAGCGTGATTAAAGTATGTACATTGAATAATTCCGTGGCAATCATCGTGATCCCTTTTGTCGTCGTCGTAGGGCCAATATTTATGTTGTTCGTCGTCGCCTCGGCATACCTACACTTCTTGTCTGGTAACCGTCTGGTCTGGTCTGGTAAATGTACTAATGTCATTTTAGGTGAATTAGCAAAATGCGGGTGTCCGTAATCTCACGCCACAGAACAGCTTATTACAAACTACGTTTTCTACACCGTTCTTTGCAACCGGCGCATGTCGCAAGAAACACCAATAACGTAATTCAATTTCGATAGTAGCTTTATTAGCAAAGCAATGTACATGATCTGCAGTTAATTCTACCGACACAGCGGTGAAAATTTGCACTTATACTTCGATACTACGCTGAGTATTTGCATGACGAACATCATGAATTTTTACAAAATCGCACACCTATTAATGAAGCGTAGACAAAGAACACATACCCGTAATTTGTGCATCTAGAGAAACTTTGCCTATGCCGTATTTTAATGAAGACCTTTGGTATACTTCAGCAAAGGAAAATAAATGTGGTGAAAACCTTTCATACAACAATGTAAACCATACAATAGGATAAAGAGTTACTTTCATTAGGTATGTTGTCACCTTTTTCAAATTTTTGAAAATTTTAATTTGACATGGACCTTAGAAAGTACCGTAGGTTATCACGTTCAAAAGCTAAAACTGGTGAAAATATTTATCGATGCTTGTTATTGATTCAAAATGCCCCAAATTTAGCTGTGACGGGAATGCCCATCACTATTGAATAGGTTGCATGAATAGCACGTTATGCGGCACAGATCTAGACAACGAAGTGTGCTGTGTAACTAAGATGTTTGCGATCCGATATTTTCGAATTATATTGAAAAATTTCAACGAAAATAAAAATGTGTAGTTTTAGTGTGCATTCCTTGATGTGAACCGTGATCACATCAAAACTTCCAATCTGTTTTTGAAAAGTATTCTAATTGCGATATCTAGTAATAAATAATGAGCCTGGGAAGTTTCATTGAAAAAGAATTGTTAATATTTAAAGTTACACCTTTTTTGCACAAGAGCGAAATGCAAAACATCACGTTTTGAGAAAACAAGAATAAAGTTGTTTTATCGTGTAGGAACCAGACACACATCTTTTCATGGAAAATAAAACCTACCTCGTTCATAGCTACAGTTCGTTCTCCTTAGCTGCCAGGAGTTATTTCAGCATTTTCTTGTGCCGGCTTATCCTTGTGGAGATGTTTTGTCTTACGCATTCATTGGTGCTTACACTTGTTCACTCAGTACTGGTCACTTGTACAAGATGCTACGGGAGTGTAGTCTGGAACATCCCTCAGATGCCTGCTTCAGTCAAAATATCTGCTGTACTTCTGTTGCTATCCTTGAAGCGTTTGACATCATAATATATACCAAAAAGTAGGATGAGCAGGCTTATGTGGACGTCTTGGGCAACCAAGCCCAGTTCTACGAAAACAGATGAGTGGGCTAGGCAGCACCGCAATGGACCGAGCTAATCTTCTTTGCTTCTTTTTGGTGCAGTTCTTGCGACTTTGGTGCCCACCGCGGTCGACACTGTGGGTGTGCCGATCACAGGCCGACTTCCGCATAGAAAGCGGACGAAGCGGCAGCTGCAGACATCCAAAAGCCACGCCTATCCTGCTCTACGCAGTCAGCTCGACTTCCCTGGCAATATCTGGGGACATATAGGCGTATTCGCACCTACCTGGTAGTCGGGACGTCCTGAACAGCGAATGCGTTCAACCTGGACACAAATCCCGCCCGGATCGTCACAGCGCACAGTGGGCTCTGCAGCGCAGCGATGGAACGAGCTGATCTTCCTCGCTTCTTTTTGGTGCAGTTCTCCGAATCTTGGTGTCTACAGCTCTCAGAACCGCCCGGAGTCCGCGTCGCTTGCCACACCGTGGTCGACACTGTTGGTGTGTCGTTCACGGGCCGACTTTCGGAATAGAAAGCCGACGAAGCGACAGCTACAGAAACCCAAAAGACATGCCTATCGAGGTCTGCGCAGCCAGCTCAACGTCCCTGGTAACACCTGGTGACATCTTGCTCATTCCGCACCTGTCTGAAAGCCAGGATGTCTTGCACAGTGCAAGCGTTCAAGCTGGACATAAAGCCCGCCCGGATGGTCGCGGGGCTCAGTGCGTTCGGGAGCACCGCAATGGACCAATCTTATCTTGCTCGTTTCTGTTTTGTGCAGGTAACGAACCGGTATTGTTTTATGCTAAGCGAACTAGTTACCGTGCGCTAGTTGTGCTGCCGAGCCCACATTGGTTTTGCATTTTTGTTTATGACTGTACAAACGCACTAGTGGAGCTTCTTTTGTTAGCTGGCGATGTTGAGACAAACCCTGCACCCGACTGTTCCAACTCTCCTGACTCCGCCGACGTTTCGTTGCAAATGCTCAAGGTACTTAAAGAATTGCAATCTGAGCAGTCAGCTATGTTAGAGCAAATAAAAGCGATCCAAACAACGTTGGTGGATCACGATAATACCTTCAGAGAGATGAAGGAACGGCTGGATAAGATCGAGTCAGACCACGCTTCTTTAGAGACTATGAGGCTGCTACTGACGGGACTGCAGTCGGATGCTGATAACAATGCTCATCATATAAAACTGATGACAGTTTGAATCAATGACGCACAGGACCGATCAAAGCGCAAAAAACTGGTATTTTATGGACACCAGAATGCCCAAAACAATCATGGCAAGGGTAGAAAAATCGAAATTGAGCACTGCGACCGCCTCCTTGAAACTACCACTCAAACCCCAGACATTGAAAGGCCCTAAGGCGTTGTGCTGCTGAGCACGAGATTGCGGGTTCGATTCCCGGCCGCGGCGACCGACTTTTTGATGGAGGCAAAAAGCAAAAACGCCCGTGTGTACGAGACTTCGGTGCACGTAAAGATCCCCAGATTGTCAAAATTATTGCGGAGCCCTCCACAACGGCGCACATTACCGCCTGCGTTGCGTCTGCGCTCTAAACGCTACAATCAAATCCATCAAGCATTGAAAAGGGCCATCGCATAGGCATAATCTGCGCAGGAAAGAGCCGACAAATATTAGTGAACTTCACCCAATTTAAAGATATGGGCCTGCATACTGCCACTTCGCCGTAAGCATAAAGCCACCGACTTCAGCATTTACCATTGCCTCTCCACTAGTGTGATTGAATTTGGCACTAGCTGTAACATACGCGCACTTTAAGACGAATTATTTCTCGTGCAAGATTGGAGCAATAACTGGCTAATGTCTTTAAATGTCCAAAAAACTTCGCCTGTTTTTTCTTCCGCCGCCGCAATTACGTGCAGACTAATCGCAATTAACAACATTGCTATTGGCTCTGCTGACTTGGTGAAATACTTAGGCGTCCGTATATCCGAAGACGTACGTTGGTCCTGTCACAATAACCACATAAAGAACTTTGCTAACAGTGCTCTTGCATACCGACGCCGTAATCTCGGTCTAACCCCTGCCTCAATAAGGATTACATGCGCACGTAACTTTCGTGCTGTTTAAACTAGAATATGAAAACGGTATCTTTGATCCTCACCAAACGTATTTGATTAACCCCATCGAATCTGTCCAAAATCACGCTGATCAATTCTGTCGGATTATTCACACCATTCAAGGGTGTCAGCGTTAAAAGCAGAACTTAACCTTCCAACACTTCATTCTCGACTGTGTTCGACTGTGTTTTTACCACAAATTCTTTCATCGCAACCTAAAAATGAGTACATCCGACAGCCCACCACGTTTCCCGTACTAGTCACACCAACGCCGTGTATCCGGAATGTGCCGATACTAATATCCTCCAACATTCATTTCTCAACGTCCATCCGGAGATCTAGAATGACCTACCTGTTGTAGTTGCTCCCATCATTGACCAATCCCGTTTCAAGCACGCCATTGAAGTACAGCCATAACTGGTGTACCCATTGTGTTGCTGTTACTACGTCGTCGTAACGCTACTTTCTAGTACTGCATCATACCCACCCCTAATATAGAAGTGCCGTCATCAATACTGTACATCGCCCGTTGCTGTCACGCTTTTTTTACCCCTCTTCAAAGTGCCTTGTCATGCACACCTCTCATGTAATGTCCGAATGGGACATTTGAGTAATTAATTAAATTAATGGTCCACACAGCGATATAAGTATTACTTTGCCATAGTCCATTACTATTACTTTGCTATATCCTACTTAGCTATGTCTAATTACTTTGATAATACTATAGTTGTCGCAGCGGCACTTCACAATTTTTCTCCATGTACTGAAGCTTTGCATCACTCTCCGATACCTTCACGTTCATATGATCTTCGAATGGAGCATTCACTATGCACAAATTGTCAGTAATTTTCGCTTCCGTCACCTTTTTAGCCTTAACTTGAGTACGCCTCTTATTAAAACGTTCCGCCTAGAGTATTTTGTTTTCACTAAGAAGGATACTTATAAAAGTAACGACCTCGATAGCATTCACAGAGTCAGCATAAATCGCGCGCAAAGTTAACAGGCTGGCGTGTAAAATCACGCATCCCTCTTACAGAAATTTAGGGAAATGTTTGGAAACATGAACCCTCCCAAATTGTCTTTCAATCATCTCATACCTATCAGGCGGAAAGATGCAAGCTAATTTTGAATGTATGCTACTGATAGCATCTGCGTAACCAGCTTGTTACAGCACCACTTTAGTTTCGGTTTGAGAACCATTCCCAAGAATTCCGAATTTTGTTTATAACCACTTAACTGACTCAGATACACACGTCAGTCGTTATTCAGAATATTTTGGAATGTTTCGGGTGTCGCTGAACCTAACAAATAAAAGGGGTATTCTAAAATAATGTCATTTAAAAGTGGCAACTTACGTTAAGAGAGAAGTGTGGGAAATTCAGAGATACGCAGACACGTTTGTGGCAAAGTATGGGAAACGCAAACACACTCACTACTATTAAATACTATCACCAATCACGTAGGAAGCAGATGACAAGATGGTGTGGGAATAAACAGAGGCATTATAAAATCCTGCGCATTGCGAAGCATGACCCACAGTGGCCAGCTCAAAGCAAGTAGATATATATCTCCCTTGTGTAAACGTTCAGTGCGAGACCGGCTTGTCAAGGGCAAAACAGCCCACAGCTCCAGAGCATGCGGGCGATATCTAATCACAGCTGCTTGGTTGGAGAGAGATTGACATTGACCGTCCGGGTAGTCTCGGACAGGCTCGGGCGGATCGTCGTGCCTCTCGAGGTAGAATTCTAATTTTTAGACGCGACGACCCGCGAGGGGCACTTTTCTTTCGCAGGCCCAGCTGTAAGTGGTGGCATTTGAGATACGCCCGTTGTTGGACTCGTTGCATTAGCAGTGCAGGCACTTACGTAATCAACAAAACGTTGGGGCGGAAGTGCTGTAGACAACTCTTGTGGCGTATTTTCGCTTGCTACGCGAAAAATTTCGAATTTTCTTGCAAGTCGTCAATGTGCGATTACGTAACGGTTTGCGGCGGTACTGCACAACGTCAAACGACGGGTCTCTATGACCTGTCCTCGCTTATGGTTGGCTCTGTTGAAGGCAAGCACCCGTGGTGGGTGGTAGCATCTGCAAATTACGGTGGACCACGCTAAACGCCCACCAGGCCGACCCTGTACCACAGCCGCCAACACGCAGTGGCTAGCTATCTCCAACCCAGCAGCCACCAGTACATGTCGCCAGCACGCACCGGAGCCATACATAAGGTTTCCCTAGAGGAGCTTGATGCGCATTGTACAATGAAATCAGCCGAAAGTTGACCGTGCCTTCGCAGATGTCAGAACGCTTTTCTCACCCAATCGTTTCGATGTATCGGGTGATAGATACCCAAAGAACAGTTTACGATTAATTGTTATCGCAACTTTTCTCAAATGACCCAACGAGCGACCCAGCAGCGATTTATTATACACTTACAAGCAGCGTCTTTGCTTAGTTGACTTCTAATGAACATTTATTTAGTGATACCACAGCCTGCTGAGCCTTTTTCAGGGTAATTTCTCCATTCTACAACTTTTCGCATGTAAGACTTTCCTTCAATATTCTATTTGTTACGAAGGCGGTATTTCGAACACTTTTACTATTTTGACGAATGATTACTTCTAACAAGTTTTGTACTATGTTCCAAGTTATTCTGTACCGAGTTAATATCAATACGTTGAATGTTGAAACCAATATTACAAGCGGTTGGTGGTATTTGCGGGAATAACTAGGCAAGAACTGCCAATTCTGAGAAGGGCGAATAATTGAGTATTTTTTCTTCGTAGGTGTACGGCCAGAAAAAAGTCCTCGACGAAACAGACTTCACGATATATGAAGGCACGTGTACAGTGCTTCTAGGCCACAACGGTGCTGGAAAGACCACACTTATGAATATTCTCGCAGGTATTATATCATGATAGTCATTTATAAAAGATGTGTAAGATCTCTAAAATGTTGAGAGCATGCTGCAAAGTATGGCAGTGTTTTTATCCCTTTGAAGAGTGTTCGGGGGAATAACATGGGTTGCAAAGACCCGGACGTATAGCAGTTAAAACCAACAGAAAACTTAATGCCCTTCCGTTAGTTTATGTAAAGAATAATGACCACCAGATATGTGGTACCGCGCCGTAACGTAAGAAACAGTATACTTTGACAGGGGCGAGGTTGATTGATTGTAGGGTTTAACGCGCCGACGCAACGCAGGCGATGAGAGGCGCCGTAGTGGAGATCTCCGGATTAATTTTGACCACCTGGGGATATTTACCGTGCGGCGAAATCTCGCACACACGGGTGTTTTTGCTTTTCGCGTCCATCGAAAAGCGGCCGCCGCAGCCGGGAATCGAACCCGCGTCCTGGTGCTCAGCAGCGCAACGCCTTAGCCACTGAGCCAGCGCGGCGGGTACAGGGGCGAGGTTCCAGCGACCAAGAAACCAAGAGCGTTTGTTTTGTTGTAATTGAACCTACGTGTGAATATGCATACTTTTTTGTTTAGTAAAAATAAACTTGGAAGGCCCAGAGTTTTATTACTGTGGACAAACATGACACAGTTCGCATCCCTGCCGTTGACGCTCATGTATTTGCAGCAGGTGGGGATTTCACGGTATTTACCAACTTCACTGTTACCTATTCAGTTTACACAAGTATATGAGACTCACCGTAGTATTACAGTCGTGTTTGCGAAATTAATTGTCGTATAATTCCCTTCAATATAGCTTCGGTAGGGCTGCAGCTATTTTTCGTAACCATACGGCTTCTGTAGAGAGCCATGTGCTTCCAATAGACAGAAATAAACAATATATATAGGTTCACTGTGAACTAGATCATTGCTAGAGCTTTCATACTCGGCATAATAAAGACTGAGAGGCTGCCTGTGTTTTACTTGCTTTCGGGATAGCTTCAATAAAATTTGGGTGATCATACCATCTCGTAGACCGACTTCTTTCACTGCACACGTCCAATGCGGGAAGGCCCTCTTACACAGAGAACACGCCCCCCCCCCCCCCCCCAGATCCCCTTAGACTCGGCTACACGCCAGAGAAATTTATTTCTGTGAAGATACAGCTGAAGAAAAATATAAACCGTCTTGTATTAAAATATGAAGGCCGTAGGTACATTTTGTTTCATTCGCTGAAATTGTAGCGCACATATTTATGATGCTGCGGAGTTCAGTGGTTGTCGAAAAGTGCGCTAAAGTCGTATGTAATTCTTATCTCCATGGGTCTGGAGTCGGAGACGATCTTCTGCATCCTGAACAAATATAGCTTTGCTGTGAAGTTTCGTACTTTTTTCGGAAACCGGAGATCCACCACTAATGCACCAGGCATTAGAACTCACACTCTAGTGACAGTTTTAAAGACGCTAGGCGTTTCTGTAATGTGAGCTGACCTAATTATTTCTACATAAACCCTAACGAAGCAGCATGCCTCAGATATTCTTTTTTGAGAAAAATCTCAAGGAAAACGGTTTGTTTGGACAATCGCCGTGCAATAATTTCACCCCGTGCTTTATGTTGTCTTCCCGGAAGCCAAGGGCTTCACATATTTGGCTTCCAATTCTTCATGTGAAAATTCCGTTCTCGTGAACGGCAATAAAAATCAAGGTTCGTAGTTATTGAATTTTAATACATTGACCAAAGAAGTGATATGGTACCGAATTATACACGGGACAGCATACGCGTAAAACTAAAATCCATTTTAAATCAAGTTTATTATTCCAACAGCAAATTCTACAGTTGGTTGGGTTTAACACACAAGGGTGTCTTAATGACGGGACTATTGTAGCCCTTCAAGAGTTCGAGACAAAGTTATCTCTACCAGTTATCTCTACTCTCCAAGAATTGTGTTTTACGGTAGTTTCAAGCCAAAAGCAAGTAGGCGTTGACCGATCCTTAGAAGGAATTCAGCCAGATCGATAGGGGTTTCGGGGTTTCGGATGATATATCGCAAGCAGTGTTTCAAACAAGCTCTCACTGTAATCAAAAGCCCAACGCTGAATGATAGGTCGCATGTTCTAGTCAATAAGGATGCCTGGCTGCACATATGATTACTTCTACGTAATTTTGTTCTGCCGTAATTAATACTCTTCCGCAAATGAAGAACAACAAGGTGTGGTGGAGTAGCGATAGCTATTAAAAAAATGTGTAGATATTCCCGCGAAAAGCCATTATCAAACACGAACGTACCTGTTGGAGTATTGTTTATGACAAAAACATATTCTTCGAATCAATGCATCTTTCATGAATCTCTTCCCCTGAACGCCAAAAAATTACAATTTTATTGTGCAACGTACAAATTAATCTTCGAAGGCAATTCTTTGCGGTTATTTCAATTTGACAGGAATAAACTAGTCTGAAATACGCAGTGATCGCCGAAGGAACGCGAGTGCGAAATAATAGCAACAGCCGTGTGTTTTGTTTTTAATTTCCCCGAATACTATCTTGTTGAAGCGCGTTGTGTACTTCTCGTTATCGCTGCCGGACCACATGTGCCGGACTGGCTTTCTAGGGACACAAAAATATTTACCTCTCTGCTGTACCCTTAACTTAAAAAAACAAAGAAATACAGATAATATTTATTCAGGTACTGTGGTACTCGTGATGCGGCTATCACGACGCCTTTGAAACCCTCTTCACCTGCGGACGGAACAATGAAGAACGCGAATGAACTCTGGTCGTTTTTTCGAGATAATGCGTGAATCCATAATATTTGTGGACCATGAACGAATATGCACAATTAAAGGGCAGATGAAGTGTTGGCGCAAGGGCGGAATTATGAAGCATCTAGCGTGTTATATCACCATATCGAACGATAAAAGTTCTACGAATGAGTCTTGACTACATGTAGGGTCATTTGTTTTCGAATTTTATAATATTTAAAAACGGGAGGAGTAAAAACAGGGTGGCATTTCTTGAACTGATAATCGGGGGAAAATCTGGTCAACTGCAAAACGATTCTGGAATTCGATTTATTTTCTGGTTAAGTCTACAGATGTACTAGGTAAAAAACAGTTTCCTTCTATGGAATCATAAGCTTTCCAACTTTATTCTGTTAATTTGGGCTTCTTATCGAGGGGTATCAGGATTTTCTAGAAAATTCTCTCCGACGATTGGAATTTTCTCAGAAATGAATGAGAAATAATGATAGTACATGGCCTCGATACCTTCTAAGAAATTAAACATTTTGTTCACAAAAAGGCAGTCATCAATTTTTCTCTTATCCTCGTTTACATACATTATCATCTGCTTCCGCAACATGGTGGTCTTGAAGCGAGGCCTGTGTGATCGCCGAACGTATCGTCACATGTGGAAATATCTTTCGGCAACACAGATTCTTTTACCTGGGCACAACAATGTCAATGCTGTATTTGTCAGCATGAGGTAGTGAGCGGCACAGTCGTGCAAATACTAAACGAGCTAGGAAGCTGTGTTTGTGCAGCTTGCGTCCAGCAAGTACCGGTTGTGAACGCAGGACTGTCAGCGCCTGATTATGCAGATCGCTAATTTGAAAAATTTCCGTTTTGGGAGAAATCATTAACCCGATTGAAGAAAACGTGTTCGCTATGTAAGGATCGTGTAAAATCGGATTTCACCCAAAAGCGAACAACCCTAATCTATATGCCGACACGCTACCATCATTAATGCATTCTGAGGCAAAAAAAGTCTTGTCGTGACTTCTTTGCTCAACATTCCGGAGTTTTGCGCGCGTACATCCTGTAGTAAAAGGTTCGCATAGCCAGCCGAATAAATGATAAAATACCTTTTTCGCTCTTTCGCGCCTTGATCTTTTGTTGAATGTTTGTCACGCTATATCAGAATTACAAATTAATTAAAACACGTTCAGAGCCTACTGTGCACACTTCAGGTCGAGGAGTGTCCATACGCAGCAATGGTTAAAATACCTTCCTTAACTCTATTATCTGCGGAAGCCTATATATGCATAAATATATAATACTTTTGGGGATACACATACAATCGCTAATAACTGGCGCATTGCTAACGTAAATCCAATACAGCAATCCGGTTGTTGCCTGGAAGCTAGCAATTAACGCCCGGTCGATTTAACATACCTGCTCGCATATTTTAGAGTACATTGTTTTTCAAGCTATTCTGGCACGTATAGATCTAATAACCTACCCTACGATTGCACATAATTTAAATACTTTTTTGTCCACTCCAGCGGGACCATCACAGATAACCAACCATGTTCCACATGCGCTGTCTGCAATAGGAAAATGACACGCTATTTATAAAGTAGCATCGGCGTTTCACTTCGTTCGCTACCCTGAGGTGGTAATAGAAATACACGCAATTTGTATTGAACACTATAATATTACCAGGGTTAAACCCATCTAAAAAACTGTAAAGAATTTGGTTCATTCAACAAGAGTACGCTCTGAGCAACCTGGACTTTCTTATCGGCCTAGTGCAAAGATCAATCTTGGCGCCTAGTTTGTTCCTGCCGTATATCAACAACATTTCCATGAGCATTAGACCGAAATTTAAGGGAGTCTTTTCGCAGATGCTGGGTTTGTACATCACACTGCATCGAACTGTATATCGAAAAGTGCACCGAAAAAAAATCAAATATGGTGTTCGCAGTGAGTAATGACAGTAAACTGCAGAAAAATGTATCTCTAAAATTTTACAAACAAGAACAACAGAAGGTAGTGTTTCAACATATTATAAGACTAGGTATTATTACAACAATTTTTTACAGATATTTGGGAGTCCTCTTAATGTGTTACCCTAATTGAAAACGTTATATATTCGTTACTTGTAGGAGAGGAGAAGAAAAGGTTCTTTCCAAAAAGGAAATTGGGCTGTTCTCGGCCCCCCCCCTTGCCTTTCCCCCAGCCTTGCGCAGCTGATGAGACAGGCGCTACAACAACCAAATATGATCTCGAGTTGATACTACAATTCCGTTGCAAAATTTAGCGAATGCGAAGTTTGATTTATGTTTCAAATTACTTCCCCATTGCATGTGCCAGCACTTTGCGGAAAATACACTAATTTAGTTAACTTGGTGAACATGGAAAAATTACCAAAATTTATTTTATGTGCTCTTGCATTTCATAGGAAATACAAAATGGAGGGAATGGATTATATACTTCAACATTTGAGGTATTCCGCAAGCATTGACCAAAGCAAGACACCGGAGATGCCTAAAAAACACCCCAACAGTCACCAAAACTGTTCTTCCGATAATCATTTCATTTTCTATAGCTTATAGACTATAAGGTATGATCAATAGGCGTGAACAGAAAAGAATCCTTTGTCCGGAAAAATTAAGTTGTTCATTGTTTGAAATATTTTTGTGCTGATGTAGATCAGACATGTGCAGTACATTACAAAAATTGTAAGACGGGCCATACCATAAACTGGTTTTGCATCTAAATCAGTTTTTCACGATTTCGCAAGTTCATTATCTACATCACTGTGGATCTCAATCTGTCATTTCTTGCTTTCTAACACAGCACTTCAATTAAAATTGCTTTTTGTTCGTCCTAAATTGAGTCCTGGCCTGTCTGTATGTGGCATATCTATTTCTTATACGGGCATCTCATGCTCGGGTCCGAAAGGTAGATAGTATATTTAAAAAAAAAACATAAAAACATGTTGCTAACTCGCAGTATTTTGCGTTTGGGCAGCCAAACTATGGGCAACTTGTAAATTTAAAACGCCTTCTCCCAGGAAACGTTAGTAAAGTGTCGCTTTTTGTTATATTAAAACACATTAGCGGTATAGTGGAGTTGTTTATAATACAGATATTCTGTCACAATTACCTGTTCTGAATAAATTGAATACAAAACTTATTGTTTCAGTATTTTCGTCTGCTTTAACTAACTTCAGTAATATTAATTTCGTGTTTCTTTCGCAGGAATCACTGCGCCGACAAGTGGCTACGCCCGCGTTGGAGATTTTAGTGTGGTCACCCAGCCGAGCATGATCCGGAAATACATCAACATTTGCCAAGAGAACAATGTCTTCTTCGATGATCTCACTGTTGAGGAACACCAGAAATATTTTTCTAAGGTGCCCAAATTGTTTCGTCACACAGTGAAATTAAACAACGCATGGTACACTTTAGTCTTCTGGTGTTTGAGAGTAAACCTTTCAAATTTTGGTTTGCATTGTTTTGCGAAATTATTTTTGATATTTTGTGGTTCAGGAAATTACTGGTGTCAACTTTAGCTTCCAGGGTAAGACCAGCAGTTGTACTAAATGTCTATAGAGTACACCTTCATGAGAAGTTAATTCTATTTAATTAACAAAGGAACTTAATGGCCAAGATTTCTGGGGAGCTTGTGCGTAGCAATTGCAATCACTTAAGGACCAGTTTGAGACCAGATAAATGAACTTTAGCATTTCGGAAATAGGCCACCTTGGTTATGTTGGTTACTTCGAAATTTTTAATTAAAAGTGCTTTTAACTATCGCATTCAAGTTTAGGCTCGTCGGGGGTTAAAAGTGGGTTCTGAAAAAATGCAAAACAAACCAAAATATAATATTTACAGAGTGCTGATCTGTTAAGCGTCTGCCGTTTGAAAGCAATGTAAAGGTACCGTAACGGTATTTTACGTACCAATGACGTAAATTCGGAAATCTTTTTGTGTTGTGCATACATTGTAACTTGTTTATTTTTCCTAACATTCAGAAGTGAAACAAACAGCCACACTACTCTGCAAAAGGTGGATTAGCGGAGAACACGAAGGGAGACGTAATTTTGACCAAAATGTGACGTTATTTTAGTCCTATTCTCCGGTAAACCAATCTAACGGGTTATTCTGGTGACAGGTTTCCTCTCACTTCTTTTTCCAGCCTTTCCTGGTTTTATATACATTCGCTTGTACAACTATCACTGCCTTGAGAAGGGAGATAAAACTAGACACGCATGGCGCTTCAGCAACCCCGTCACTTAAAATTAACCTCAAACCTCGGAAGAAAGGGATCTAATGGAGCTAAAGATGCAAGCGATTGTAACAACGACAAAAAATGTGATGCGAGCGCAAACATGGCTGACGCCAGCCGGAGACTAACAAATCTTAGAGAACCTTTTGAGTTAAAGCAAGTTTGAATTGAGGCGATGGAGCATAAGGCCCAAAACCAGGCAAACAAACTGACGCACATGAAAGTGTTGTGCTTTTATGGCACGTGGAGCTCTGGAGTCTTGCGACTGAGTGGACCGTTGCGCCCACAAAGGCGCACGCACGAAATCACGACTCACTGAGATTTGGTCATTTATGTGCTAAAAGTTTATCAACACACCTTACGATAGCTTCCTTCTAAAAGCAGTAGAGGAACCTGTTCTCAAGTAAATACGTAAAGAAATTTCCGGTGAAATGGTCCATACAGGCGGACTCTCTAAAACAAAGAAAATCAAATTTGCCTTTTTCAATGAAGTTGCACAAATCGGTGCACTCTGTCGGCGAGTATATATCGCAGAATTGTAAGGTTACAGGTTACACGCGGACACTATTGCGCGGTACTCGAAATACTCGAAGAGGCATTTGACGTTGCACAGCGACACGCGTAGTCATACCTTCTCCATGTGTTATCTATAGCAGAGAAAGCAGATCGGAAAGTAGCGCAACACACCGCGATAACAATACCTTTTCGAAAAAGGAGAGTTTATTTCAAGTGTTGCCTATTTTTTGCAACGTTACTTTTGCAAGTTAAGTGTGTGTTAAAAAAATTTGGTCCCGGTCTTTTATTTTCACTTGAATCTTGGAACGAACAGTCCTCGTTTAGTTGTTCTTTCAACCAATTGAAGTTTGTTTCCCTAAGTCGTTCGGCGTTACTGGCGCATGTCTTTCTGTTTCGGAACAATTGAAGCAGCGTGGCTGGCCCAAGGCCAATAAACAGGGGTATTTCAACTGCAACATTGCAATGCGACGTGAGAGCGCGGTTTACGACTCTATAGCTAGTGTTTGTATTAACCCGCACTAAAAATAAACATAACTTCGACACTAGCCAAATTACAAGCACGAAAAGACGCAAATTTCAGCAGCACAAATCTACAGGGGGATTTCGCACAAAGAGTTCGAAAAGTAATTCAACTCAGGTGGGTTCTTCCCAAAGTATTTCTGTGAAGTGTAAATAATATTTTTGCTGTTCTGGCTGATAACTTTTGATACTACACTTATTTTTGTTACAGATCGCAGGGACAGCTGATGTCAAAGAGAGCGTCCGGAGTATCCTAGACACTGTGAGATTGACAGACCAGGCGCAGGTCTTTCCCCGTTCACTTTCTCGGGGAACGAGGCGACGGCTGGCTCTTGCCATGGCCCTGGTATCACGACCAAAGGTTAGCATGCTGATTATACCAACCCACGGCAGAACGTTGTCTCAGATAAGGGGCGCCGAAAACTTTCTCATATATCACGCATATCAGGTGTGGCATACTTTCATTGTACAAATATTTTGTGGTGTCTTGTATGCTTCTGTGCTTTGAAGGTGGTGGCATTCCGTTTTATTGCTTTTATTTCCCGTTATAAAAAGTTCGCGCACAGAGAGCAGCCACAATAATTAATCCTCGCTAAATTCATCTATACCTACCCTAATCAAAGCTTGATACTAATTCATACTAATCTCACAATGTTCTACCTGAACTGCGCCATAATCAACACTAATATTTTAATTCACATATGCATCCTAATTCATCGTAATTATTTTGACAAGCCCTATATCCACCTTCGTACTGCGCACTAGTAACCACTAAGTAATCGTTACCCTGTGGATTTTTTAATCTTCATATATCCAACTTGTTTGATCATGTTACACCTTAAGAGGTGTAACTACCACTTTAACCGAAAATTGTAAACATTGCTTTATATGCACATCCAAGTAATGTTATATTCTTTGAATAATTATTTCACGAATTCACACCGATTGCATGATTTAGTTTGCTTGTGATCTCTGGTGGGTTTTATGTGCCGGTCGTATATACCCCGGAGCCATTCAAGGGTACCTTTAACTGTGACATATGAGCTTTCGCCGTAGCGTGTGCTGCTATCTTATTCAAAACTTCCTAAATTTCAATTGGAATGTTTTTATTTCAAATTACCTTTTAAAGAACCGTATTTGATGACATCCAAAATTTAAAAACAACAAAAATAATTTTCTCAATTGCTGTTTTTGATAAAAAATGCCCCAAACTTGGCTCTTACAGGAAATTTTGTAACTGTTGAGTGAGTTGCAGAATTGCAACATTTGTGGCGTAGAGGTAGCTAACGGTGCTGTACAACTAACTAGAATCTTTGGCATTCGATATTTAGGGATTAAGTTATACTAAACATTCCAACGAAAGAAAAAAAAGGTGTCATTTATCTCTGTTTTTTATATAAGTGATTATTAAAACAAAACTTACCATTCGCTTTGGAAAATGCTAGTTCAGTGCACTGTGCATAAATAAAGGAACGAGCCTGCGGAGTTTTATTCAAATATAATCCTTCATTTTGAAGTTACAACTATGTGGACACGAACGAACTACAAAAAATATAAATTGTTCTTCGCTGTAGAGAAAAGATGATCTTGCCCTGGAATGTTCAAAATCATCTGGTTCATAGCTAGGGCCCTCCTTAGCTGCCGGGAGTTCTGTTTTGGCTTTTGTTTCTCGCTGTATTTTCTTGCGGAGATGTTTGTTGTCACCCATTCATCGGCGCTATTCACCCATTCATCGGCGCTAATCCTCCTTCACGCGGTAGGGCTCACTTGTACAACATGCTACGGGAGTGTGGTTGCGTGGTTCAATGCAGGCCTAACTCAAAATATCTGCTGTGCTTCTGTTGCCTTCGTTGAAGCGTCACACAGCATAATATATACCAAAAACTGGGATGAGTACGCTCATGTGAACGTCATGGGCAATTAACCCCAGTTGTCCAGAACCACCTGATAGGGACGCATCACACAAGCGAACATTACGATCGGGGCAAAGCTAAAGCGAAGACTGAAATACCTGTCCTAATGTTCGCTAGTACGATGCATTCCTTAGATAGAAACCAACTCGTCCAACTAAGCGCTTTAGATGACAGGGCCCACATAGCTGTAATCATATTACTTTGCAGCAAAGCTTCTCACAGCGGCCCCTCACAATTGTTCTCCAAGTTCTCAAGCTTTGCAGGACGTACTCTCCAATACCTTCACGTCCACGCGGTCTTCACTAGCATTCACTGTGTAGCGATTGTCATGAAACTTTCGCTGCTGTCATCTTTTTAGCCTGGACCTGATAACGCGAGCCTATGGTTTTACTTTTTCTACTAATAATTATTACCTACAGAAGATGAAGGACACGATACCATTCACAGCTGGAACATAAAGCACGCGTAAATTGAGCAACAGGGACGTTTGTCGGCTCTTGCATCCCCCTAACAAAAATATAAAGCAATGCTTAGAAACTGGAAGCCCAAAAATACGTCTTTGAATATTCTTTTACGTATCAGACCAAAGAATACCAGAAAAGTTTAAATATCTCCCTGCTGATATTCGGTGCGTTATCAGTAGTTGTGACTTCCCCAGAATTGTTTATGTTGCAGAACAGTCATCAGATATTAGAATTGTGGTTATAACTTTTGAACCAAATCAAATAGGACGATAATCCTTCCCGCAGATCAAATTGGTATAGTTGGCGGTTCCAAAACGTAATAAATAAAAAATGGTATTTTTTCTTAAAAAACGTCTTTTCAAAGCTGGCAACAAATCTAATTCCCTTGGACTTGTCTGTTTGCTCCCTACCTGTTTATATTTGGTGTGTCCATTGAGCCTAAGCGAAATACTATTCAATAGTTCTTTGAATTCTACGAAACATACGTAGCTGCTATCGAACGAAACAGAAAGTTTGAACAAGACGACGCAGTATTTACTAATGCGCTTACCAACGTCGCTAAAGTTCCTCAGGGGGTACGTAAAAGCGGAATGAAAAGAAACACCCTTGACACAGCGCAAAAGGGACGAAGAGTAGAAGTGAACCGGGCACATTGGAAAACTAACAGGCATTTGTTGCGCAAAGAGACATATACGGAATTCCGTCAGCAACAAGTTACGAAAAGAGGAGGATAGGGTAGAAACAACTCGACATTTCGAGGTTGTCACCGCAGATCACGTGTTATCACTAGGCAAAAAAGCAATTTTTTGACGGTTAACGGAGCAGGAGGTAAGCCTGCACACGTGTCTTTGTTAGAATAACTCTTGTAGGCTTCAACGATCGTCTGTGCCAGTCGGTTATTACTTTTATCAATTAGGAAACATTTTCTACGTTCGCGATAACAAGCACAATCTTTACAAAGTGCGCCCTGACGTACAGCGTCTCATTTTTTGCTGATGCTCGTGGTATCTCGCATCGACATACCTTTCTGTTTTTTTCTCATATACTTTGTGTTGCACGTTTCTCCATGGTGTTAATAACCGCACCATCCGAGTAAGCCACGAACGGCGTCCGATGATTTGTTCTCGACGTATCCGAGTTGACGTGGCCCTCATTCTGTTTCTTGCAAAGATTTGATAGCTTCAAGGTAGCCGAGAATAGCACTTTCAGGTTAGCGCGTTATCTAATCTCCAGATTATGCGAAACCGTGTGAATGTAAATTATTGTAGCAAAAGTCTAATATCCTTCTCTTTTGGAGCGTCTTGCCGGCGTCCTTCATCTGTTCACCTGTTTGAGAACATTCGCGGCTACGAAAGTCGGTAGTAGTAGAGAATAGGCGGCCGCAGTGAATAGAGCTGTCGTTCCGCCAAGGCTGGCTAACATGAAAAAAATTTGTTAAGTGCGTTCGAGACACAGAGATTCAGGATTCCAGACTTTATCATTTTATAATCGGCTGATTGATACACGGAAATGGCCTTAAATAACGAGGCTCATTAGCCCAACATATATTTCGTAGAGAGTGAGAGTGAGCAAACTTTTCTTCTCGAGCGTGGTGGCTCCGTCGCAAGAGGCATTCCCGGCTTTAAGCAAAGCAAATGCCAATGTTTTGGTAACTAATCTTACCAGGAATTACCAGCATTTAAACAAAGGCACTGCAATTGCCCTCTTCGAAGAAATGCGTGAAGATAGTGAAGTGATCGACGGTCGCCGACTTGAGAGGCGCCTTAAAAAGTTGCCTTCAAGCTTCCGCATTCATCCGAGGTGAAACCCAGCGCTACCGCAAGGAAACCGGAATAAAATATGGGATGTGCGGCGTCGCTACAGGGAGTGTTTTTCGTCGAACTCAAAAGTACTTCAGAATCCCTAGCGATGCACCTACGAATGACCGCTGATGCAGGCCCGAACCTACCCAACAATCGCCGTACCACGTGTCCTCACAATCGGGAAGCCATCCGGATACAAGTGGAAGGCGTACTCAGCGACGACATTATACAGCCATCAAAAAGCCAGTAGGCTGCACCGGTCCTACTTGTGTAGGAAAAAGATGGCAGATTAAGGTTTTGCTTTGACTACCGGCGACTGAACAAAATTCACCAGAAAGGACGCGTAAGCTCTGCCACGAAATGGACGACGCCCTCGACCACCTCTTCCACGGGAAGTACTGCTCATCGATGTATCTGAAGACCGGCTACTGGAAAATTGAAGCGGACGAGGAAACGGAGAGAAGACTGGATTCCTAACCCCAAATGGCGTGTGCATGTTCACGATGATTCCGTTTGGGCTGTGCCGAGCACCAGCAACGTTTCAAAGAGCATGCTGCGCCAAAAATGTTTTTTGTTACGATGGCGATGGTAATATCAATGCGACCTTAAGGAGTCAGGAATGTGTTGAGACATTTCAACTAGACGCTCAACGGCGTGTAATGCTGTAGCTTTGTAGTATCACTGACGAAAATGTTTCCTGAATAAAAGTACGGTAAAATACATCTAGTAGAGATGTGGTTTTTTCCTTCTTGTGCCTAAACTCGCTATCTCGAGCAGCCCTTCTTGCATTGCCCCAAAATAATGATGCGTGTATCTTCACTCGCAGCTTATGATTTTAGATGAACCTACTACTGGAATCGACCCCGAAACAAAAAGAAGAACTTGGGACGTTATCAAGTCAATTGACAAACAGCATACATCTATACTTTTGTCCACACATGACATGGCTGAAGCTGATGTCTTGGCAGACCACATTGTTATTATGGCTAACGGGAAGGTCGTATTCAGCGGCTCCGCTACGTTTCTGAAAAAGGCTTGTAGTAAGTAATCATAAAGTTTATTGTACTTGAAGCTGCATCCTCTTTTGATTATCCAATGAAACTAGCTACTTTTGGAAGTAATGACACAGCATGTTTATCAACACTTTTATTAAAATGCGCGCTATGTTTACTACAGTGCAATGCTCCACTCAAAAATCAATATTATCAGTGCGCTATGTAGGTTGTGAAATGCTTGCTGCTTTGACCGTGCTAATATCGTTATGCTCCATATTGCAGTTGTGTTGTTCCTTACAGTAACGATTCATAACTCAAATGTGTTTGCAACCTTGACTGCTTCCAATTTTCGCTGTACAGGATGGCTCCGTCCCCTAGGTACTTCTATGCACAGAAGAAAACATCTCAGGGCAATTAAGTCTGCTTACGTGTTGTCAAAACGAACAGCGAAGGCTCTAGACTTGAATTTATATCTCTGTCATTGACCACTTGTCACAGTGTTCCTTAAAAGATAAAATACAGAATAGAATATAGAATATACACAGAATTTTACAATAGAATATAGAACAGCATAGAATATAAATCTTGAGGAATGTAAGGCCCTGAAGGCCCATCTTATTAAACAAGGTGGATGAAAACATATTTATGAAGTTTTTTTTATTAAACAGGTTTCAAACAATGATTGTTTGAATAGTTGAATTCAACACGCACACCAAGAGGTGGGAGCATAGTGACTAGCATAGGCACTGCGCGGTGTGTGCTAGAGTGTTCTGACTCCGTGGTTACGGGCGTCGCTAATATTTAGCGTGAAATGGGAAAGGCGTTTGACTGTGTATATCACGATGACCTATCTTCCGTAAATTGGCAAGTGCGTAGGTAAACGTATAACGAGGTTGTTGCGTCTAGGACACAAAAATTAATCGTGAATAAGCAGAAGGGAGCACCAATCGAGTGCATCCGTCTGTACAGCCAAGCTGCTCAATCGGTACTTTAATTTTTGCATAAGTGTTATGGAGAACACCTCAAGTGTCACATTCTGCTAAAGATGTCGTGAGTAATCGAGTTCACGCAGTTCCCACAGAGCAGTGATTTTAGGGAGACTACCGCATGTGCTCGCTTGGTTCTGAAACAATTCGCGCCATGAGAAGCAGAAGCGAAAGCGAATGCGAAAACAAGGTGTCGCAAATGCAAGCCGGGTGTCGTAATTCGAGCTAACAAAAAAAAACAATGCAAAGAAGCAGACACAAATACGACGTAGCGGCCAAGTTTGATAGTGAGTATTGCCAGACTCCCCCCTTTAAAGCGGGAAAGCAAGACGAAGTGTCCGGCGAGTTTTCAATCACTTTAGCAGAACAAATCCCTGAATGGTGCCGTGGAGGGAATTGAACTACATGTGTTTCAAGTAAAGTGCTTCCTTATGCTCATTATTATGCTATTTTTGTTCTGAAAGAAAACAATTCCGTTTACGATTTAAAGAAGCTAGGTAAATTTAGCGAAATGCCTTGAAATTCTCGCATTGGTAAACATAACCTTCCGCGACACTCACCAACTTAGCCGGCTCACCACGGACGGCGACATTATTATGTGCCTCCTCTCAAATGCTAGCGGAACAGTAGTCCTTACTCGAGCAGCCAAGTGCGAATTCAGAAGGCAGTGGTGAGAAAAGGAATGGGGACAGGTTATCAGCGTCCAATCAAAGGCCACAACGCTGGTTTTAGTGTTTGATTGCAAAAAAACTGGCTGGTGAAGCTAATATTTAATTTGTTAGACTCAACGTACCGCCATTTTACAGACTATTCGGGTATTGGTTAGGGCATTAAACTTAAAAAGTTGCAGTAAAACCAGTCGTGTTCGGATATCGGGATTGCCCGTGTTTACGTGAGGCAGCTCATGAAATGATTTTTAACGACTAAATGCAAGACTTGTTTGCGAACTCTGCTTCCAAAGCAGGTAGCGAGGTTTGTTGGGGTAAATCAATCACTTTACGTGCGCCTCTATTCATTGTGTGTTAGCCTTACACAAATGCGTCTTATCTGACGATGCCAGCAGAGAAAAAGTGGTAGATCAGGAAAATCAAACCTGAATCACAGGTACAATAATTGGGTTACCGAGCATACACAGTGCGTGCATCGAACGCTCAACATTCTCTCGTCTGTGTAAACACACCTATTATAGTTAGCTTTTTGAAAAATTTCAATTCAGCGACGTTACTACGACGGCATAGGATGCCCCTACCAACGAAAACCTTCGAAATTATAGCTTTTCAATGTTTCATTCTCCTTACATTGTTACCATTTAAAATGAACCGCGTAGTTTGCGGTGCAGAAAGACCTATAGGCTGAAAAATAAGGGGTAATTGCTTCGCGCTGATGAATCAGCCAGGCGATGTGGCACACTTTCCCGAAGATACATTTTCCTTCGCTACTGGCAGAAAAAAAAATTGCGTTTGAAAGCAGTCTAAGTTTTTAGTTTTTCAAGGGTACCTCATGGGCAGCGTACCGCGGAATTCGGATATGTAATTTTTTTCCGTTGATTATTATTCATCAACGGTTTAGTTACAGTGTTTTTTGTGGGATCCTTGTCTGTATACATAATATTACTCTACATATTTTTGAAACCAGTAATAAACTCAAACTGAAACGGAAATATACGTTTCGATCTAATCGATGAAAAGCTAGGGGGTGGAATGGAATGTACTATAGTCTTTTTCCCACCAGCATTTGCAACATTTTTTTTTTAAAACGATAGTCTTTATAGTCTTAATTTTGGTCTGTCTGTCCGGCCGTCTGTCTGTCCGCGACTCGTCTCAGCCACCCGGCCAAACTTAAACGAAGTATGCGCAATAGTCCTATGTACTCGGCCTAATCTAAACGTCTAAGGCCACTTATATGTTCATGATTGTCAACCTTGTTGAGCAAGAACAAAACATTATGAAAATATTAGACAAGAATTGTGTACACCATGGATAGTTACAGTGCGCCGTTGTCTAAAAATTTATAAATGCTAGATTTTTTGCGAAATCAAATACTACATCCAGTGCAGAAAAATAATTCACCCGTTTCCCTGCTGTCGCCAATGCCACATAGCATCTGGCTGGCATTTTAAGAAACCAAGCGGAACAGTTACGAAATGTTCCACTATATAGGTTCCACGTTCTGCTTGGAACTCACGTGGATTCGGGCAACGCGGTTCTATAAACGTTGAGTAGGGCAGCTCGATTCACGGGCGTCTCCACCGTATGGCAGCGCTGGCATCGAGGCTTCCGGTGTGCAGCAGTGAAATGCGTAAATTTCAATTTCCTTCAGCAAACTTTTAGCGTGTTTAACATGGCAGAAGCGCGACGGACAAGGAACAGCATGAGAGGTGTGCGGGAAAGCGAAGGCAGGCATTTAATTGGCAAATGTCGATAAGGACTATCGTCGTTTGTCGATACTTGCAACGAAAGGAGGAGATTCGCGGCCGATTTTCAAGCAACCAAATATCCGTACACTTTCGCATTTCAGAGATTTGTATTTCTTACAAAAGTGTCATTCAGCTTGTGTATTAATTTGGAGTAGCAAGAAGCTGCGAAAAATAGAGACGTCGGGGCTACTAAATATTCTTCTTCGCAAGCCGCAGCAGCCTTCCTCTTTGGTCTTAGCTATTGTTCTCATATTATTTCACTATACCAATGACGTTTGACGCCGAACATACTAGGCCATTTTACTTATTGGAGATACCTTAACGGCGGCCACTGTAAACGGTTACAGGAGGAAGATTTCGGCAGAGCCTGAACTTCTTATTTGCTCGCACACCAATTCGTTATTGCCGGGGCACTTAAACAATGCTCTTATATTTAGGAGAGGCCGAAAGTGAGCGTAAGTTGATACGGGGGAAGCCGCATTAAGACAAAAAAGCACCCAGGTGATTTTTCTTAAGCGCCTATAACGTTGTGACCCATGGACGCAGGTATGACACTCAAGGTATCTGCTCGTGCGCGCCAGCGGGGTGAAAATACCTTCCATTCTGCCGTATCTGTAGCCATAAATCCTACGTGCGCATTCTATTTCAGGAGTGGGCTATAATATTGTCCTTGAGAAGAAAGAAGGTTTCAAATTGCCTCGCGTGTTGGACATCGTCAAAAAAGCTGTTCCTGAAGCAGAGGTCGCCGACGAAAAAAAGCGTGAGGTCACCATTAGCCTGAACACATTTGAAACCAAGACCTTTGAGAACATGTTCAAGGAGTTGGCTGAAGCTAAACATTACCTTGGTATTGCCAGCACCAGCGTCACTATCGCTACAATAAAGGATGTGTACCTCAAGTACGTTGAACATTTCACGCTCCATAAGCCTTTGTCTCCCTCAATGTCGGTAAATGGGGTCTATGAGCTGATTCTGCCACAACGCTTAATATACGTCATGCAAAAACGCTTTTTGGGGCAGAATATTTGATAAATATTTGTTTCAACCGTAATGACGGCAAAAAAAAACCATTTGTATCACTAGGATAGCTCTAGCACTAGCACGGGCCCTATAAAAATATCCCGGGCCCTCTCTACTAACGCCTGAGGAGCGAATAATGAAGTGTATAAGTGTATTCTTGGCGACTTCGCGACGGCGGTGAACCTGGGGGGATAGAGGTACACAGCTTTGATGCAAAACGCTCTTCTCTTTGAAGCACGAAGCTCTCAAACGAAATGCGTAAGCGAGTGTCCCAGTGTTTTTAGTAGGCGTTATGTTCTAGCGCAAGGAGGCGCAAACAAGTGCCGCATTGTTATTTTTGTAGGCGTTAGGTTCTCGACCGAGGCGTAAACGAGTTTCTCGGTGTTTGAGTGCCATGATTACGTGAGACGACGATTACGCTGAGGACAGGAGATGCCAACAGCCTGAACCTCTAAAGTGCTCCGCAACTAAAAACAGTTGCCTTACATAAAGAGCCCAACGAAATCCATCGGGTTTTATGAACTGGCCACTGCCTCGTGGCTCGACGCACTTGCTCCAGGACTTCTTGATGAATTACCCTGATATGATACATGAGTGCTATCGTAAGAAAATCACAAGGATTATGTGAGAACACACGAAGAAAATATATATAAACAGAAGAAACTTGCTGTAACGGAGCGACATCATTTTGGTGCCAACATGTCCAAGGAGAATGCCGTGCGAGGAATAAACTACGGCATAACATTATCACACTATGTGCACCTGAGGGCTCAATCATTTGCATTCTTGTAAGCAATCGAGGTAAATGTGGCTTGATTAGGCTATGAACGTTTGCAAACGTCATCTCTTTATTGATTGATTGATTCCCCGTAGGGTTTAACTCGCAGACGCAACGCAGGTGATGAGGCGCGCCGTAGTGGAGGAATCCGGACTAATTTTGACCACCTAAGGATCTTTAAAGCGCGCAGAAATCTGGTACACACGGGCGTTTTTACTTTTCGCCTCCATCAGAAACGCGGCCGCCGCGGCCGGAAATCGAACCCGCGTCCTCGTGCTCAGCAGCACAACTGCTTAGCCACTTGGCGGCTAAGCCGTTGGTGGCAGTCTGTAATGTAAAAGAATAGCCAGCGTGATTTACAGGTACCCCGTAGCAATGTCAGCCAAACTGTGGTATGATTTTGACAAATTTAGAAACATTTGGCTGCAAAGCATTTCGGTGAAAAACATTTGGCTGATCAACATACTTAAAAGCATTTACAGAATCTGTGATGCGAAAATATAAGTAAATTGATAACTTTACCCCAAACAAGCAAAAGAAGATATAACACCCACCTGAATGACACGCGACATATCACCTTAAAAGGAAATAAACGGTTACGGAGATATGCGCATTGTGGTGTTATGAACGACGTCAAGGCCAGCCTAGCCCAGGCCGTTCGTAAATCGGAAGACCGTTATTTTGAAGTAGCTCTGCCTGAATTTATAAGGACTGACCCAAACAAATTTTGGAAGTTTCTCGGCGAAAAAAGGACACCTATCACTGAAATAAAAATTGATGGTTCAATTGTGACAGACCAGAAAATTATTGCTGACAATTTCAATTTGTACTTTCAAAGCGTTTTTTCTTGTAACAACTTTAATCAAGTGTTTGATCCACATGAAACCGTTTTTATATCCTATCCTGGTGTACTGTCTATGCTGTTAAAACTCAAAACCAAAGCGTCTTGTGGTCTCAATGGGATACCTAACGTCTTTCTCCAACGATACGCTGAACATATTGCAAAATGTCTTGTGATCATTTTTCGCTCCTCTTTGTTGGCGTCCACACTACCACCGGACTGGAAGGCCGCTCGCGTCACTCCCGTATTTAAAAAAGGTGACCGCTTGTCACCTCAAAATTATCGTCCCATTTTTACAACATCTTCATGATGCAAGCTAATGGAACAAGTAATAGCAAACCAACTCTTCAACTTTTTAAGTGAACACTCAATCCTATCTGATAAACAACCTGGCTTTAGAAAGGGATATTCAACAGTTACGCAATTAGTTACAGTCATTCACACTTTTGCCTTACACTTTAATAACAGTGGACAAATTGATGAAATATTTCTAGATTTCAGTAAAGCTTTCGATAGGGTTCCGCACGATAAACTAATAATAAAACTTCAACGCATTGGCCTTCCACCCGTTTTGGTAAATTGGATCGGGGATTACTTGAGTAACCGGGAACAATATGTTTCCATAAATGATCACCAATCAGCTTCTCTTCATGTTAAATCTGGTGTACCCCAAGGAAGTGTCTTGGTCCAATACTGTTCCTTGTCTACATCAATGACATCGTCAATATTATTGATTCTGGTGTGCAGATTAGACTTTTTGCTGATGACTGTGTTCTATTCAGGAAAATTAACTGTCCTGGTGATCAAACCAAGCTTCATAACAACCTTGCAAATATTTCAAAATGCTGTAGTATGTGGGGAATGATGCTATATACTGATAAATGTGTCTATATGCAGCTTACCTGTAAGGAACGTCAATTAAAGCAT
Organism: Haemaphysalis longicornis; assembly: GCA_013339765.2. NCBI lineage: Eukaryota > Metazoa > Arthropoda > Arachnida > Ixodida > Ixodidae > Haemaphysalis > Haemaphysalis longicornis. The sequence continues at coordinate 24,696,739 of CM023452.1, forward strand.
GCATACAAATTAGAAAGTGATTTTTTTAAAATAGGTTACAAGCTGCAAATACTTAGGACTAACGATTACTAACACCCTCTCTTGGAACTTGCACATTGAAAACATATGTGCAGCCGTCCTCGTAAATTTGGTTTCTTAAGGCATAACCTGCGCAATTCTCCCTCAAAAGTAAAACTGATGTGCTATTTATCATATATAAAGCCTAAACGAGAATATGCCAGGGTCGTATGGGACCCTCACACGAATGTTAATATTAATAAACTTGAACGAATACAAAGGAAGGCAATTCGATTTATCTACTCCAAATACTCACGAACCGATTCCCCAACCCAGCTAATGTTTGATAACGGCATCCACACGCTTGAATCACGCAGGCGTGATTTGCGACTTGATTTTCTTTTTTTGTTGCTGAACCGCAAACCGTCGATAGACCCATCCCCGTACTTATCTTTTCTTCCAACCAGGCCAACTCGGGACTTCCATTCTAACTTACTAACCCCGTTTTTTGCCAGAACTGATACGTTTATGTATTCGTTTTTCCCTCGGTCCGTGTCTGACTGGAACACGTTAAGTGAACCGTATTCTGCACACATTCCTTAGAGTAATCGCATTTCTTGTTGCCCTTGAGTTGTTATTTTTCTTGTACCTTTATATCTACCAAATGCCCGTCCTGCTTGGACCTACTGTGGTCTGCAGTATGTATGCAATAAATAAATAATTATAATAGAGAGTAATGTACAAAAACATTTGTAAGGCGCCCCAACCGAATGACCTGCCGCTCATTTCCAGAGTACTCGTGTTCGTACATCTGTAAAATCAAAGTGAGCAGTATTAGACGGGGCACCAATCACGAACGAATTTTCGTCGCCTGGTTCGAGCAGCTCATTCGCGATATGAGACGAGTTATACCTATTATGCGGCCAGCCCCGCCCGGCCCCCCCCCCCCACCCATTATTTTGCTGTATTACGTGACGTGGCCCTGTTAAGAACAGCAACAAGCATGGTTTGCTATTTTTAACGTGTTTATCAAGAAGAGAATAATTACAACGACACATGCAGTACGTTCTTTGTTCGCCGGCCCTTCGAATATCCCCAATTATGAAGTGCTCTCTGCTCAAGAAGTAAACATCATTCCGTATACCCGAGAGGCTACACTACACTTACCCAACCCTGCTAGAAAGTCTTTTGCGGACAGTACCTGCGTCTATCAACAAAGAATTATCTGGACACCTTGGGGGTGCGCTGGAAAACGATCACCTATAACTAAGCGCTGTAACACTTGGCCTTCACTCGGTTTTTTTATTCTAGAATCAACCGAGAATCAACACAGGGTACCGAAGAAGAGGAGCAGCTTGTTAGTCGTGAGTGCCTGCTTTGCGTAATTCTTCACCAGCTGTGTCTTGTAGTCCGCAAAGAGTAGAAATAAATCAGATAGTATGGGGAAAAATGATGCAAGTTGTGAATGAACCAAGAATTTTAATTGCTCTGGGTGTTTGAAATAAATGTGAAGATTTCAACTTGATGGCGCTACATGGCATTTGCTTCTCGAAATGAGGTTTTTAGTTCTTTAATTATTGCAATTACTTTTATTTGAAAGTTTGCCTACCACAAGTTTTCAGTAATTTTTGGTGTCCGCTTTTCGTTCACGTGAACATCTCAAATATGTAGCACACTTTACTCACGTGAATAAAATTGTACGCGAGGAGACATGAATAATGGATGTTTTGGCTGAAAGATTGGATTGGCCTATGTTTTAATAGTGTGACGTTTCTTTACATCTTCGTATTTTTGACAGACGCATAATACAGCTATTATAATCCCGTCCCCAGTAATACTAGCGCTATTCAGTGTACTGACACCTTCCGTGAGGGACTACCACTGCATAATTTTGATACTGCGATGTGTTAGTTCATACTACGGAATAACATTGGTACAGTCATACTCTGATAATGATTCTACCTATGTTTCTCTGTGACGTAAAATCCAGAATAAAATTGAGATAAGAAAAAAATGTACGATGACTCGGCGAAATCTGTTTTAGAGACATGGTGGTCATCCTATCTTTTCATTAGAGAAAGATATTTTTGATGCTAGCGTTCATCCTGCTCAAGTACAAGAAAAACGGTCACGAAATTCTTTTCTCACTGCAAATTAGAGCGTCAATTCCCTTCACATAAATTCAAATACCAAGGCCGTTAATCCTAATGATCCAGGTGACTCAACGTATCACGAATCGTTACCGAGGCCCCAAGGCAGGGAATGTTCTCGAGATAGAGAATGCAATATCCGATCCTAGGGAACATTGTGGTATACGCAACCTAACCTGCCAGAATTGTGGACGGAAAAAACTGAAACGCTTAGAAGAAACACGCCAATCATGCCCTTAACCTTCCCTTTCAAGACTAAGCGTAGTGCTAGAGGCCTGTGCTCCCACCTCACGCTTGCTGTACACATCAGCGTTCATCATAACAGAGAAAGCTAGCGGGGCAAGGACCGCGCGCATGTCGCATGCGCTCCGATGAACTTGGATACAGATTTGATACTCGCACGTCTCACAGCAAAATGTGCACAATTCTTGTTGGCCACTGCAGTCACATCCGCGTCGGACCCATTCCAATCAACGTGAGTTCATATTGCAATGGCAAAGACATCGGCTCCATTCTAGCACGCTGCGAAGAGGGACAAACCCGGTGCCAACGCTGCAGCGAATCAGTCATACGGATGCCCCATTACTGCTGAATACAGCAGCTGAATATAGCAGCCAAAACAGCATAAGGACACGATGCCCTTTGAAACGACGTAGGAATATTTTACTGCGACTCACAGGCGGAGGACAAACTTTACATGCTCCACGAAGTTATGCCACTCCCACATCGACTTCTATTCACAGCCGTTACAAAAAAAAATCGCTGGTTACTCACACGTTCTTTGAAACCTAAATCCTCGCGATTTGTATTAGGAACTTCATGACATCTCATAGTATTTGCGTTTCTTTCATCGTTTGCATTCTTTTGTTTTTTGCTACGAGTTACATGGAGCGGGTTTTTTCTACTCTAGCCAATTTGTGTTTCTTTTTCGCTTTTCTGTCATTCTCTTACGGCGGAGTTACATCAGAAACCAAATGGCATATGCCAGTTTCCGTATATTCAGTTTTCTGCGGGATTGGTGTGATCGTTCTATTCACACGCTATCACGTTCACGTGTCACGAGGCTCCTAAAGCGGGTGCATAAGTTCATGAAAGCTACCGATTCCTAACATTCCTCTGGTGGGAATGGTCCACGGCGAAATGTACAAGAATGACGAGTTTCCGTTCACCCTTGGGAATGAGCGTTCATTGCGCGGTGGTAGAGTATTGGTGTGGTACTGGGAGAGCCGAATTCAAATCAATCTATCACAGATGTGTTTTTATTGACACTTGAGAGCGCGTGTTATTTCTTTGGCCGGTCAACAACTACAACAACGAAAACGGTTTTTTGGAGAATGTGGCAATTAAGGTTTTTGCCCTAAAACTACGCCTTTCGCGAACGGTGTATGGTGCGGTGAACTTGGGCGCAGCAATCGGTTTCCACGTGTAATGAGAGGTACATTGACTTCTCGTAAGAAGCAGCAACAACCCGCACCGCACATAGACATGCATGGCCACAAAACAACATTGACGACATAACCGCCGATCAGGCATGCAAATCAACGACTGCTGCGTTTACGTGTCGTGTCGAAACAACCATACCGAAAGAAATACGGAATTCTATCGTATCTCATTGGTAGCAGAGGCAGTAAATCGTCACCATGATAAGTAAACACCCAGTGGGCCACAGCTTATGTGTGATTGTGGTGGTTAAGGAAAAGAAATGCTCAGAGAAAGAGTCCGTTTAGTTACAATGTTTTCCACGATGCGCCAATAAAGTTAACGGTCTGCGATAGAGAAAAAGACAGGCGGACCCGAAAGCGGCTTTTTTCCGATTGGTTCGCATACTTTTTGATACAGAACCAACCGCGATGACTGATCAAATCGGTAACTCGCTTCCTCACTTTAAGAAGCACTGGTACCATCCATGAAAGCAGAAGGGCCGAGGTTGCCGACGCAGATTGCTACAACGGACATGAATAACTGTTGCCTCTCACCTACACCGATTTCCCACTATGGAGTCTCTCTCACGCAGAGAAATTTATACACATTTTCGCTCGGTGGAAATACGTCAAGAGGGATTGCATCTCGCCTCCCTCGTGTCCATCATCACCACCTTAGGGGTTTTATTATAAGAAGGTCACCGGAATGGTTATCCGCAGCACGTCCATTTCTTACTTCTAAAGGCGTCGGCTTCGCGATCTCGGGTTTCGGCAAAAAAACATTGAGCAAGGAGCGCGGAAATGCAAATGTCAAACCTGCACAGAACAATTTATTCGCACTGCGGCAAGCTTACGAACCGCTGCTCGAGTTTTCGATAAACGAGGTACATGTGCCTCATCAGTGAATTGCCGTCTGCGTGGTCGGGTGAGTCAGCGGGCAGACAGATTTAGCACCTTTATTGTAATTTATTGCTTGAACGAAAACCCTGTGAGATCTTTGCTACGCTAGTCCGAAACTGCATTCGGCAATATAGTATTGGTGGTATCAAAGGGTTAATTTGAATTTAGGCACTCGGAACTAGATCCGGCCTGAATTTGCACGCCCAATATGCAAAACACGTAAATAGGCTACGTTCATAGAGCAGACTCCAATTAATTTTACAAGTTCATACTCACTTTTGTACCTAAGTTTCTTGAGAAAGCGGTCATTCATTTTCTAGCATATACATACACTCGTGACTGTGACATGAACCAATTTTGACGACGAGGCATTGGTGCTTCCCAATTAAAAAGAATCGACACCCCGTTTAAGCACGTTTGAAATATTCCCCCTTTTCAACCGGCAGTAATAATAGTTTACTTCCAATCAGGGCACAAGGTTGGTACTTGGAGAAATGGCTACAAATTGTAGCTTCAGGGTGAACCCCCATAAAGTCAATAACATTTACCCGGGACACTAAAAACTTGAAATGTAATAAAAACTGTGCAACAGTGGTAGGAACGATGCAAAGATAATTCGTACAGCTTGGGGAACTAGGATAGACCACTATTAAAATATACAAAAAAAAGGTGCTGAGGAGGAAGGGGCCCACCTTTACAACGCCTTTATCCCAATCTCCTCCACGCTTATTAGCAGAAAACTCGGTGGGAATAAGCATTCTCCATGAAATATGTTATTTGCTAGACCTTCAAATGATACAAACGTGCAAAGAACGTGGCACTGAATATGAATGATTCAATGAAAGGGAAGCCATAAACATAGGCGGGAAGAGCAGAACTTGGCAAAATAGAATGCCTTGACAGCTCGCTCGGAAAAAAATGTCTTCGTTGACAATGGTATAACGCACCAGCTCGCGCGCTGTGCCTTTTGTGACACGGAGCATCCGTAGTTGAGCGCTGGCACAATCAGAGGCGGTGTTCTTGTCTCATGCAAATCTTTAAGCTTTTTTAGTGGGACCCATAGCGTCTTGTCAACGAATTAATGCATGTTCTCATAGACTGGCTGAATGACCTTAAAGATGTCATAAAAATACAGATTTGTTCTAGTCTTCATAGCTGTTTATCAGACGCCCTAAACCGCTTCTCCAAAAAGCAGCAATGCATTCGTGTTTAAACGAGAAGCCGAGCATCTGTCAATCAGCGTGAGCTTGGTCGTTATAAGCTGGATTTTCCACATTAGCTGTTCCGCAGTAAAGCATGGCTATCTACGGAGGGAGTATGATTAAATAAAACGTCTCTGACTCTTGTTTTCAAAAGTATCCCAATGTAAACTACAAGACAATTACCGGCTAAGACAGCTCTGCATGCCCGAAACCGGGCTTGCATTGTGCTATTGTGCTTGCAAATCGCGAAAAAGTACCAGTTGTGGATATGACAGTATATGCATCGATCATGAAGCAGGAATAAAACAGTATACGTTTATCGCATAAATAAGGTCCCGCTATGCATTTTGTCAGTCTTGAGAAGCGCTGAAGTAGTGGCCCAAAAATCGACGCTTTGGCTCCACTTTCCACTTCTTAGGGGAAGGGATCGTTGATTTCTTTTTATTCCCAGCATTGCACTTAGGCGAGAATGCGAGCACATAAGGAAGGCGATTATTTGTTGGTGCTACGTGTTGGTCGAAATACCCGCTCCAGTGATGCGCCGAGAAAAGTGCCTCATCCCCGCTGGTGTAGCCAATTTTGTAATGGGCACCGTCAGTTTATAGGCTACATTAACAATGCTTTTTCCCATCAGTATTCTTGCTGTGTCGCCAAAGGCTTCCTCTGTAAGGCATTCCCTCTCATTTCATTGGATAGAAAAGTGAGCAACAAATTTCGAAGAGTGATTAGGCAGCCCTTCTTGCCTAAAAAACCTCGGTGACTATATCCGCTTTAGTATTTCGGTAACACGAGCACTAAGGCTATTATGAGGTGCCGCACAGACGTACTCATCGTGACTAGTAAATAGTGAACTTTGCCCAAGGAAAAAGTATGAAGGTTTTGTGAAAACCGCCGACTCAGGGTTCTCACGCCGAGATGGTGAGTTGCGGAAAATATTATGCAGGTTTGCAGCGACAAATACCAGCCTGCAAGGCATCATGTAGACAACGTTGATAGAAGAGCAAGTGGGTAATTTCACTGTGCAGATATTACTGTATGCCTCGAATGTCAAAGAGCTGTAATAGAAAGCGACGAACCATGGAAAGGCACAATTATAAAAGGCTCGTCGGCTCCGTTAAACATAATTAGAACTGCGCAGCACCACACCTGGGGCTTGGTGCCTGTCGCTCGGACCAACAAATCACTGAATGCCCACCCAAGAAGCTGAGTCGCCTGCAGAGTTTAGAGAACAACGAAGATAGTAGGCGAAATTGGTTTGAACCAATGCGAAACCCCCATAGCGGATGTTTTGAAAAACGCTTGTCTTCACGGATTACGTCGACGTGGAGTCGTGGGCACTCGTGCGTGGGGCGTGTTTAATGCGACTTCGACTGTTGTAGGCATAGGCAAACAGACGGGTGACTCCAGCTACAGCGAACACGGTATTTTACAACTGAGTGTTTTCTTCTGCTTTCTCCAAGCGCGTGGTAGCAGCGCCGCTGCGGCCGGCGGTACAACATCTCCTTCCAAAAGAAAAGATGCTATGTAGGTTTTCCTTCCGAAAGAAAAGAGGCTATGTAGGTTTTCGGCGGGATGCTGCAGCGACCGCTCAGGGTGTGCCTTGTGATGTGTCTTGGCACTGCGTCACTGCACCGGCTTGTGCTGGTGCTTGCTCCGCAAGTTGTGTAACCTATAGCATTCTTAGAAAGGGTACCAAGTTAGTGCGTTGTGACGTGCAACGCTTCCCCAGTGTCCACAATGTACGACCTTGGTTCAGAGGCGGTGTCCGCTACCTTGCTTTTCTTTTACATGTCGCTCACACAAACTTCGCCGTTCATAAGATGAACTAGATCCCAGACACCGTGACGACTGTTTTACTATTTTGCGTTGGTTCTCCCGGCTTGCTCTTTCCAACTTCCGGACTGCGGGAGGGTGTCGGGCTCTGCAGGAAGTAATGATCTGTTTGCCTGAGGTAGCTTGGTGTGCGCAAGCGGCTACCCACGAGGAGCTGGGCAGCGCTGTATCTGTTCTTTGATGGTGTAGTCCTGTAGGCCAGCAAGGTTATCTACGGGTCCTGCTTCTTGGACATAGATGTCGTGACGAGCTTAACGGCAGCTTCTGCAATCCATTGCTCTGCGTGTATTGGGGACTGGAGTTATGTTGATTATGTGTCGAAAACCGCAGTTTCACGCGAAGTTTGCGAACTCGGATCCTCATACGCGGAAAAACTGCGGGCCGTTGTATGAAATAACTACTTCAGAAATTCCAAGGAGTGCAAAGACTGACTTGCGATGGTTGGCCGCCTCAGCTGCAGTAAGCTTGCTCAGCAGCACAATTTCTGGGTACCTGGAGTAGTGTCGACTATTATCCATACACAATTTGTTGCTTTGGTAACACAGGTCTATCGCCCACACGCTGCCAGGGCCTTTCTGGGAAAGGTGTAGGTTGAAGCGGCATTTTCTGGTTTATAGTTTTCTCCACTCATTTCCAAAAACTACGGACAGTCTTCCGATGTCATTTGATATGCCCGGCCACCAAACCGTATCGTTGGGCTTTTCAAGGGTTTTGGTTATTACGGAGTGTCATTCGAGTAGCAGGCGCAAACTTTGAAGCTGCAGGCGTCTGGGACTACTACTCTTGTTCCGCGCAAAGAGGTCTTTTTCAACTTTTAGTTGATTGCGAAATTGATAGAATGGCTTCACCTCTTGGTCTACGCCTCACTGGGAAGGCCATTCCTTGCTGCAGTGTTTCCGCAATTGACAGCACTGTTAGTGAGCTTTCTGACTATTCCGAAGAAGCTCGAGACCGGCAGGCTTGATCGGAACGTGCACCGTGAGCTGCTTGACAAAGGCATCTATTTAATCAACCAGTTTACAGGATTCTTCGGGTGGGACGGTCGAACGTATCGTTGAGCGAGAGAGAGCATCGGCAGCTAGAAGCTCCTTGCCAGGTACGTAGGCCACAGTTCAAATGTAACGCCTCATCTGCATGCGAAGTCTCTGCAGCCTTGGCGTGAGGTCATCAAGATTCGTCGAGTTGAAAATAGGTACGAGAAACTTGTGGCCAGTTTCTAGGAGAAAGGACTTGCCAGCGAGGTAGCCAGAGAATTTGTCGCATCCCCATACAAGTGCAAGTGCCTCTTTCGCGATCTGTGCGTACCGCTTTTCAGTGCCTGTCAAAAGTCGAGATGTGAATGCGAGAACTGCATAGTTCCCTATTGTTTGCCGCTGACGAAGAACGGCGCCGTCCGAAAGCGGAAGCATGGGCAGTGACAATTCTCTTTTGCGGGGTGGTAGACGGCAAGAACTGGTCTACTAGACAGAAGCTTCTTCAACTTTTCGAACGCTACTTGTTGCGGTGCACCCCACAAAAACTCCTGTTTTTCCGACAGCAGATCGTGAGGGGCTGCAGAATTTCTGCGAGATTTAAATTGAACCGACCAAAATATGTTGCTTTGCCAAGTACCTTTTGTAGCTCTGTTGTGTTTATGGGTGAGTGCATTTCCCTAACTGCTGTGATATTGGACACATCAGGCCAGATACCTTGCTGTCCAATCTTGTGTCCCAGTTATTCCAATTCTGTAGCACAGAACGGGCATTTGCTCTGGTTGAGTGTGACGCCAGCTTCCACGAGCCTCCGCAGTACCTCACGAAGGGACTCGCTGTGCTCCTCTTGTGATGGCCCCCCCATACAAGGATGTCCTCCATGGTACATATGACATGGCTCATAACTTGCAGGGATGGTAGCCAGCTGCCTTTGGAACAGCTCGGGTGCCGAGGTGATACCAAAGGGGAGTCAGGTAAACTTGACCCTTCAACATGGCGTTATGAACGTCGTAAACTCCTCTCTCTCTTCCGCGAGCTGAATCTGCTAAAATCCTGAGTTGGCGTCCAGCTTTGGAAACGCTTTCGCCCCAGAGAGAAGCACAAGTGTGTGTTCAATAGATGTAATCGGATGCCATTCTCAGAGAACAAAGTGTTGAGCTCTGTGAAGTCAACGCAACTTCGCACGTCTCCTGAGGGCTTGGGCACGACCACCTTTGGCGCTATCCATTTGGTTGGCTCTTTTATTGGAGAGATGACTCCATCCGTTGGAGTTCTCATTCGTCTTTTATACAATGGAATCGGAAGTCGTCGGGGCGAGCTCAACGCAAATGGCTTGGCTCCGACTTGAAGACGAATGAGCTGTTCTACCCTGGATAGCTCGGAGACCGGCGAAGAGGGACGGAAATTCCTGTTTATGCTTGATGGCACGCTGAACGTTGTTGATGTAGGTAATTAGCTGTAGTTATTCAATGCAGGCCTTCCAAGAAGTGGACAACGCACTTCGTCAAGAACTTAGATATCTTGAAGTTTCTGGCGACCTTGATACGATAGCTGTAATCGAGCGACTCCTTGTATTGCCAATTGTCTCCCATCAGCCCGTGCAGCTGTCCGCGTGGCTTAGACAGACCTGGCCTTCGCTCGAGTTGTCTAAACGTTTCAGGCGTTATCACCGTCTAGTCAGCGCCCATGCCAATCTTGAATTTCAGGGGACGCTCTTTCACTATTACTGTTGCTTCCAAGTTTTTTGTCTACGAAGAGCTCACCGTGGCCAGGAATCCACTTTCGGTTCCAGTATCTTGAGCTTGAACTCTGTCTATGAGTGTGGAAAGCCAAATAGTTGCAAAGTGGTCCTTCTTCTGGCACGACTTGTATTTCTCATTTCGTGTTGAGGAAGCAGATCGTGGGTGACTTTCTCGCCTGCACCAACGGCAAAACTTGTTCACGTGCTTATTAACAAGCGGAGAGGAGGACTGAATATTCTTACTAGCCATACCCAGAGGAGGGCTTGCGAGAGCCCAGCGAATTCTCTTGGTGGGCAACGCCTACCTTTGTTCACGCTTTGTTGGGCATGATTCAGCTCTGCCTTTTGCTGTCGCACCGTTTTCTTTCTGTAACGTGAGATCTGCGTCAAGTTTCAACTTCGCTCACAGCTGTCTGTCTCTGATGCCGACGACCAACCGATCAAGGGTAAACTCTTGCAGGCTGACGTAGTCGCAAGCGGTAGGAAAGAGCGTGAAGGGCTGTTTCGAATTCTTCTACAGACTCTGTCTCCTGTTGCACCCGAGTGTTGACGCGCGCTCTTTCAAAGATGACATTGCCACGTGGATTGAAGTATTTGTGAAATCGTTCCATCAATACGCTGAACGTTTTGGGATCGTGACCTGTGAGGTTGAAGGTGCCAGAGGAGTCCTCAGCCTGGTCGCCCATTATGTACTGAAGGACGTCCACTTGCCGTTCTTCAGGCTGAAATTCAGGGTTCTTCAGGCACTGAGTCCAGAAGAGGTACGAAAACGTTTGAAGCGCTGTTATTTCCGGCCACTCGTTGGGCGACGAGAAGTAGGCTTCCGGAGCGTGTATGGTGGACGAAGCAATCGGCGCGGCTGCTGAGTTGGGTGGCATGGCATTCGGAGTGCCGGCCGTTCTGTTTGCTGCGTTGTCCAGGTTTGATGCCGTTCCAGGCGGATTCCACCAAACAACTTGGCTGACGGATGGTCGCGCACAACTTCTGACACCGTGTTTTATATAGGACTTCGACTTGTATACGCAGAGGCGAACAAACGGGTGACTCGAGCTACGCAAACACTGTATATTACCAATCAGTGTTTTCTTCTTTCCACAGGCGCGTGATAGCAGCACCGACGCGGCGAGCCGTAGAACAGAGCGCTCTCAAATGAGAGCGGACATCGTATCTGTTGTCAGAAGCGCAGTACCCATTGCGGCCAGTGAAGTCGAGAAAGAGGAGGGGGATGGAGAACCAGTCCGGCTGTCTTCTTGGAATCATGGCTTGGTTGAATGCTGTCATCGTCTTTCTAAGTTATGAAAAAGGCGAAAAGGAAGCCGTCCGATACATTCGCTCGCTAGAGCAAGAGGCGCGGGCTGTCGCCTCTCTGTTAAACGGAGACGGCAGCAACGAACGTTTTCAAGCGTCACATTGTTGACATGTCCTTCTGCCTTCCCATCGCAGTGTACTCCTATTATGCTTAACTTTCATCATGTCGAACTTTTAGTAAGATGATTTCGTATGTTGTTCGATATAATTAACTTTTACTGTATGAAAATGGGGACTGGCAGTTCGCCGCAATTAGGATGGCGTGAGAACGTGACGTTATGTTCCTTTGCAGGGTTTAGGAAACATTCTAGAACTCTTTAAAGCCCAAATGTGACCCCCGGATTGGTGGAAAAAGTTGGGAACTGCGGCGCAGCTTTGGCCCTTTTTACAGTGACACAACAGGAGGTAACCAAGATTATAGAAAGGCTCTTGGGGACAAGAGCTGCACTTCCTCACCAACGAACGATCTGCAACCCTGGTTTAGCAGTTGGCCACCACCTCTCATGACTACAAACTCAACTGTCGGTCCTCAGTCCCCAGCAGCTGTAGAGAATCTGCCCACTGCGACGGTCAGAACAGCGGTACAGCGTAGGGTACTAGGAATTTCTTCCAGCGGGCAGGCCCCTATTGGAAATTGACCCGGGCAACGTTCAACGCATGCCATCTGTCTAGCGAGGCAAGCTTATCTGTACTACTCAAGGAGCTCTCGGACTATAAGTGCAATATTATATGGTTAAGCGATGTCAGGACAGGAGGGGGGTTCATTGAGCTCACTAGCGTAGATATTCTAGGCTGCAGTAACCGCAGAGAAGAAAGAACACGGGCTGGAAATTTTAATCCACAGAGAATTAGCAGAAAAACGTGGAGTTTTCAGCTCTAGAGAGAGAGTCACGGCTCTTGTGATCAAGCTAAATAAGCGGTACAGGTTAAATATACTACAGGCCTATGCACCAAGCACCATTTATGATGAAGCCATGGATAAGCTTCCAGGAGGACATGGAGTAAGCAATGCAGATGGCAACAACAAAGTTCACAGTTGCGATTGAAGATCTTACCGCACACATAGGTAAGAAACACCAGCGAGATAGGTCAGTGGGAAACTCGAAATATACAATCGAAAACTATAGAGGAGATACACTGGTAGGATTTGACAAGAGAAACCAACTGACGATGATAGACGCATTTTTCTACAAACGAAAGAATAGAAAATGGACATGGGAATGTCCCCATGGTAGACCCAAGAAATTAATGGAATTCATTACAAGTGACAACGCCGGTATAGTGCAAGAGGTAGAGGTGCTAAGCAAGATTCGGGACAGTGATCGCAGGATCTCTAGAGGCAAGCTAATGCTCAATCTCAGAAGTGAGTCAACGAAACTAGTTTAAAATATAAAACCCCGCATGGAATCAGTCAGACAAAGATCGCAGTAGGTAAAACTAACACTTCAAAACAAATTCTTGTTTATAAAATTAGGAGAATTGAGTAAGTGCCGACAGGCTAAATGACAACAAAATATTGTCATGAAGACAAGGACAATGCAGTTGTCTTGAATGAGAAACACGTTTATTGGAGCGAACTTGTGCTCCCCTAACAACTCAAAAGAATACAGAGGCGGCGAAGCAGCGGTCAACAAAGTGACTTGCACAGGCGAGTGTCGTCGAATCGAATGCCCCGGCGTCTGCTCTGCAGGCTTTTTATCTGTCGGCGCGCCTGGTTCTGGAACCGTCGATTCGCATCGAGAACATTGTAGATGCAAGAACATTATTTCGGGATGTTCACGTTAGATCGGAATGCTCTCCCTATCTGAACAGAGAACACATGCGGCACAGAAAGAAAGAATGGAACACGCGCTTCTCTTGGCACGAGATAACACAGACCGGCGCAGCCGGGCGGTAAAAGCAAAACACAATTAAACAAACCCAATGCATGGTTCGCGGCATTACCCCCCCTCTAAGAGTGCATCGACCCGATGCTAACATAAGCGACAGTCCGAAAATGAAAATAAAAGTTCGTCATTCGTTCGTAGAAAGGTTTTAAGTGAACCACGGGGACGACTTCGGCCGCGTACGTCGTCGTGATGTGCCGGAGTCACCATCGGGGATTACTTCGTAGGTAAGTTGGCCAACACGTCGCAGAATCTGGTAGGGTCCGAAATACCGTCGGAGGAGTTTCTCACTCAGTCCGCGTCGTCGGATGGGAGTCCAAACCCACACACGATCCCCTGGTTGGTACTCGGCGTCTCGGCGTCGGAGGTTGTAGCGGCCCGCATCCACCAGCTGCTGGTCCGTTATACGAATTCGAGCGAGCTGGCGTGCCTCCTCCGCACGTTGAAGATATTCGTGGACGTCGGCATTGAGGTCGTCGTCTTCTACGTGCGGAAGCATGGCGTCGAGCATCGTAGTCGGCCTTCTACCGTAGACAAGCTCGAACGGCGTCAGCTGCGTCGTCTCCTGGAGAGCCGTGTTGTACGCAAACGTGACATACGGGAGCACTTCGTCCCAAGTCTTATGTTCAACGTCAACGTACATTGACAGCATATCTGCGATTGTCTTGTTCAGACGTTGTGTTAGTCCGTTCGTTTAGGGGTGGTACGCCGTCGTTCTTCTGTGATCCGTGTTGCTGTAGCGTAGTACTCCTTGCATCAGCTCCGCAGTAAAGGCCGTTCCGCGGTCCGTGATTAGGACTTCCGGGGCTCCATGTCGCAGCACAACTTGGCTTATGAAGAACTTTGCGACTTCTTGTGCAGTGCCCCTCGGAAGAGCGGTGGTCTCTGCGTAGCGCGTCATGTAGTCTGTCGCTACGACAATCCACTTGTTCTGTGATCGTGACGTAGGGAACGGTCCTGAAAGGTCCATTCCAATCTGTTGAAATGGTCTCGATGGGACGGCGATCGGTTGCAGAAGTCCGGCGGGTCTTGTCGGCGGCGTTTTTCGGCGCTGGCAGTCACGGCAGCTCCGGTCGTAGTGGGTGACGTCAGAGGTAAGGCCGGGCCAGTAGTACCTCGTCTTGATTTTTCCAATATAGCGGGCTGTGGCGAGATGTCCGGAAGACGGGTCGTCATGGCACTCTTCCAAAATTTCGTCACGAAGGTCCGCGGGGATGACGAGAAGGTAATTTGTTATCGTTCCGGGGCTGAAATTCTTCACGAGGACGGAGTTTCTGAGGCTGAATGCTGGTAAGCTGCGTTTGAAGGTCCTAGGAACGGCAACGTTGCATCCCTCGAGGTACTCGATTATGACGCGTAAGTCGGGGTCGCCACGCTGCTGGGCGGCTAGGTCGCTCTCCGTCACGATCACGATCTTCATCAGAGTCTTGTGGTGGTGGGTCGACGGGGGCGCGGGACAGGCAGTCGGCGTCTGAGTGTTTCCTACCGGATTTATAAACGACTGTAACGTCGAACTCCTGCAGGCGCAAGCTCCACCGCCCAAGACGGCCAGAGGGGTCCTTCAAATTGGCGAGCCAACACAGCGCATGGTGGTCTGTTACAACTTTGAATGGCCTTAAATACACGTATGGGCGAAACTTTGAAATAGCCCATATATTAGCCAGGCTCTCTTTCTCAGAGGCAGAATAGTTTTTCTCCTCCTTCGACAGACTACGGCTGGCATAGGCGATTACCCTTTCGCAGCCGCTTTGCTTTTGGACAAAGACGGCACCCAAGCCTATATCACTGGCGTCCGTGTGCATTTCCGTTTCGGCATTTTCGTCGAAATGAGCGAGCACGGGCGGGCTTTGCAGGCGTTTTTGCAGCTCGCAGAATGCTTTTTCTTGGTCGTTTTCCCAGCTGAAAGGGTGCTCTCTTTCGTCAAGCGCGTGAGTGGCTCTGCAATGCGTGCGAAGTTCACGACGAAGCGCCGGTAGTATGCGCACAGCCCGAGAAATCTTCGCACGCTCTTCTTGTCTTTCGGCCCAGGGAAGTTCGCAATGGCTGAAGTTTTTGCCGGGTCAGGTAGGACTCCCGCGGCGTTGACGACGTGGCCCAAGAACTTGAGTTCCCTGTATGCGAAACGGCACTTTTCAGGCTTCAGCGTCCACCCCGACGTACGAATGGCCTCGAGTACAGACTCCAACCTTGCAAGGTGTTCGTCGAAAGTCCGGGCGAATAGCACTACGTCGTCGAGGTATACGAGGCAGGTGTGCCACTTAAGGCCAGCTAGCACAGTGTCCATGACTCTTTGAAACGTCGCTGGTGCTGTGCACAGCCCAAACGGCATCACCTTGAACTCGTATAGGCCGTCTGGGGTTATAAATGCAGTCTTCTCTCAGTCTCTCTCGTCTACTTCAATTTGCCAGTAGCCGGTCTTCAGGTCCATCGATGAGAAGTACTTCGCGTGGCAGAGGTGGTCGAGGGCGTCGTCGATTCGGGGGGAGGGGGTACACGTCCTTTTTCGTGATTTTGTTCAGTCGCCGGTAGTCCAACACAAAACCTTAATGTGCCGTCTTTTTTCTTTACGAGTACGACGGGCGCAGCCCAGGGGCTTTTCGATGGCTGTATAATGTCGTCGCTGAGCATGTCGTCGCCTTGAGTCCGGATGGCTTCCCGTTCGTGTGAAGAGACGCGGTACGGTGACTGTCGGGTAGGTCGGGCTCCATCTTCGGTTATTATTCGGTGCTTCGCTAGAGGGGTCTGACGTAGTTTCGCGCTCGACGAAAAACATTCGCTATAGCGACGCAGCAAAGCCAATAATTTGTTCCGTTGTTCTTGCGGTAGCGCCGGATTCACGTTGAAGGGCTGCGGGAGGTTGAAGGTTTCTACGGGGGTGCGTTCAAAGTCGGGGACCGCGATCACGTCACTTGCTTCTTCCGTTTCTTCTAGGAATGCAATTGCCGCGCCCGTGTTTAAATGCTGGTACTCCACGGTGAAATTAGTAACCAGAATGTGGGATTGGTGTTCCTTGAAGCGCGAAATGCCTCTTGCGACCAACACACCACGGTCGAGAAGCATCCTGTGATCAGTGTCTACGATAGCGTCGACGTCAGGCGCAGCATCTTCACAGTAGACTGCGACCATCAAGCTTGCGCGGGGTGGCAGGGTGACATGATCATCGGCAATCCTTACAGCAGCACGTCGTTCGGGGTTCGGTTCCGGCGTCATGGAGTGATTGGGGGGAAAATTTATTGACTTGGTCTGCAGATCGATTATTGCCCCGTTGTCCATCAAAAAGTCCATTCCAAGAATTACGTCGCGGGAGCAGGTAGGCAGAATGACGAACGCCGCAGGGTACGTTGTGCCGTCTATGGTGACGCGCGATGTGCACGTTCCACTTGGCGTCACGAGGTGGCCTCCTGCTGTGCGTATGTGCGGACCGTCCCATCTGGTCATAACTTTCTTCAGTTTACACGCAAATGGTCCGCTCATTACCGAATAGTCAGCTCCCGTGTCTACGAGGGCGACTACGTCAAAGCCATCGATGGACACCTTGACATCAGATGCAGTTTTCCTCGAGTTCCGGGTTCGTCGGGGCGTCGTATCTCTGCTTGTACGTGTTGACGGTCGGGCACTGTGCATCGTCGTTGTCGTCGTCTTCTCAACGAACGTCTCGGTCAGGTCGGGTACGCGTCGCGCCGTGTAGCTGTCGTCATGTTCAGGAGTCTCGTCAGGGCTAGGTCGGGTCGTCGGGATGAGGGCATGTCGTGAATCACTGTCTTCAGCACGTCCTTGCGTCGTTGGAGGGTTTCCAGTATTTCGCCGTAGAGCAACTTCACCTCCAGAAGTTATTGCTTTTAGTTTCACCCGCGTGGGCTGGGGACCTTCCACGTGCGAAATCAGCATTGCTGCGGCGGTTAGGCGGCTGGTATGGGTAGGGCGACGGCGATCGGTGTGAGCGGGCTGGTCCTCGGTTGGTGTTGGACAGGTATTCGTCGATCTCAGTAGGGCGCTGGCCGGGTCGCGGGCGTGGGGCGTCGAGGGCGAAACCACGTAGTCCGAGTCTCCTGTACGGGCAGCGACGATAGATGTGATCGGCCTCCCCGCAATGGTAGCCACAGCGGACGATGATCTGGCGTTCGCCAAACGTCAGTCTTCCTCGGCACTGGGTTTGGGCTGTGTACGGCGGTACGGTCGACGGCGGGGACAGTGGGTACGGCGGCGAGAGTGGACGGCGGTACGATGGAGCTTCTTGTAGACGGGTTGGAGCAGGGCGGGGTCGACGAACAGCCGCGGAATAGGTCATCGCCTGTGGCTCGCGGGGTGCCTCGGTTGGCATAGAAGTGTCCAAAGCGTGTTGAAGCTCTTCGCGGATGACGTTAGTCAGGGAAGCCACTTGAGATTGCGGCGTCGTCGGAAAAAGCTTCCGAAGCTCCTCCCTGACCACTGCTCGGATGGTCTCACGCAGTGTGTCGGAGCTTGTAGCCCCGGCACCGATTGTCTCGGAAACCAGCACGTTGACCGGGCGATCGTACTGCCTCGTTCGAACTTCCAGCGTCTTCTCCATCGCAGCCGCCTCAGACGCGAATTCGGCCACCGTCTTGGGAGGATTGCGGACAAGGCAAGCAAAAGCTCCTGCTTTACCCCTCGCATGAGAAACCTTAGTTTCTTTTCTTCTGTTCATCTCCGGATCCGCACGTCGAAACAACCTCTTCATCTCCTCAACAAAGATCACTACCTCTTCGTTGGGGTGCTGCGTTCGAGTTTCAAGTAAAAGCGCTGCGCGTTCTTTTCTGACCACGGTAGTGAAGGTCTTAGTGAACTCGCTTTTGAACTGAGCCCAGTTTGTCAAGGAGCTCTCGTGGTTCTCGAACAAGTGCGAGCCGAATCTTCCAAGTAAAAGAAAACGTGCCGGAACGTTTCTGCGTCGTCCCACCTGTTGAATTTCCGGACGCGCTCCAGTTTCTCCAACCATTCTTCTGGGTCTTCTGCGGGGGCTCCTCGGAATGATGGTGGTTCCCGTGGCTGCTACAGAACAAAAGGAGGGTTGGCTTGGTTGAGCATGGTGCTGGTTGCGACGTCTTTCTTCTTCGTCTTCTCCGGTAGTAGACCGAACTCGGGTGGTAAATCTTGCACGCGGAGGCTGGCTCTGGTTGGACTGGCTTGGCGGCTTCCAGAGGTTGTAGTGGGCATGAAGGGTGTGTACCCCGCACCTGTACCAGATGTCACGAAGACAAGGACGATGCAGTTGTCTTGAATGAGAAACACGTTTATTGGAGCGAACTTGTGCTCCCCTAACAACTCAAAAGAATACAGAGGCGGCGAAGCAGCGGTCAACAAAGTGACTTGCACAGGCGAGTGTCGTCGAATCGAATGCCCGGCGTCTGCTCTGCAGGCTTTCGGCGCGCGTGGTTCTTTCGGCGCGCGTGGTTCTGGAACCGTCGATTCGCATCGAGAACATTGTAGATGCAAGAAGATTATTCCGGGATGTTCACGTTAGATCGGAATGCTGTCCCTATCTGAACAGAGAACACATGCGGCACAGAAAGAAAGAATGGAACACGCGCTTCCCTTGGCACGGAGATAACACAGACCGGCGCAGCCGGGCGGTAAAAGCAAAACACAAATAAACAAACCCAATGCATGGTTCGCGGCAATATCGGCTCCCAGTGAATCATCATCAGCTATGGGAGAGGCAACCCTTAGGAGCCAACTGTAAAGCTAAAAAAAAAAACGAAGGAACGAATTCTCAAGCGTAAGAACAGGAAAGTGTCAAGTAGGGTGGATCGGGCTGAATTACCCGAGCTAGAAAAACTGATTACCAGAAATTAAACAAAAGATATTCTTGCGTATAACATTGCAGAGATATAGGAAACGCTGCAAAGAAGGGGAATCTTGAAAGCAATTAAGAAAAAAAACCATCCCAAGGACAGTGTGTACGCAGTCAGAGATAAGCCGAGAAACATTACGATCAAACTGGACGAAAAACTAAGATAGAAAAACCACTCTTCACCAGGATGTGTCACCAGATACGGTAAACTAGAGGTAACTAACGAGAGTACAAGGTCAACTTTCTATATTTCACTAGTAACTAAAGAGGAAGTTGCAAAGGATCTCAAAGGCATGAAAGTAGAAAAAGCTGCTGGTGATGATGGCATAACCCTAGATCTTTGTAAAGAGAGAGGAGATATTGTAATTAAGTGTGCGGCACTATTTTAGGAATCATTGAAGAGCTCACAAAGTGCCTCGGTGAGAAAAACATGCTGACAAAATTCTGATGCAGTAAAAGAGACAACCCAATGAATTTAATTACTACAGACCAGTCAGCCCACTCTCAGCGGTTTACCAGTTGTTTTACAAACTCATAGTTAGCGGCATAGGTGGTAGCGTGGATTCCGATCAACACCGAGAGAGCAGGCTGGGTTTAGGAAAGGGTACTCTACCATAGAGTACATCTATGTAGTCTACAATGGGATAGAAAATGCGGAGTGTACAGTAAACCCCTTTACGTGACATATATAGATTACGAGAAAGCTTTTGATTCCGTGCTCACCGCAGCCGTTTTGGAAGAACTAAAAGACAAGAAAATAGCGGAAACCTATTTAGAACTTGTAGAAGTACATAAATAAGGAATGCACTGCGCAGCGATAAATTTCCGATTCGAAAGGAAGTAAGACAGGGAGATACCATCCCTCCAAAACTATTCGCAGCGTATCTGACGGAGATATTTAGAAAGCTTGATCGGGAAGGCATAGGAATAAAATAAACTGGGAATACTGGAGCAATTTGAGATTTTGAGACAACATAGTCTTGTGAGTCAGATTGTAGAACACTTGCAAACAATGCTTGAGCAACTACATTCAGAAAGCTCAGCCGTGGGGCTAAAAATAAATACGAATAAATTTAAAATACTCAGGAACATAGGAGCCAGGTTCATCTTCTTCAGCTTAGTAAAGGATGCGATAGAAGAAATAAAAGAATATAACTAGCTCGGGCTGATGGTTATTGCTGACACAAACTAGGAGAGGGAAATCCGGCAAAGAATATTTATGGGTTGGGGAGCACTCGGCAAGCACTCCCAAATAACCAAAAGTAACGTGCCGCTCTCACTGACACGAA
The DNA here is from genome assembly GCA_013339765.2 of Haemaphysalis longicornis. Taxonomy (NCBI): domain Eukaryota; kingdom Metazoa; phylum Arthropoda; class Arachnida; order Ixodida; family Ixodidae; genus Haemaphysalis; species Haemaphysalis longicornis. Next base: position 24,717,249 of record CM023452.1, read on the forward strand.
AAATCTCCAACCAGTGCATAGTGCCGGTGATGACATATGGAATTGGAACTTCGTTCCTTACTAAACAACTTGAAAGCTAACTGAGGTTGGTCTAACGGGCCATAGAACGAGTAATGTTGGCCATAACAATCGGGGACAGGAAAGCAGACAAAAAGATCAGAGAACAAACTACTGTGAACGATATCATAGTTGAAATTAAGAAAAAGAATGAACTTGGGTGCTGGCCATGTAGTGAGACGATCCGAAAACCCGTGGACAGTTAGGGTAACAAAATGGATACCAACACTTAGGTACGGGAGAAGGTGAAGCAAACGACATGATGGAGGGAGGAAATAGCGAAACTTCATGTGTTAACTGTGGACTCGAGCAGCGCAGGACAGACGCTGTTGGACGTCAATGGGAGAGGTCTTTGTACTGCAGTGGATCTGATCTGGCTGCTACTGCTGCTGATTTATTATGACACCAGCGAGAGAAATGCTGTTGTTTTTTTCACACTGCAACCGATTTTGAATTTGTGACTTTGTGTGCAAAGATAGGGAACAACAAATCGGGTAGTGCACAGTATGTGGCGCACCGCCGTGCTGCACTAGAGTCCCGGGTTGTATTCGCCCCAGGTCACACATATTTTGATATCATTCTTTCTTAAGACAGCGGTCGTTTTCTTAAACGGGAAACAGGGGCACTTCTTCGCACAGGAAAGTATTTATTTTTTTTTGTTTCTCAAAATGCACTCCTTCTCTTTGACTATGAGGTGTTAAGAAGACAAGATAAAATAGTGCAGTCTTCTTTCAGACAGATTACTCCTCCTTAACGGGCAACATAAAGTGTAGATGAGTTAGGAAACTGTTGAATAAAACTGTATTTTTTACACAAATAAATGTGTGCACTGACTAGACCCGAGATGGGTTTCAGTGGTGCCTGTAGGATGAATACGCCTGTCTTCGCAATTGATAAGCGAAGACTGAGGATGCAGCGGAACTGGTGGTCTTCACTAAGTTTATTTCGGCTTAACTTTGGTAATTATGATTGTTAAAGAAAGGAAAAACCGAAGCATTGTTCATGGAAGCTGCAATGAGTCACAGTCTCTATTCGACCCTCCTGAAGACCACAATGCAAACTCAGACATTCCCAAACAAAAAACGTACTGCAACCCAGCGAAAATCCAAAGTCAACGCCAGCGCTACGATGCAGAACGACATGCTCTGGGCGAAGACTGCGATGATAGCGCAAACGGATTGATGGCGGTTTCACAACACGATTTATCCAAATTCGATTACGACCACGGGAAGCAATTGGTATGATCAAATCGCTGCAGAAGTTGTTCCCGGCAGTTGCTACCTTACACCCCTCGGGCCTTGCAGGGGCCTAGTGGTGTAGCTGTGGATTTTATAGGATAAAGGTCCTGGGTTAGGTGCCCGGGACCTCATTAACCTCATTTTTTCAAGCGAGCTGTTCGAACACCGAGTCCTGGTCTCTTTCCATCATCACCGCCTACCCTGACATTTGCTGGCATAGAATTTCTCTCCTCTTCACTTCCCCGAGCATAATTTCTTGTTAACGATCCGCTCACGAGAAGGCTTAAAAAGCGGAGTTGTGAAAGGAAGGAATTTGTGTTCCTAGCCACTCTTGTATACAACATTTTCCTGCAAATGTTATACAGACAACGAGGACTGGTGCTAAGGAAGAAAAGAAGGGCAGTTATGTTTTCCCACCAGTTTTTTTATCTGCGGCAAAACAATTACAATGTAACCAGTTATTTTTTTCTGTGACGCGTATATTCCGTAAAAAGGCAGTACATGTTGTAAACTAGCTAATCTTTAGATTTCGAGCTGCTTTTAAACAGCTCCACTGTTTAGGCTTCTGCTGGGTTTGTGCGGAACGTTGACCGGAACCCCTTGTCACCGGAAGTGAATAGGAGAGCATTGCTAAGCCGATATGATTTAGAGGGAGTGGCGATGATGCAAGCAGCCCAGGTGCGGGTATTTAGAGTGTGCGCCTCAAGAAAAAACGCTGTACGTGTTCTTGATTGAACGTGGGTCCTTCGCATTATAAAACCGGCGTCTATAGAACTGCACTGTCATCGAATTCCAGGCGCTAAGCCTTTCCGTTGCGTTAGTAGAGCGGACGTCGGGTTTGCACTGGTCTGAAGTAAAGAGCACTTTGGCTTCGGAGTTGGCTGATTCAAGATTCTGTCAACACGATGATTAGAGGACTGTCTTTTTCCATAAATAAATTGGACCGCAATAATTACCGACAGATTGTGTTGTATGTGTGACCTCCTCGGCCTACATCTTTTGCAAATGAATGCGTCAACGTTTTGAACATGCGCACGGATTAGTGTTTTTCTTTAATTCATCTCTTTCCTGAAGCTAATTTCGTCGACAGCACCTTTTTAGGGCTTTAGCCTGCAGTCATTTGTCCTGGGCATATTACGGCCCTTTACCATCAATTTTTACGTTTTCAGACGCATGAACCAGGGAACGCAAATCCGGATACACATTTTGATGCGCTAATTCCCAGCTTGCTACGTTTTTTACTGGCTGCTTTAGCCACGCTTTTCTGTAGATCATTTGAAGGTAATTGAGCTTTATGCAAAAAAAGGTAGCGCTCGAATTAAGTACTTTTGTCCCGATAGCAACGATAACATCTAGGAGGTATGCGCTATGCTATAAAGAATACTTGAAAAGACAGCGCAACAAAAACATGCGCTTAGTCATGTACACAAAATGACCAAACTCTGAGTGAGGAAGACGGGCAACCAAATCAACCGCCGTCCGCTGCAAAGCTGCGCCGAGAGTGGATATAAGTCGTTTTCGATAAAACCTTCTCATTCAGGCTATACAAAATTCCCGAACACTATTGGAACGTCAATACCCAAAATAAGAATGGCTGAAGGATAAGTCCTAAAAAAACCAGATGGCGTAACGGCTCCTGAAAATGCGTCCATTGAAACCTTTGCGATGTGTTCACTTATATAGTGTCTCTACTATTTCCAGTTAACTGGCACATCAGCCGCTCAAGGTACACCATTGAATTTTATTATATTGGCCATCAAATGCATTATTCGTTTTCATTGAAAAAAAAGGATTCCCTCATCCTACAGCGTTAAAATGAGTTCCAAATTTCCGATCAACACAAGCTAACAATTTATATTTCTTACTAAACTCCTCACGTAATGACATAAGCTAAATGTCTTACGAATAGTTAAAACGTTGAAGTAGTGTATTTTCCTACTGGGAACACCTAAATATTTAGCACCCAACCTAATTCATTACTAGCAGTTTTTGGGGACACATGGCACACGTAATTTATTCCCGCATTAACAAATGCTTAGAAGCCAACGTATTTTTTGTTATTTAAAGCTGCGATCTGGAAAATTATGCTCATGCGACGCCGCTTTTTGTGTTTTACAGATGATCTCATTTGGCTTCAAGACCGATGGTTGCTTATTGACTATCAAAAGTCGGACGCACATATACTAATATTTAAACTACACAGTTTTCAGTTGGATGCTATTATGCTTGCCTGGTTATGATACTTCCTAACTAACTGTTATAAATTTGTTAACTTCAATGACTGCGGGTTTTTTTCTTTCTGCTGTTTGCTCTGGCATTCCCAAATACTGTGCCCTGAGTCCCTCAAATTTTTATCGACAACAGGGACTTGTCGACTGGTATTCACCCTTGAGTCAGTCTATTTTTCTGGTCTCATTTTTCAGGAAACAGCCGGTACATCAGACATACAAACTGTATATTGCAATATTAACAACGTTATGCAAAAGTGAAAGTAGTGGAAGATGATTCCTAATATAATGGATGTCAACAAATTCGCGTTTCCCAAAATACCTTAAGAGCACCGAACTACTTTTTTACAACGTTTTCCTTGGAGCTCTCTGTTCTGAAAGATACCCTGGCATGCATGTAACACCTGGCGGTGTTATTACATTTATTACGCTTTTCAGGAAGTAAAACGTGTGTTACCTCTTACGCAATTTTCATACGGCTACTAGTTTCTTAAAGCTTTCTTTATTAAGTCTATTTCATCCCAAATTAAGGGTTGGCGCTTTTACACAGGGCTCCTGTCAAAAATTACTGATTGCTGAAATATAGAAATTCCGACGTTCTGCCATCGTACGGCTCGTTTTCCTTGTAAGACGGCAAAGCAATTGTTAAAGCCATAAAATAAAGCCTTTGTTTACCCCTTTTGGAGCATCAGTAAAGTTTGAGGTTGTATCTTTTTCTCAAAATGAAGAACAAATATTACTTTCTACGGCAACAGTAACTCTCTGAGCCAACTTACGTATCTTCAGCCATTGATCAAGAGTAGAAAAGTTACCCCCTATGGCGTCGTAGAGAGCATTTTTATAGGTCGTTCATCACCCGCACTTTGGTTAGTTTGTACCGCCGTTTTTCGTTAATTGTTGCGTGAAAATAGCTTACTGCTGTTTGATGTACTCTAAGCAGCCAATTACTGTACATAGCAATATTTCAGCGGTTATTCTCGGTATATATTTGTGCTGCTTCTAATTCCCCTACTGCCTGTCGTGCTATTTATTCCTACTTTATGTTTTTCCTTTGATAAGTAACTTTTATTCGCTAGCTTGAGTAATTACAGAACGTTTTCTTACTTGAACTCATTGCTCTTGCAGACGGTGCTATTGTATATGCAGCCAAAGGTCTTAGGCGGAACACTTCGCGCGAGCGGTGGCTCTACGCACTTTTTGTCAAGCAGCTACTACACCTAAAGCGCAGCCAGCCACTCTTTCTTGTGGGTCTTCTCATTGGCGTCATGATCACACCATTGCTAAGGCCAAGTGAAATCCCCATCGACTTTCAAGGCGAGTTGAACTTCGTTGTGCAGCTGCCCTTTTTTTGAGGAAGAACATCAAAGTGTTCAGCTGAAAATGCCGACTTAAGAAAACATGTTCCTTCTGTCATCTAGCGTTCATCAACGGTGCCAAGCAGAAACTTCTCACTACAATACTCTGGGTTACTAAATTACTAACCTAAAACCAAAAATAAAACATACAAATATTGGCAAGATTTTTCAGGAAAAACACAATTCCGCAAAAAGCGCAAGTAAGCATTTTTGTTTGAAGCATAGTAAGGGGTCTGCAATGAAAGCGTACAGTGAAAGGGCATTTATCAGAACTACATTATGCTTAGGCTTTGCGAGTATCGAATTGTAAATTTTGCTTGTTCTAAAACAACAACATCAAGAGGCTCGCCAGGCTCCTTCTTAGTGCGATAGGAAGGGCTATTGATGGTAAGCGGCATTTAAGACATGCATGCTAAGTTAATGAGATATCAATAAATAAAAAGGTTAATATTATGCATCAACCATGTTTATTTACGTGCCTAGAAGACGCGAAGTCCTCAGTGCTGGTGCCCGGATAGTTGGATAAAAATAAAATACCAGCAACATATTTTAAGAAACAAACGAGCGACAAGACACACAGAACTTGAAGCAGCGAAAATGACAAATGAAAGGCAGGCGTAGCGAAGGGTGCGTACTTGGAACAAAGAAAAAAAGAAGACGCATTTCTGGCTGTGCTTGTTGTAAGGACCACACAACAAGCACAGCAAGAACGTTTGGCGTATTTATGACAGAGGCAATGGCAAGACTATAGAGACAAATGATAAGACAAACAAATCACAGGCTACTGTTTCAAAAATGAGCAACTATCAGTTGGTTAATGAGGTCCACCGAGAAACTAAATTTCAGCAATCGTGAAAATAATAAAGAACGACAGAGACGTCATAAAGGCTTAACGTACTGTATTGAACAGTTCAGTACAGTACTTTTAAAGGAACATTGAAAGAAGTCAAGGCGTTCAAAGAAGCGGTTGAAGAATTCTGAATTCTGCGGAGTGAAGAGTAATTCTAGTTGCGCGCAGCGGTCAAGAAAGGCTGATGCGATCTGGTGGACCCTTGTGGAACACTAAACTCTAAACATTAATGATGTCTGCTCAAGAAAGGTCACCATAAATTATTTTGCAAGGAATGTAAGATCCGCACTTATATGTGTGCAGTTCAAGGAAGTTCGTAATTATGGGTAAGTCAGAATCAGGACCCGGACTGTGAATGTGATGATGGTGCCTAAATATGGATAAAAGAATTAGCAGCGACTTAGCTCGGCGATGCACGATATACGTAGCGTGAGTTAAGGTTTAGCTGGTTATTCTTAGCTTTCCTGGTTGTCTAGGATTAGCTTGATCATCATACTGCTGCTTCATTGACACACACACGCGGTATACGCATTATGTGACCGATGTATATTTATCAAGCGGCTCCAGCGCAGCGTCGCCAATCACCCCAAAGCTAAGCTGGTTCCACAGGCGCACGCCGGTGTTGCCACGATGCACGAGCCATCGGCTCCACACCCGGCCAACCCTGGCATGATCAAGTGGACCGGGCAGCCACGTGCCGCGCTTGCGGCATATTGCATACATATAGATACATATTGTATTATATATTAGTATTAGAAATGGATCGGGAGAAAAGAACTCCTTCGAAATACTACACACATTTCCAAGAGAACGATTAGCCTATTATTAGGCAAAAAAGAGGGGGTACTGTCGAAAAGCCCCCCGAGGTCCCTAAGCTCCTCACCCTTTCGCAGTGGAGATCCCTCAATGCTGCAGCAATACAGTAGGCGATGGGTGTTTCGTCGGTACGTGATGACCTATGTTTAGCAGGTTTCCAAATAAGAGTTTTTGCTCCACCAGGCCCCTAATTCCGACACATCTCACTGCAAGGCACAACAGCCATGGGCACTGCTAATGTACCTAAGTGGTTGGACATCATCGGCATATAGAAGAAATGAAGAATTTGTTAACACTTCTGACACATCGTAGAATTAAGATAGAAAACAATAGTGGACTCACCACAGAACCTTGATGTAGACCAATTGTGGCAGTGTAACCACCAGACTTTTTGTTTTAACACCTACGTAAAAGGACCGGTCAGCAGATAGTTAGACAACAAAGTAACAGGGGCTGCGTCTACACCAGACGCAGTAAGCTCGTCAATTAATAATTGGTGGTTAACCGCATCGAACAACTTGCTCAGATAAAATTAAATGATGTCCAGGTGGCCTTTTTCGAAATTTGCAGCCGAAGCTCGTGTCACAAACGTGGCAAGACTATAATCATCGATCAACCCCAGAAGAAGCCATGCTGATTGGTATCATGGTGTTCTTGACGCAGGCAGCAACAACTTCGGGCAGTGCTGGCTCAAGGAGTTTTGGGGCAACACAAGGCGTCACATCGGGCGATAGTTAGTGCTTAGTTATCACCGGACCTAAATACAGAAAAATATTTGACTGATATTGTATGCACGAGGAAATTTTCCAGTATATAATGTTAAAATTAATATTATATTAATACAATAATATTAACAGTAGTATTAATAATAATAATAATAATGTTAGTGGTCAAGCCTGCAATACCCTTGTGAAATTTGACTGCTGCAGCAGTTACGTAATGGTCAGTATCCAATACCTCATCTCTATCTCAGTCATCCTCATAATCATATTCCATCCCATCAGCTCGTGGTCTTTTTCTTGAGCATCGGCTGAGCGTGTGTTGCACGTCCTTCCTGTCCTTCACGGTCCTTACATGTGTTGTCCACCTCAATCCTGTCCTCTACGGCTACCGAACACATGAGCTCCGTTCTGGTCGCTCTTTACCACCGTACGCCATGCGGGAGACGAACTGCTGGCAAACCGCTGGTCTCTGACATTTACGATCACCAGCCACGAGCGCGACCCACCGTTTTTCGCTGGACTCTGCGGGGAAGGCGTCCATGACTGGTTGCACCAATACGCACGGATAACTGCATTTAACTGATGTGACGACTCGTTCATGCTTCACAACGTTGGCGTTTACTTGACAGAGGTGGCAAAAACACGGTTATTCAACCAGGACGTCCGTACTACTGACTGCACCTGCTTTAAGCAAGAGCTGTTCAAGAGTTTCGGGACTCCAAGCACTCGTTCGGACGTTGCCAAAAATATGTTAACTTTCCGTATGCAACCTTCTGAAGAGACATACCGCTCATACATTGAGCACATTCTTGCTCTTTGTCGCCGCGTGGATGCTGCGATCCCGGAAGCCGAGAAAGTTCACCACATCTTGAAGGTCATTGCTCCTTTTGCATTCATCGCTTTCGCAGTCCAAAATCCTGCGACCGCCAGCGATGTGCGAACCTGGTGCCGACGCCTGGACGAGCTACACAATATACATCTACACCAGGATACGCGTGTCAATGAGCGGCCGGTAGACGTGTATTCACGCGCCGTCATACGCAGGATCATCAGCAAAGAGCTGCAGCTGGATGACCCAACTGCTTCTTCATCGATAACATCCGCCCGGACACCCCTCATTTGCGGCACCTTGTCAAGCAGGAGTTAGCCTCCATTGCGGGTATCGTCGCAACGGCGCCTTCTGTTCGTATCCCTACCCGTCATGTTCCTGTTCCTGTTTCTACCATCCGCGATCGCGGGTGGTAGGAACATCGTGCCGAAACTATCCTTACCAATAGAGGTCACGCCGGATCCTGGACATTTGAACACCATCTCCCCGTGAGCCTCTCCGCAGGCTTGCTTAAACGGCGTCCGACCTGGTCGCCAGGCTTTTCCGAGTAATCCAGCCGTATGCTATTATTGTGGAATCCGCAGACACATTCCCGTTGCTGCCGACGACGCCAGGAGGACGAGAGGGGAAGCTATACACTTTTTGAAAGTGACATCCATTTCCTAACGGCGCTCCGCTAAACGAGTACGTCTCTTAACCCGATGGTATTTGCCCTATCCGCACCAGTTGATATGCCTCACATCGAGCGTTCATCACGTCACCGTCGGTCACCTTCGCCATATCGGCGCTCTGTCTGGCCTCTCGGACCTCTGTCCCACACTACTGACTACCAACTGGAAAACTAGCGCCTTATGATTTTAGAGTGGAAAAGGCGTTTGTCGAAAAGCCAAGAATTCCTCCAGAAATACACTCGAATTATGTATATGCGAAAGTTGAAGGTTGTGATGTTGATGCCCTGGTTCGCACACGAGCAAGCATATCCGTCATTGGGGAAAATTTGCTTTCACGGCTCCGAAAATTAAGAACCCCGTACATTGTTGCCTCATTGTGTGGTGCTAATAGATGAGTGAAATTTAAGGGCGAACACACACAGGAACGAGCAAGGGAAACGACAGCAACGTCCCTGTGTCTGTTTGTGCTTAAATTTCAATCATGGATGTTCCCCAACTAGCTCGTCTCTCCCTTTTGCTTCAGTGCTAATCAAGTTGTGCTAGAACAGCCTGAATTCTCTGAAGTGTGTGTTTTCACAGAGGGTATTCATTACCACATCAAGTCCGCGGTCTCATCTTGTTGCTCCCACGAAGTCATTCTAGGGTGGGAGTTGCTCTCGTCACTGTGGCTGTCATCTGCTGCCAAAAGCCGGACATTGAGATCGCCCCTAGTGAGCATATAGACAGCATCCCCAACATTCCAAATTGTCGCTTGGTGGGTAGTGCCGATTTTGTTCTTAGCCGTGGCTCTGAGACAGTAATTTCAGTTTGTGGTGGCCATTTTTATGATAGAGACGTGCTTCTAACTCCCAGCGCTCGTTTTATATCGAGGGGCAACGTTCGCGAAACTTGTCTTTACATTTCGCGCATGGGTCTGCGTTGCTTGTAGCCACGAACACAACACGGGACACAATCCTCCTCCGTCAAAACACCACGATCACTGCCCCTGCGAACTCCCAAGTTCTATCTGCTATTCCGCTTTCTTTTGTTTTGCTCCACTTCCCAGTCCTACACTAAGTCTCTCCACCATGAAATTGCCGCGACAATCAGCTCTGACCTCTCCCTAGCGAAAACCGACGAATTAGTGAATCCTCTGCACAGGCAGAAAGCGTTATGTGATACTCGATGCCCTACGGTTAGGCAAACATGAATGGGAACGCATTGAATTCAAACAGACGGATCTCGTATTTTCCACCGCCGCCCATACCGGGTATCCTAATCTGAGAGAAAAATTACCAGCGACAATGTTGCCGACAAGCTACAGCGCCAAATTGTGCGTCCATCTATGAGTCCTTGGTCATCCCCTGTGGTCTTGGTAAAGACAAAAAGACGGGTCAGTTCAATTATGCATCGTGTACGGCGCACTCAATGAAATCACTCGGAAGGATGTAAATCCAATGTCTCGCATTGATGATGCCTTGAACTGCGTGCAAGGTGCGAAATATTTCTCCAGCCTGGATCTCCGCTCTGGTTATTGGCAGAGATCAATGCACGAGGCCGATAAAGAAGAGACAGCCTGAGGCACCCATGGTGGACTTTACTATTTTAACCTATGGACCGTTTGGAGTTTCAGACGCTCCTACAACTTTTCAGCATATCAGGCACCGTCTGCGTTACCCGGATGGTGTTATTTTTTCTTCAAGCTGTGCTGAGCGCTTGACAGGGCTGGATTACGTGCCTCGCCAGTGCGGGCCTTCAGCTCAATACTAAGAAATGCGATTTCACCGCCCTTGGCATCAAGGTTTACGCCACGTCGTCAGCAACAAAAGTATATGTCCTGACTCAAACAAGGTGGCCGCTGTCGTCGAATTTCCGCGCCCACAGCAACAAAAGGCTCTGCGTTGCTTTCGGATTCTGGCGTCTTCCGCTGTGTCGTACGCAACTTTGTAACAGTTGCTTCGCCCTTCAACCACCGCCTCTACTCTGCAACTTTCTTTGATTTGTCGGATGACTGCGAAGAGGTGCTCAGCAGCTGAAACCCGCGATGACTTCAGAACTTATATTGTGGTATTCTGATAAATTCAAGACGGTCATTCTTCACACTGACACTGGTCCGCTGGTGCTGGTGATCGGTGCGGTTCTCTCGCAATCGGATCAACAGCATCGGGAGCGTTTTATGTCATACACAAGTCAAACTCTCAGTTCTGCAGAGAAATATAGTATCACTGTGTAGTAGTGTCGCGCCGTAGTTTGATCCGTCCAGAACTTTAGACCCCACCTTCACGACAGGCACTCCACGGTCGTAAAGGACAACCATACCCTATGCTGGTTACAGATGCTGTAGAATTTAAGAGGACGCCTCGGACGCCGGGCACTTCAACTTCAGGCGCATGGCTTCACTGCAACCTACCGATCCGGGAACAAGCACCTCGATGCCGATGTTCTTTCACGTTGCCCACTGAAGCCACCTGCCACCAGACAAGGTGCTCTCTATCGCACCATTCAACTGCACGACGTTTGACCTTTGACAAATCTCTAAACCTGAAAGAGAAGACTCCTACTACCACACTATGATTGACCGGCTTACCGGCTAAACGCAGCCACAGTCGTCAGCTTCAGAGCTTCGGTCTTTTAAAAAGGGTGCTTCATCGTATCAACCATCTTGTATTTGTATACGAATGGGTTCCCGTTGCGCCGAGCGCCATGCAGCCGCAGTTTTCGGAATCCCTTCATGACGGCGCCAAAGCGGGACACCTAGGTTTCGAGAAAACATGTCATCGTTTCCGAAGTCATTTCTTTTGGCGGGGTCGTTCTACCTACTTGGTCCACTGCGTCACTAAGTGTAGTTCTTGGCAACAGTGCAAACGATCCACATCACAAACTGCCCGACTCTTGCAGCCCCTTCCTTGTCCTTCTTTGCCATGTAAAAGCGTTGGCACAGACCCTTACAGACCGTTCCCCTGCACAGCTACTGGGTACATGTGGATTGCAACCGCCTTGGACCATTTGACACGCTATGCGAGACAGCACTCATTCCATTTGGATGTGCTTCAGAGGTCGCAGGTTTCTTCGTGTGTCCCATACTGTTGCGCTTTGTGTTCGCTTAAAAGCGATCGAGGTAGGCCTTCTTTAGCTACCATTGTCGAAGTAGTTCTGCGTACCTCGAACATTGTTCATAAAATTACCTCCACCTATCACCCACCGAACAACGTGAAGACATCGATTTCATTGGAATATCTCTAGTATGACTTCAATATATATGCAGACTAATCACATGATGCTGCCGTTCGTTATTTTCGCATATAAAACGGCATTTCAAAGAACAACCGGCTATTCTGCATTTTTTCTCGTCTACGGCAGTGGGGCACCATTATTTCACGACACCTCATTTTTATCGACTCCTATACCCACCTGAAGCCCGCTCTCTGAGCAGTTCTACTTTTGGCCTAAAACACTGCCTCCAAGTTGCCCGTCTGAATAACGAAGCCGGCCAACACGATCGAAAGAATCGCTACGACCAACCACTCACCGTACTGTTCGGTTCCGTCTGGGCGACGAGTCGCTACTTTGGACTCCTAGCCTAGCCAGGATTATGTGACACATTTTCGCACCGCTTCACGGATATCTAACAGTACTCGAAGGAACCTCCATAGTGAACAATCGTGTCTGTCCTACTTGCGCCTCACTCGACCGCTGCTGCCCTGGCACGGAAGTAATGCACGTCTCGCACCTGAAGCCGTCCGTGCACTGCGCTTCCCCTACACTTCCGGCCGGGTGGCCGCCTCGTCCGTAGGGGGAAATTGAGGTGAGCACTTAGTCGCGCGCCACCCCGTTAGAACACCGACTGCTACTGCAGTTACCTAATGGTCAATGTCCCATAGCTAGTCTTCCTCTCGTAGTTATCCTCACCATCATCTTACATCTCATGGGCTCGTGGTCTTTCTTTTAAGCCCGCGGCTCAGCGTGTGTTCCGCGACGGCTGCTACGCCTAATAAATGTCTTGCAGCACCATTCATTCACGATCCTTACAATAATCACAATAATCTTTGTTATTTCTATCAGTGCAATTATTTGGGGAGGTGGGAATAAAAGCGAAATCGCGTGACAGAGCTCCTGCCACTCTTACAGCTGGAAGAAACAGCAAGCCGTAATGCAGGGCAGTTCCGACATTTTATTACACTTTGCGAAGTGACCAAATGACATTCTACTACGGTCTAAGTGGCGAGAAAAAAGCACAAGCCAACAAACAAATACACACCAACAAAAAAAGAAAACGCGTAAAGTAATAGAGCAAATGAAGATTTTTTGTTAAACAAAGATATTTCAGCACAGATTGCAATAATAAAAAGCCGTACACTCTTAAGTATAACTTGGCTGTCGGGCAAAATACTGCGTAAAGAGGACAGAGTAGACTCAGCAATATCAATACCCTCATCAGGTAGTGTGTTTAATTTTTTAGTTAGTTCATATGATATGAGTTGATGGCCATACTTTGGGCGGACGGGGGACAATTCTCAATGAGATTTATGGTGCTATGGATATGGCGTCTCGTGCAATTGTGAGCTTGCAAGACGAGGTAGTGATTTAAGGTCAGCAATTTTTTCTCATTTGTAGTTCCGGATTACGCACTAGCTGTACAGGTTGAATATGCTTATCATATCAAGTTGCCTAAAGGAATGCTGGGTTCAAATCCCGTGCAGAAAATGAAAAATTACGCGAAAGAACAGTTGATCAAGAATGGCTAGTTCGTCTAGGTTTTATTTGTTGCTCATACAAGTGTACTACAGGGGAAGTAATAACAGAAAGGAGCTGGCAAATAAAAACATTGTTAAGCTCCGGTTTATTAAAAACGGTTAGTCCAGATTTGAGGTTGTTGTTACCCATACAAGTGTGCAATAGTTGAATTAGGAACAGAAAAGAGCTCGATAGAGTAGCAGTTTGACTTTTTCTGGCGAGATGTATTTGTGGCAGCGAATAAATCCCATTGACATTGAAGCTTTTACTGTTACATGGTGTACAGGATTATCTCGGAGCATATTGTTTGATAAAAGAACACTATTTCAACGGTTTGTGGTTTATAGCAGAGCAGAATGCATCAATGTTCCGTAATTACCCGATTCTAACGCGCACTTTTTTTCCGGAAAAATAGGTCGAAAGATTCATGCATGTTAGAATCGGATACGAAACCGAAACTGTCGAAACAACGCACATTTCATCCCGCCCATCGTCGTCGCCATCTCAAGATGGCGCCAAAGCCTTTAGAAACGAATTTTTCGGACGCAGGAAGCATATGGACAAAGGCTTTTCTATCGGCGTTCACACAAACCGCCAAATCGTTCCACTTGCGCGCTTGATAACAGCAACGGCAGCAGAGGCTCTCACGCGTTCAAAATGAACGGTTGGCTGAAGCGTGCGCCTCTGGAGAAGCTCGCAAGATGGGCGTGCGAGGCGTGGGCCACGATCCCATCGACCATGGTTGAACGTCCGTTATGAAGTGTGGCATCGCGAACGCGCTTGACGGCACCAAGGACGAGATGTGGTCAGCGAAGAGCGATGAGGAGTGAGATGAGTGAGATTACTTCGAGAAATAAATCGCCCGTTTCTCTCGCATTCGTTTTTCTTGCTCACAAAGTACCGTGCGAGTTGCAATAGGAGGTGCAAGTTTTTTCGGTTTTTTTGCCTGGAAAATCGGGTGCGCGTTAGAATCGGGTAATTACGGTATTCATTTATTTTTTGAAACGAACCTACACGTTTGTATGCCAAGCATATTTCTAGTCACTGTTTTCATCCCAGTTTTTGTTCGTATGCAGCAGCTCTTTCCTCTCCGTGTCAGATTTTCGCAGATGTAAATATTCGTCTCGTTTTCTTTGAGTGTGCATTTCTTACGGGAGCCATCGGTGTCTCACTGGCTGCCCTTCGAACAGAATTAGGATGCCTGGCCTATTCGCGAGCTATGAAGGCATCCAGTGGCTGTCTTCAATGTCACTGTCGCGGAATACATCTAAGCCAAGCACGGATGACGATTCCTTGCTAACCAATTCTTCTTTTTCTGCGAACACCATGCCATGAATTTACAGTTATGGTTTCAGGCTCCAAAGTTCATGTTCATGCAATTATGCAAAATTATGGCTCTTGATTTCGAGATGTTTAATTCCAGCAAGTTAGCGCCTAACCAATATGAGAGGTTTTAACAATGCGTTTGCACTGTTAAATAAATCTGTGGATTCACAAGGCTGAAAAATGCTGGTATCGTCCGCGTATATAAAAAAAACAAGAATTGGGTTGCCAGTTTACTTGGGCGTTGAATACTAACCGCACCGAAATACATTCTCTAAGTACTCTTCCAAATGATAGGTCGTGTAGTTATTCATTCATTTCAACGTACTGCTTTCTAAATGATAAATTGGGCTTAATAAAAATTAAAGCTTGGCCCTCTATTCCTTACTTTTCTAACTTATAAAACACAATTTAACCGTTCATACGAGCGAGGGCTCCACCAAAAACTAAAAATTGCGATTGCAATATTTCTCAGGACTAGAACATTTGTATGCGTTCTTGTTGGTTGATGAGTACAAGCTCAGTGTACCTACCCTTCCAAAATCAAAATTTTGTATCGGCAATCACAGTATCGGACTTCAGAAATGCTTCCAATCGCTTACGTAATATGTTCTCAAAAAGTATTTCAAAATACTGTTAGAATGCTAATGGGTCTAATAATTCTCTAATTCATTTTTATCTGCTTTTATTAAAGAAAGTTACTTTGTCTAGATGCTTACTCAAAGAAAAGGTAGAGGCCTCTGCACACAAATGAAGTAACGACACCAAAATTCTGTCGATAACATGCCTAACAGGCGAATATTGTAGGCATCGTGACGCAACTAAATTAATGCTTTAAAGCACAGACATGATTCCGCTTAGCATGCGCGATTTATAAATATAGTGTGAGAGCACCGTTGTAAAGTACAGCTAAGCTGGTTGGTCACAGGGATAGACTGAGAAGTGAAGTACATGTTGAAACCCTTAGTGCTCTTACGGCCAGTTTATTCAACCACATTACATGTACTTTCATGAACAGGTGTGTCATGAACGAATTTCGCATCTAACGAGCGAATCTTTTTTCACGGGGGATGAGGTCGATTGAGTGATTTAAATTGCTTTCATAAAATTAATTGCTTGCATTGGGTATGTCGTTAGCAAATTTATTTTTTGTCGGTTTTCAGAATTTCTTATATGGTATTGGCATCTCTTGATTTAACGAAGGATTGACGTAGCGTGTTTTTCATTGATGCAGCTATATAAACCACTTGATAACCAAGGTTTCCTTACTGCATCTGAGATTTTTTTCTCATTGTCGGTTGCTTACTGCATATCTTGATAAAATTTGCATAAATATCTAAAAAACACATAATCCAAAAATACAAAACAAAGATTTCTTTGCGGCTAGTACAGATTACACGTTATTCCAGGCTACTGAGAAAATTTCTCCATGCAAGTTTTCCAGGCTTTCTTGTGTATCAGATTGATTTCTGTATGCATGGTATTCTTCATGCTTAGGAATAGGTTTATTGCATAGGAGATAAAGGCCCATGTAGTTACTGTGATCGCAGCATATAACACCAGCGCGCACATCAGAGGGCTTATTGTTTGTAACAAAGCAATCAATGAGTGTTTCCGTCGTCGAAGTCATACCTGTGGCGACCCTAATTGTAACGTGGAAACGAAAAAAATCCATTAGAACATAAAAATTTGTTTTAACCGGGTTACTACCTAACATGTCTATTGTGAAGGCACCACTAATGGTGATTTCATATTTGTGATGACTACTGTAGCTAATATAGGATACCAAGAACTCCAGGAAAGGGTATTTGTCACCCTGTGGGTGTCTGTAGAACACCGAAGTCATTTTGTTGCTGGTTTTTACCGATACAGCTTTAGCAATAGCAACGATATAACAAGACTTATCTATCAAATAAGCGTTAAAATCATTGCTAACCAGAAGACAGATCCGGTACCACGATATGCAGTACTATTGGCCGTAAAAGTAGAAAACGATTATAGATAAAAAGCAAAATCACAATATAACCATGGTTCCGATATCATTATTGTATCAATGAAAACCCGAAACTTTTAAGGAGTACACCTAAATTATCGTAGTTGTTGGTCGATGAGCGGCAATTTTCATGAAAACATTGATTATCAAATGCACCACCATTGTTCTGCTTTCGTTTGTGTAAGTTAACACGGTAAGCAGTACCGCTTTGAAGTCACTACAAGTCGAAGCCTTGCTTTTCAGATTCATGGCAAAGGTAATTGTAACGGTGCACGTCACCCTAGGTCGCGCCATCTTTGATCCCTCGGGGAGTATTACCTTGCTTCTTCCGAACCGAATCCTCCCGTTTGCATGCCAAGCGTATTTCTAGTCATTGTTTAGGGCCTAGTTGAGGGCCCAGTTTTTGTTGGTATGCAACAGCTCTTTCCCTCTCCGTGTCATATTTTCGCAGATGTAAATATTCGTTTCGTTTCTTTTTTTTTGAGTGCGCATTTCTTACGGAGCCATCGGTGTCTCACTGGCTGCCCTTCGAACGGAATTTGTATGCCTGGCCCATTGTTGAGCTATGGCGGCAGCAAGCGGCTATCTTCAATGTCACAGTCGCGGACTACATCTAGGCCAAGCAAGTGGGCCAATTCATTAACCTTGCTAGCCAAATCTTTTTCTGAGCACACCATGCCATGAATTTACAGGTATCGTTTCAGGCTGCAAAGTTCATGTTCATAAAAGTCGATTTTCAAATGCAGAAGCCGTTGATATGGTCGCGCTGTTTCGATTTCTGTAGCCCGCTTACGAAGGTGTGAAATGTTTTTGTCCTGGCTGTCAAGACACTCCCTTATTTCATCGAAGTGGCCTGGCATGGTCTGCACAGATTGTTGGATGCTGATTACGTGGTCTCTCGGTACAACAAGGTGTCTAGCTTTTTACCAATTCCGCAAATGCCGCCGCTACTTTTAAAGTTTCTCTGGCATTGGACACTGATCCTGAGCGGGAAGCTTCCACTTAATACGCTGAGCACGTAAATACTTAGTGAGGGCTAGCACTTCTTTTCCTCCATGATTCTGACAGGCGGGAGAAGCCTAATATGGGGTATGGGTACTTGCATTTTTTTGAACAATAGTGCCTACCTCACCTATGTTTTTATTAGAGGCAAGAGATAATGCTGCTCTAACATCTGACATCATAGTTCTCGCGCGGTTGAAACAAGTGTCAAGTCTCACAGCAGCAGCGACTCGACCAAAAATGAAACAAACATAAATCATCATAACTTTTAAACAAACCTATAAAAGGTACGGGTATGTCATATCGACACCCGTTGCTCGTCACATCAGCTGCCACACTGCTTTCAAACCTGTGGCATGACCTCTATCCCACGTCGTTCAGAAAGCGCAATGTTGTTGGGCCAAGAATCTTGTCGGCTGCCGAATCTTGGTATAACAAAAAAGGAGGCTGCCAAGAAGGAGTACTTGTCTTTTCTGCTGTGCTGGCCGGGAGGGAATTGGCCGAAACAGCGGATGTGGCCATCCAGAAAAAACTCTGAAAAGCGTAGGGTGTGTCAGATCCACGGCCGTTGCTCGTCACCTCCCCTGCCACACTGCCATGAAAGAACAGTGTAAAAAATTAATAAGAAAACAACTGGTTTACTTTGAAAGGCTGTTTCCATGGGTGCATCTTTTTTTTCTGTATACATGCTGTGCTTTGCCAAGTTTGCGGATGCTGCCATAATGCTGCCGAGTCGCACTGGCACCACTGGCATGGTAAGTGCCACTATACACTCATCGTCGTCGGGCGCATTTCCAACCATACCGGGCATGGGTATGAATACGTTGCAATACGATGCGTACATGAAAATTCCGACATTCTTTTGGCAGCATTGACTGAGGTGGTAGAGAGTAATTCTAAACCGGGTTGCAGATACAAACAGCGCAGCGAACCACCAGACAGTGCCGGTGAGACAGGTGGTGCCCCCTTTCAGTTGCGTTAGGAAATACACGGACTTGCGCACCCAGGGCCACTGCCACATGGCGCACCATATCTAATTATTATGGGCCCCCGAATAACTGAGCATCTATCTATCGGAGTGTCCCGCGGTTTGTATTTATACAGTTCCTAGTATTTTAATTGCTATCAAAAACGATGAAGAATCTTGTCATTTGTCCTAGAGGAACATTGCAAATATCACCTGTGTATTGACGCTTGGCCTCAGGTATCCAACATTTTTCGCTTTTCCTTAATATTCACAACTACGAACACTGACACCAGATTTATATCTTTTTAAATGGTTGCGAGTGCATAAACGTTTTGTTGAACTTCAGTTTCACTTTCTCGGAGCACGTGAAGCGATATACAAACAGATGAACGACAGACAGACATGAAAACAAGCTAAAATTATAAGGACCAAGTAGCCCAATGAAGCCTGCCGCCTTTGAAACTGCTGTGCCGCTTCAAGGGTACTTATCAATTGTTTTTTTCGATGCATCATATGCCACCTTGCGTTTTTTTTTGTTTCCGTTGTGAATTGCATATCTTTCTCTTCGGCATTATCGATGTCATTATGTCTTTTTTTTACATAATTCTTTCTGATTCTATTCATGCCCTCGCAAAGTTTAATTTGTGAATTTCAGCAGCCAATAGTTAGATTCTGGGTACTTTACCGTAGTTGTCTTTTTTTTGGGTATTCTGCCACACCACTCCTCTCTACAATAATTCGTAGATTGAATAAATGAAGTAAATAAGTAAATACGCATGGCAAACCTCGTGAACGAATACACATTATGTGGCGACACCCTCACCGTTATCAGGGCATCGGCATCGCATCCTGTTCACGGGTGTCGTCTAAGCCTTATCATCAAAGCAGCCCAGACACCTTCTAAGCTTGTTCCATCGTTAGCACCTGGACTGTCGTCTTGTACCTTTTCGAAAAACCACAAAGATGGAGCCGAGATTACCTAGTTTTTCAGCTATAATCAACCTCTCCTCACCGGATACGCGGCATGGCACTGATCTGAAATCGAGGCAGTACACACTTTGGGGGAAGAATGCCAACTGTTGGGACGCTCACTGTTCTTGGAACTTTAAAGCTGCCTTAGCTGCCGGCGTTTTGTTGTACACACCCGTGAATACATTTTATTGCAAACATTTCCCCTGCTGCCACGTACCGAAATGTTTAACTATAGAGGGCAGTAATGTAGAGTCATGTCTCGTTAATATAATCACTGTTATTATGGACACCCCGCAATACGGACAAAATTTTCGCCCACCGGTCTCTCGCAATGCAATTCTGCCCCGTTAATATAGAAACCCGCAGTCCGGACTGTGGACGCCAATTTTGGGGACACCAAATGGGGAAATACAGGAATTTTGTCTAGTTATTTCGAACACAATTTCATAAAGCAAAAAAAGTACAACTTGTGACCAGCCGATGGCCAGCATGTACCAGGAATTTACTGTTGGCCGAAACATAAAAAGCCGAGGCAAGCATTTATGTAGGCAGGTTTTACTTCCAGTATCGTCGAATTAGATTGAGAAAATTCGGGATCAGCAAACAACACTCAAAGTCAATGACGAGAGGGTGACACCCGTTCCTTATAAACAAGATCGCCCGGAGCAGCATATGCTGATATGTGCAAGTCGAGAGCTCCATTACAGGTTAATAGGACGATAATAGTTCTTCCTTATATCCGCTGCGCATAAAAGGCAGGGCTGTACGCTTCCTGGTAACTTCGGCGCGAGCAATGGCTGGTGTTAAGGGTAAGCGGGCCGATATTGCCCATCAGATAAAAAAGAAAATACTCCAATTCAAAAGTGAGACGTACGCCTTCAGCATCTGTTTAATACGTGAACGCTCTTCTATGGAAGACCGCGATCATATGAGGGTCCATCCACTCGCGGCGCTTTGTGACGTTCTTCGGCAGCAAGGTACAAGAAACCCAGATGAGGAAGCGCTGTCCTTCAACTGTTATTTCTTAATGTTTATATTTTTGACCTTGATGCGTTATTTTGGGCGACTCACACTATGGACGATTCTATGGGGAACAGGGGAGTCCATAGTAACGAGACATTCACCCTACCATGAGTGGAGAAACTTCCACAGTTTTATTGCAACCGTCCTAATGACACTTGCTGTCGATGCGGGGGCATCTCGTGACGGGGGTCACTGACTGGCTCTTGAGGCTTTAAGCAATTGGAAACTCGCTGCAGTAGCCATGCAATCGGACATAGTAGTTAATTTCGGCGTACGCTCATTTTTGTCCCGTTGTTAACATGACGTTCAATGTGAATTTCGGTACAAAATAATTGCACCGTCTGTGTTAACCGGGCGTCAAGACGTGTTATAAACGGTGAGGTGCGTTTCAAGTAGGTCTTCGACAGCAAGATGCTTATTCGTTATCTCCATTGTCCCTCTGAACAGCGTTACATAGCTGTTTGAAATTCGTTGTTCATCCAAAAGTTCAAATGGTCCTTGCCTGGTTTGGCATTTTTTCAGGTGTGAACGATCAGCTTTATTTATGGGGTTTCTGGTCGAGACCTCGCAGAGCTTTGTGCATACAAAGAATTAGACAGAAATTCATTTTCGTGGCTCTCCCTCAAAAATAACATTACCATATCAGTGCTACGAAATTTTATTTATTTTCAATACACGAGCCGCCTAAAGCCCTTTAGCTGCGCGGTACTACTTCAACTGTGGCGCTTCAAGCCATGAGTTCAGGAAGCAAGGTAACAACAAGAGGCATTTCTGTTCAATGTTGCCGCAAACACGGCATTGGGTTTGTTTATTTAAGTTTTGTGTTCCCATTCACCCGCGCCGGGTGTTTTCTCTGTTCCAAGTGAAGGGCGTGTTTCTTGTTATTATTTTAAGCCACACGGGTATATTTTTTTTTGATCGGGAGAGTGTTTCAGCCTGTCGCCAGTACACGTAAATCATCTCCGTTGATCTCCAATGGTGTCCATGTAATTCAACGGGATTCAACTGGCCGACACTCGCCTGCGCACGTACGTTTTTGACCGCTCCTTTCCGCATGTGTATTTGAGTTCGTAGGGTTGCAAACGTTGGCCACAATAAACAGTGTTCCTTGAAGAAGGCTGTGTCGTTTATTGCTACATGACGTCACAGGTTCCGAGGCCTTGATATTACTAATGCTTTTTCTGGATGGTTCATTCATGGGAGAAAAAGTAGACCATTATCTCACTGTAGTGTTTAAACTGCTTCAGCCCACATTTTGTTGAAATAATCCCGCATATGTCCATTGTGATAAGAAGCATCCCTAGAAACAAAGCTGGAAATACCGAGATAACTACTATAACGTCATCTATTCACAAGTTATGTATAGAAACAGTCATACAATGTGTTCCATATATCGTTTTATTACCTGCTATTTTGCAGATGAGGACTACACGTCATTTGTGCCGATTGATCTGGCACGGCAGAACTGGACCTCACCAACTATTCTCATTGGCGGTTCCCACTGCCCAGCTGCCTGTGCCGAGTTCCGTAACTTCTCGCTCGAACAAGGAGCCAACGTTGGCGTGTTGACAGAAAGTGCAAGCGACGAAGCTGCTTTGAACATCACTAAATACATGACCACCGTGGCATTTGGAGCCAAATTCGAAAATAACACGTAAGAAGTCATTATGTTTGTGGTGTTTAGAGTCCCTATGTATGTGTGTGCCTGCATGCGTTTGTCAATAGATGCGTTTTAGAGAAATTTGGCGACGCGATGTTTAGGTGCTTTTCTTTGAACCGTCGTACGTGTAGATTCCACATATTGTTACGCGGCAAAGATAGGTAGATTTGCAGCTATTTATAAGTGAGAACAAGCTGGGAAGCGCTGTAGTAAGCAGCAGCGTGAGTACGGAGCAAACGTCGTCGACCTCTTCCTCTTGCATCAGCGGCGCAGCATCTATTGCATGTTTGGCTCGAACGAGGATGCCCCGTCGCAATATTTGAGGAAAGTAGTCGTTGTGAATGTGGATTGACCTATTTACCAACGGCTTTTATTTGTTAGTGTGAAATGCCTTTCAACTTGAATGAATAGAAATATTTTGTAAAGGACAGCTGGTGATTACACTACTGCTTCTCTGTTAGCTCTGTGTTTTAGCACGTGCTGCGTCACTTTAGAAACTCCAAGAGAAGAAATCGTGGAATGTGGGACGGCCAACGGTCTCATTAGGGTTTGCAAGTAGCGGTATTTAGAGGGTGCTTATTATCCTGTAGGGATTGAAACAACTATGAAAAAAAGCGCTGTTGGCAGCCACATCTCTGTGGGAATATGCATTCGTTCATTTTAGACGTAAAGTTTGTCAGCAACGAAACCACATAAGATGCAGGGTTTTTATATAGCGTGAGTGTTTAGTTCTGAGACAACCTTAAGTAACCCAATATGGCTTAGTGATGGCATCTTCTTGTGAATGGGCTGCCTTTTGAGTACATAACGAAGTGTCAGTTGTGTGACTGGCCTAAAATGAAAGATTCCCTGTGTAAGCGCTGGCCAATGAACACCCTTGTTTTATCGCGTGTTATACTCATTCTACATCTATCAACGGGTGCACGAAGTAAAGCAGTTTAAGGTGATTGGGCTCTGGAATTATCGTGTATTCATAAATGCAGGGCGCTGGCGGGACACGAAATACATGCGAGCGTTTCCCAACGCAACTCTCTGGGTTATGTCCTGCTTGTATTGAAGACATTGATTTCGTCTTCACTCGATCAAACACATCAAATAGCGATGATGAGTTTCGTTGTCGGGATGCTTGTAAAGCAGGAATACAATAGAGAAAATAGAAGCAACTAACGGAATAAGTGGTGGCGGTTTGGCATATTTAGGCTGCCGTGCTCAACAGATTTGTAAGGCAAGAGAAGTTTGCCACCAAAATTTAATATTACGATCGCACATTTCTGCTTTACAGCACCGAAGTTGCTGCGTAAAATGATAAAAACAGGCGCAGGTCATTCAGGAAAAGAATGGCATTGTGCTTTTGTGTAATGGGATCCCTACATGTGTACGCTAGGAAAGGTGCTCACTAAGACCTATCCTAACTAAACGCTATCACTTCTAGCTGATTTGTGCACTCGAAGGTGCATTTGAGGTTGTTTTATTTCCCTTTATGTCTCGATTTGAATGGCCTGTCATATCGCGCGAGATTGTTCGTTTGGCGAAACAAAGTGTAGCTACTTGTCTCACAGCACTTGCCTGTGCTCTGTAAAGGCATACTATGACAGTGACGCCCTCAGACAGTACGCTATAATTGTGTAAACCTAGCGCTTGCGCTCAACCTGTTCACTATATAATCTTTGTAGGTAGCTTTGATTTCTCTGTTATCTGTCACTCACACTTCAGCTGTGACACCAATGTAGAGCAGGAAAGTTTAGTAAAGTGATATGTATTTTGTGAAGTTGGTCTCGCCCGTATTGCCGCAGTGACGACAGTATAGACATCTTTACAAGCATTTCGGCATTATATAGTAGAGACTTTTATGCTGCATTGCAAAAGCGTAAGGTCCTGGTAGTGAAGTCCACTTAGTTAAAGTTGGACAGCCTTACCCGTGTAACTCTAAACAATACGGAACTCATGCCTTCGTTGTAAAGGAGTCGTCAAAGGAAGGCCAGATTAAAGGAAAGGCCACCCACCATCGAAAGCATTACTTCCTGAACCCTCGTTATGGCAGGAAAACACACAAACAGAAATCACAAGGAAAGTATCGCCAACAACTGCACACCAACAAACAAAACCGCGCACATATGGTTTAATCCACCCGGTCAGCCAAAGGAAAGCGAGACACACACAGAGAGAAACACTTTATTGAGAATTTTGTGGTCTAAGGGGTCGTAGTGTCCCCGAGCTTGTGCCGAGTGGTTCCTTTGGTAGCACTATTGACCATATTGGTTTGTAATCCTCTGGGTTGCAGCGCCCAAGCACCTTCTTCCGCTGCTCTTCACAACTAATTCCAGGAAACCTGTATTTAGCACATCCCCACAGGATATGAGGAAGACCAGCGAGGGCACAGAATGCAGGGCAATTCGGGGAGGGGTAAAGAAAAGGATAGATAAGGTTTAGTTTTCCGGGATGTGGGAAGGTGTTAGTTTGGAGAAGACGCGACGCGATTTATTGGGAAATGTCGTTAGGTATGGGCGGGAGGGTATCTAAGAAGTGAGAGGCGGTGATGGGTAGTTATTTAATTGTACGTGACTAGTCGGTCCCCGGCAGATATTACCAAGTGGTGCGGAACGTGACTGGACCCGCGTCGGACCGTGAGCCCTCGTTGGGCTTTGCTGGTTTCCTCATTTTTCTCGAGACCAGCGTGTCTGGTGGTCCAGATAAGCTCTACATGAGAATTGAATAGATTTTTTGGCAGGATTGTGAAGGCCAGCGTCGATATTAGGCAACTAACAAAATTTCGAACGCCCATTCTAGAATCAGATATTATTATTGATTGGATTGGCCTCATTGAGAGTGGTAACGCTGTGGGCGCCGCCTCCTCCGCTGTGGTTGGGTGGGCAAAGAACGCTCAGAGATGTGTGTGGGTCATTAATTACAGCGATGGCGTAGGTGTCGTAGCGCCTGTATTCGCCGCATCCACATATACTACCTCGGGTCAGACCGGGAGACGTTGGTGTAGAGCTCGTACTAACTCTTATCTACTGCCCGTGTTGTGAATAGCATGCATGCTGCGAGGATTTCATCTGATGATGTGATTAGAATGAATGAAGCTACAGAGGGGGGATTTTGCTTTGAGGTCACCGGTAGTGGTTTGTCCTAATTGGGTGAGAATGTGATGGCCAGTGGGTGTTTTTGATAGGCGGACCACCTGTTGGATAATTGGGCTTCGATGAGCTCCTCTGCCATGTTATTTCCAAGTCCCTCGAGTCTAGCAGTAGATGTATTGAGAGGAAGGTGAAGTGCAGTATTGCATGCCTGGCGGATGAGGCGATTGACGCTCTCTAATTCACTTCTACTGGAGTTCAAGTAGGGCTGTCAGTTAGTGATTCCACTGTTGATAAACATCTGGATTAGTCGTATATTCTGTGAGTCCTTGAGCCCATTGCGGTCTTTACAGCTCGGCTAATCAGCCCACTAGTTTCGGCAATATTATGTACGAGTTTAAAAAAAATTGAGCGTTGGCTGGACATCGCTGAATTTTTATCCCCTGTATTTTCAGTACACGGACCTCTGGGATCTGCTTGTAGGCAGCCTGAATTTTAATTTCCGAGGGAAGCTTTAGAATTTTTTCAAGGGTTAATAGGAACACTTCTGACATATTACGGGACCAGGAAAGGCCTTATCGTCTCGCTTCTTGGATTGCGACGTAGCACCTGCCAGCAGAATTTCTTATAAGTGCTTATGACTGCGCCCATTACTCACAAGTTAATGACCGGCCTATCGGCGGAACCGGAGGTCGGAGTTTGTTGTAACGGATTGGGAATGTTTATTACTGCCAGGTTAAATAGTAGACGGGAGAGCACCGCCCCTGTGGGGTTCCTTTGGAGGGAAGTTGAACCATATCAGAGGTAATGCCGCCTATTTGGATCATTGCAGTTCGACCGGAGAGAAAGCTGCGATGTAGTTATACGAGCGGGCTGTCGGATTAGCAGACTGCAGATCGTTGATTATCGTTTTGTTGGATACCTGTGATCTAAGGAAACTATAGCTGTCGTGTCCAGGTTATTTTGTAGTGGTATTTGTCGGGCAATATGGAGGAAGATATTTTGTGTGCACAGGCCAGCACGGAACCACCTCATGGAATGTGAGGTAGCCTTAAGCCTCTAAGGTGGGAGACCAGCCGCGTGAGGATATTGGTTCGAACAGCACACCCAAACAAGATGAAAGGGAAATAGGTCGAAGATGCTTTAATGCAAATGGGTGTCTGGATTTGGGGATATATATAATCGTAGCATGTTTCCATAATTCCTGTAGGGGGCGTTATTGCAAATAACGGTAATCTTTTCTGTGAGAAAGGTGACAGAGCTGTCATCCAGATTCCTGAGCATTTTATTTGTTACCTGTTCCGGGCCTGGGGCCGACAATGACTGAAGCTTTATTAGGGCTCCACTGACCTATGCCTCGGCTATATTCTTCTCCATGACAGTGTTAGCTAATTCGTTATATGGGCGAACGGAATTCAGTTGCCTTGGAAAGGTAAATATTTTTGACTTTGTCAAACGGTCTTACGTCGAGCCTACAAAATTTTGCATTATTGTACTGAGACAATGCAGCTGTACTGGTTTTGAGTGGCTCGGTTTTAAAAAAGTCTTCAAGAGCGGCCAGTGCGTCTCCTTCCGAGGTTACCATGCATCTGTACGCAGATTTGTCCCCATTCATCCTGGGGAAGTGGCAGAGTAATTTTGCATTTTATTCTTAAGGTATGCGAGCTTACGGAGCAGTTTGTCGTTGTGTTTAGCTCTCCTTCATCTTTTTGAATACCCTTGTACGCCTCCCTCAGGTGCAGGTGCGGGTCTATATCTGCGGTTCTACTGTTTTTGTTGTTCCTCGTGTGTCTGCAAGCAGCTGTGTTACCCAAGCACGGAGATTTCATGGGGTTTCCATATCTGATGAACTAGTCCCACTCTGAGATGCTCTTGACAAGGGTGTGCTTTTATGGAGTGAGTGAGGGTAATGTCTGTTTGGATAACTGAAATGATCACGCCCAAGGGAGGTTTCGGTGACTGTCGTTTGGGTGTTATTGACATGAAGTGTAAATGTGAGGACCGGGGTGGAGTGTCTTCGAACGCTTCTACCCACCTTACTAGGGTGTTAGTTGGTGATTATAATGAGAGATGATGGATTTGCACCTGGTCCCTGCTCCCGTCCTTATCTTGCACAGCTGGCAAAGCCCCGCGCTATCTGAGGTGCATTAAAATGCCCTACAACAAAGCGGGCAATGTGGACCATCATCTTTCAGAGCAAGGGAGAATAAAAGGTTGAATTTATGATTTTGTGCTTTGTGGTTGCAATATATCTTGAGAACAAAAAGCTTGGAGGCTCCTTTTTTCCTTTGAAATATCGTGATTCGGTCGTGGGGAATTTGTACGCTGCCTAGTTGTGTCTATTGTAATGAGATAGCTCGTTATTATTACAGCTGTTTTGGGCGCATTATCTCCCTGTGGGGTTTGTATCCTGGAAGATTAAACTATTGTACCCGTTTCTTGTAAGGGTATAACATCTGGGGGAAGTCAAACATCTGAATGTGTCGCTGCAGGTCAAAGAAAAAAAAAGTTCCTGCGTTTTTTGGAGCTGTCTCTTTTTATATGGGCGATTTCCCGTGCAAGCCGGGTGAACTTCCCCAGGGTTGTAGTTCCACACAAGGGCCAAGCGCCAGGCCGGGGAGTCATTTGTACCTATTTTACCGGTATGTGCCCCGCGCCACCAAGGCACACGAATGCACACGGTGCCTTCCACAGCCACTGTGGACGCACAACTCGCAACCGCAGGTGGCAGGAAATGCCGGCAGGCTCTCTCACCCCTGACAATGGCGCAACGCAGCATGATGGTGGGGGGGCCCCGCAAGATGGAGAAAGGTCAAGGGCCCCTCCGAAGGGTAAAGGCAGTTTTCCAGGCGTTTATTCACCTTTCGATGGTCCGCACTCGACCTGGGATGCCTTTACCCTTTAAAGGAACCGGTGGGTGCCCGGCGGTACCATGATTCGAACCCAGTAGCGCCCAATTCGAGGCGAGTAATTTACCTAAGAGCCATCACTGCTGTTCAAAAATTACCAAAACCAGGGTAGTTACTGAGGGGTTAAATACTATTGGGTTATTGATGCGGCAAAGAATGTCTCCCATGCAAGTGTGCATTTTGGTGTTGAGTTCCTCGATGCTAGATGTCAAGCTGGATCCACGGGTGGCTAAATTCACCTGTAGCGCTTGAGAGCCCCAGGAATTCGTTCTTTTCTTCTACTAGAGCTTTCCTGTAGGATACCGCGATTTGACGAGGGTGGCGAAATGCTGGTCTATTTCCTATTCCGTTTGGTTTTCTCAGCTGCCGTTTTGGTAGCGTCGGGCGCTGCTCTGCATTTGAGCGGAAGTGGATTCGAAATGGGGTCTTTGCGAGTACGGTTCTCGATCTGATGTTTGGGTCACCAATTACCTGACCGCAACGACGCAGTCTTGCCTGACCAAGGCCTGAGCAGTCCTCATGTTAGGTAGTTCCTTAATCTTATCCGGGGAAGTAGATTGAGGAGATTGTTGGGTTTGGAGTTTGCAGTGTGTTTGTGCTGGGGCTGCTCGCATTGTTTCCGCAGGCAGGCGCACTATTGTTCGGTGGTTGCAAAGGCTGCTGCTTGTTTGACTTCTGCAACACGTGTGGGAGCTCCTTCCGTATTCAGCCTTGCGGGGGAGGGGGGTTGCGGGAGCTTGTGCTTGTATGTGCCTCTTGGCTGGCGCCCACTGGTTGGAGATCCTGGGTGTCCCTTTAGTCTTGCCCAGGAGCAGCTACTTTCGGTTAGGTTTGGTGATGTTGGCGGGTTCAAAGTGTGTGAACAGGATGGTGTACCCGTGAAATGCCGGCAATCGCACACAAAGCACTTCAGAGTGGAGGGGTGGATTCATCGGGATAGGAGTCCCGCATCTGGAGCATCTTGGGGTCACACCCGCGGTAGGGCAAACGTCCTGGCGATGTTTCGGTTGCCAGCATGAGGTGCAGGCTTCAATCTTCAGGCAAAAGGGCTTGCAACGGTTCGTGGCGGCCCTTTACCCATCGGGGACTCATTACCCATCGAATAGGATTTCGGCCATGTTTGATGGGCGAAGTCATTTCTACGAAAGGAGCCGTGCATTAGTGTTGTTGTAGATGATTCTCCGGTGTATTTTTTCGGCTGTGTCATCTCCAGGTATATTAAAAATGACTCCCTCTCTCGTATTACTGGACCGGACACGTGTGCGAAGTCTTCCTACGGGCGCTCTTTGAGAGACATGGACATGATGGCAAAGTATCTTTGGGCCCGTTCTTCCGGGGGGGGGGGGTGCTAAGGGGCAGAACGTTAGCCACATCCTGCAGCCGTACTTGATCTGTTGGGTTTTGTTGGAGGTTGGATTGTTGAAAAAGTGCTTCCGCAAGGGAAGCCTCAACCACTAACGTGAGATCGAGTTCTCCAGTTTGCCGGTGGACGACATTGCTATCAGTTCCAGGGAGTGAAGCAGCAGGTGGGCCGCGTCGTGTGGAGTGCAGCCCTTGATTCAGTGCACTTAGTTGCTCGGGGCTGGCGATGCTGAGAGGTCATTTGTACCGTTTAGAACGGTACGTTGGTGGTATCGTATAGTCCCATTCGTGTTTTGGTGCTAAGTGTCATTGATGCATTCTCCTCCTACGATTTTCATAGCTGCGAGGCTTAGTTCGTATGCTGCATTGCCCAAGGTCTTAGGCGTGAACCCATAGTTCAGCGGATCCGGGACCGTGGCGCTAGATCTGATTAGGCCTAGAGAATGGTGCGAATTGAAAAAAGGTTTCGGGTGGTGATTACTGACCCCTTGGTTGGCCGTTCTTTTCGATGTTTGTGTCGGGTAGATCCGCTTGACGAAGCGAATCATACGGTCCCGGTGTTATCAGTCTGAGGTGTGTGTAAGCGGTGAACTTCGCTTCTGATAAGACATCCTGATAAGACATAAGACATAAGACATTTTTAGACGTAGAGGATAACCTTTGATAACTTTCCACCCTAAGTGACTGCCGAAATAGAGAGCTTTGTTAAACATAGTTTTTGCCAAAACACGCAAGGACTGATTCAGAATTTTTTTGCGCACCGAGGAACACGTGTAACCAGCAGTTCAGAAGAGATATTTGGATCAAAACACGTCAGGGCCGTCACCCATGGGGAATACCATGGAAACTCCTGGCCACAACTTGATGAGTAACTCACCATGGCAGAGCTTCGCGCCGCACTGTCCCAGCACCCAAGTAACACTAACCCCCAGAGAATACAAAATAACACACAAGATATTACGGAACAACAGCAAATAGATGAAGGATGGTTTTTTTGGGAAAAAGAACTGGATTTTGGGGAACGGCAAACAGCCCGAAGTGAGGAAACATGGAGATGTCTCATTTGCTCTCCCGAAATAACACTCTATGGTATATCCAAAATCAGGCACATGTCTTAGACTTCGTGTGCAAGAATACAAACTAGAACAAATGCTGCTTACACTGACCTCTCACAAGCAAGAAACAAGAGAGAGATGACACGATATACGGATTTCGCCCGTACTTCTCAACCAAGGATATCTTGTTACCAATAAATTAGGAGGTCATCGACATCCAAATCACCTCTAAACAAGCGCCATACTCGCCTTGGACTTTAAGGGGCTTTTGACATCGTGTACCACGTGGCGATACTTATAATCGTGAGGATTATTGAATGCTGAGAGAAAGCCTATAGGTACAAAAAGGCTGCCGGTTACATCGCAGAGGACCGGTAGGACTTGGCAACCTACTGAGTGCAAATTCAAAGTAACGGCAAGGTGTACTCCGCAGCTCTCGGTCATCGCACTGTTGCCCTTTACATTGGTAATGATGAGCCATTTTGACCACGTAAATGCAATTCCCAGTATCAGACATGTCATCTGCGCCGACGACGAGACCTCTTGGTATTTAAAAGGCCCAGCAGGCACACAACAGGACGCCCTGCAGCAAGGTGTTGACTGTACGGAAATCTATCGATAAAGATGTGTGGCATCTGTTGGTGAGGAGCAAGCGGAAACTCTTATATTTATTTGCGTACAGAGGGAGAACACTCGCCGAGATGTAACACCCAGAGGTGGCGCTTTACGGCGCGACCATCCCAAAGGACAGTACAGTTAAGTTGGCCCTGACTTTTGAAAAAGACGCGGCAGGTGCCCCCATCTTCTAAAAGCTTGAAACCACTGTCACCCAGGCAACGCATATATTACAGCGAGTGATGAGCAAAAACACGAGCGAAAAAAAGGAGGACAAAATGAGAATACGTCAGACTCTGGTAATAGCATATCTCTCGACGGCACCTCTTCCTTCGGGCTAAATATGGCTGACAAAAAGAAACTACTGCTGAAAACCCTAATATTACAAGTGGGGCTACACGCTAAGACCTTTAGAGAAACACTTAATAAGTGAGGCATTTATTACAGGTGGCCAAAACTCACAAAGGCGCACAAAGACAGCGAAATCGACCGACTAAATCTCACCAGGACCGGCCGAGCTTCGATTCGATTCGATGGTGGTTTATTTACAACAAAAAAACAATATACAATTGGTATTCGCCTTTTCGCTTACAAACTGATGAAAGCACCCAAAACAAAAACGACACATCCTCTACACCATCAGGGAATAAATCATTGTTACGAATGTCTCCCGCAACATGCACCAACTGTACCACAAGGGGCGATGTTAAGCCATGGTCAAGGCCTTAAGAAAGGTCTACTGCGAGTACAACTCCACAAATTATGTCGGACCTGCGAGATACCCGTCAAGAGCCAAGTGGGTGCCTGATATTAGAGGAACATACAATATATGATATGACGTCTTCCTCAATGATGAATACGTATGACATTGACTCAGCGGAAGAGACAGCAGTTGCAGTTGCCACCACCACAATTCAGATACCACAGAATGGGTTTCCGTCATCAGTGATTCGCAAGTGGCCCGGCTTAACCTTTAAAAGGGTTGCATTTTAGGACTGGCACACTCTACAATCCAAGGAATTAAAATCACGGAAAGATAAATTTATCACCTGTACTGTTTAGACCTTGCCGCGAGTCCTTTGAGCGTAATATATGGGCAGACACCACAATCTGACGCCATGACGCATGTTTTTATACCTTATCGGCAATCATCACTCTGCCGACAACGACCTGTCAATTCCCAAATGTAGCAGGGACGTAGTAGAGCACTATAGGCTACGAGTACGGATATACCCACCGCACCACCGGAATGTAACTAGAGAAGAATTTACGAAATTCCGAAGACTGCCGATGAACTCACTTCTACATTCCAGACAGCTGTACAGGTTACACCCCGCACTCCCTATCTACGATTGCAACTTTTCTCTGGGGCGCCCAACGCCCTTTAGCTCGTGGTGTGTGCGTTTAAGGGTATTAACGATATTACGGAACTTTTACGGTAGGGCATTATGGCACGTTACGGAAGCGAATTACAGGTGTCCTTGCACCGAAACCGCAGCTGTGAGTGGTCCTGCTGACCAGCGATATACTGTGAAACCAGCATGGTCTGGTGACCACGGCCATTGAAGCAGCAGCTACCCATGGCCTCCAGTACTCTGGATGCCCCCGCCATGGATGACCAATAGCCAACGCCACTCAGTTCGTCCTATTCCAGAGGGGGAATAAGCGTCAGCAAAGCATGTTGTTGGGCCTATTGGTTCATAGTAATCTTCCGATCTACATGCCACGCAGTACAATCTTCACTGTGCCGCATTTCCGTTTCGTTCTTAGCAGTCCATGAAAGCCCATTCTGAACGACGCAAGATATCCGTCAGAGAACAGCAGAAGTGCGCTGAATAATGACTACGCTCGGTATCTGTCGTTTTGTGCTTGCGTCGTCGAGCAGGTAGGAACGCGGCCATCATCAAATGATGTGATTAAAGACTTTAAACCAGGTTTAGGGCCAAGACCAATTGACCGGCGCATGCTGCATGACGCGTAATACATGTCATTACGTTAGTCTATTTCTTAGGCCATGCAGGCAGGGGAGCCGGTTATGCTACCGCCTCACTCTTTTCCTCGAAGCACATTAAGGTTTATGATTTCTGCCTGCTTTTGCGGATCGATGCATAGCGCATTTTTGTCGCGGCCTGGCGTGCTTTGAGAGTCCACTCTAAGGCTACCTATCGTTACGCTTAACAAGGGCAATCGCACATAACTGCCGCGGTATCTGTGTATGAGCAAACCCACAGCGCCGGTACATTGAAAAGATATTTTCTATGGTGAATCCACTTAATACTATAAACTGAAACTGAAACTGAAACTGAAACTGAAAGATTGCTAACGGTCCCCAGATGGGGACTAGACCAGCGGTGTTGTAACCGGATTTGTCGTAGCAGCGTTGAACGCCTGTAAGTTAGCCACATTAGCGGTATACAGCTGACATACCAAACATTGTTTTGTTTGCGCCAGTTCAGCATGAATCCCAAATCAACTGGAGACAAGATCACTGCGACAGGAATGTGTTTGCACTGCTTACTACAGCAACGTCGCGTTCTCTGCTTTTGCGGCAGTTGACATACGCGGGATATTCGGTGGCCGGACGTTACGCTTGCAAATAAAGCTTTTGAATACAATGACGCTAAGCGGAATCTGAAGGTACATGTAAGATGAGTTTGTGACATTTGCTTAGTGTCTGCGGCACAGAATAATAGGGAATGCCGGCATGTCAAAGTATGAGGCGGAAATAGGTGAACTGGTTCCCGCAGTTCGACTAACACTCACATTTATTCTGGTTCTCCCGAAGTCTGCCTGAACGTCATGCCAACTTATGCTAAATTACAACTATAAAAGCAACTTTTTTAAGAGAATTATGGTTAAAAGGCGAAACTATCTCCCGTGCAACCAGAGCCAATTTCTAAAGTACAAACTGCTTCTTCCGTGTCTGAGAGGGGCATTTGGATAAACGTCGGCTTTATAACGCGAGGGACGACCCAGGTTGGACTCCGACCATATGGAGAGTTTTGCGTTCACTCCACACACGATCATCCCAATCACGAGAGAAACTTGGCATTCCTCGAGTGTGGTTTGCGCTGCACACAGACGCCTTCGTTCGGTTCAGAAAGCTTCCCTTTAAAGGCCGATGCGAACACCTACAGAGCTTCATTGTCCTACACTTTCTTCTGAAAACTTCTGAGCGAAGGCAATTTTCATCGGACGCTGTGTCACATGCCAGCCGTTGATAAAATTTCAAAAGGGATGTACTGGGAAACATTGACGATTCAATTTACTTGTTTCTAACACCCATAAATCTTTACAAAATTTTGCATGCATAGTAAGTAAACCATTTTTATTGGCATGGGGAAACACGAGGCTATTGCATTGGAACTTCCTTCGTACAGTAGATTTAAGAATATTTTTTTGTAGTTGGAAGCATCGCTTTTCCAGTATTGTAAATGCGACAGTATGTCTGGTAGCTTAGGCTTCGAAGTGTTCCAATTTTAGGGAACAAAATCACGACACCCAATCCGCTCGCAGTTCGGGTCTTCTTGAAGGGTAACCGCTCATTAGTGATACACGGGATCATGGTGCATCTATTTCGGAGACGTTGTTTCTCTTTCGGGTGCCTTCTGAGCAATACATTTCCATGCAGCACTATAGTCAAATTTAACAAGATACATTGTAGATCGAGGGAGAGAAGGAGGGAGAGAGGGAGGGAGAGAGGAAGGGAGAGAGGGAGATAGGAAGGGAGGGAAAACTTTTATTGTTACAATGAATAATTCAGCGGAGGTGTGGCGACCGAGACAGGAAGGTGCCCGATGACTTTGCAGCCCTAGCGACGATGGCTTCGTGCACCGCCGAATCCAAGCGGCCGAACGCCCTCACCCAGTGCTCACCGTCTCGATCGGATCGTCGTCGTAGAGGAGTGCACCTAAAAAAATACTTTGGCGTCAGTAGACAATTTCCAGAATTGGTGCTGATACATTGTTGACATGAAACGTGAATGCCTGAACACATGCCACAAATAGTGTTACGTTTGCTGAACCATTAGCTCTATGTTTCACGTGTGGCTTGCTTCCGTAATAGCTGCAGTTGCCAATAAAAGGGACTTCTCTAATTTTAATTATGGGTATTAAAGGCACGATCTCTGGGTCAAGTGAATGTTCCACGCACCAGTGCATGTATTGAAAATGATAACACTACGATGTAGTGGGAATTTAGAGGAAAAAAAAGGTCAAAGAAAGAATTCACGCACGGCAAAAGGCATCCCTTAGCTGCACATCAACCTATACCTTGTGCTTAGCATTGCATTTCTAAGCTTGAGTTCGGGAAATTTTCGCCCGATGTTGCGATTGTCTTGTAGTCTGAGTTTCGTTATTTTATATGCAGAAATGTACATTTTGTCCTAGGAGCTCTACCGGAAAATCATACTGTCTTTTGTTTGCATCTTGCAGGGTCTTCGGCGTCTTCAATCCCACAAGTCCCCTGTCAAAGCCTCTGCTGCAGAATATGCTGCGTCAAGCGCAGCTTCGAGCTGACACTGGGGACACTGCGGCGCGCATCAATGCCAGCTTCCGGTTTTCCATCTTGCCTAAAGAATTCCTAGGTGTAGTGAAAATCCTGCTCTCTGGATATTTTACTATGGATTATGAGGTTTTGGTCACGATAGGTCTTTTTTTCTGCCTCATGTTGAGTATGTGCAGCTTCGTAGTGTTTCCCTTCCGCGAACGCACCAGCGGCGGCCGCGAGTTACAGCTCATGTGCGGAATTTCTGGAGGGTGCTACGTACTTTGCCATCTGCTGTTTGACCTTCTGGTCTACCTGTTCGTGGCGGCGGCATGGTTCGCACTTCTGGTGAAGGTCAAACCATTCACAGTTAAGGAAAACGGTAAGTTTTGTTTTCTGTTGGTTTGCAGTATGTGAAGGATAGTTCTGAAGTAACAGTGTTACTTTTAGCCGTGAATGTCATCAGGCTGTATAATGGCACTCAATGTGAGAGCTAGGCACAAAAAATGTATAAAAACTGGTATACAAACAAGAATCAGCTCGTTCACCGTATTAAATAAAAACTGCAGCACTTACCGAATTAAACACACGTGTCCCGCGAAGGTCTCATACAACAAAAATGCTTCATACCGAAATCATTTTCTTCAGTGCTCATCTGAGTTGTAGGTTATAAGTGGTAAGTTTTACGTTCTCCTTAGAATCACCTTCCATACTTTGCGGGTTTTGCTCACAAAATACACTTTCCAAACAAAGTTATTCGCTTAGTGATTACTTTATACCGTTATTTGAAGCCCGCAGCCCCTTTTCGTCTTCGAATAGCCGGAATATGGCCTAGTACAAAGAGTGCTGTTTGGTGATTTCGACGGACCCTCTAGAAAATGCGGTTTCCTGATCTAAGGCTAGCCAATCCGCACCATTAATCTGCTCAAGGGGAACATTTTACTCCCAACTATCCCATCCGACTGTCCAAACATATTGCGTGGCCTCGATTCCTACGTCATTATTTCGAGATGGTGGGAAAACGCCCACGTGGCGATTTATATATGCAAGGCAGCCAAAGAAGGGCAAATTAGCTAACGATTGACGATTTGATAATTCTTTAAACACGTTAACCAAGGTAAAAGATATATCTAACTTCTTTAAAGATCTGGGTTCTATGAGTTCAAAGGTCATACCAGAAATCCAAAAAGATTGAAGCATGCTACTTCCAAACTTGATTTGTGGGGAAACCAGACCAGCAGTATTTGTCGATGTAACTATTCATGTGAGGACCAAATATGTGTAAGCGATGTTTTAGGTTAGCACAGAAAGTAAGCGCTAGTGCATCTGTCACTGAGCTTAAAAGCGGCAAAGCATACAAAACCATAAAAGTAGCAATATTCATATGTAATATACTTAGCTATTTGAACCATGAATGAACCAAAAGAAGCTTTGTGACACCGTCTAATGATATTTCTATTTAAATAAGGCATAAATAAGCATTGCTATAAAGATCCATGTCCCTCGTCAAAAATGGCTTCACTGTGAGTGTTTTGTCGTTTTGATGGCGATTCATTACCCTTGGCTGAAGTTAGTCAATAGGGCTGCAAGAAGATCTTGTTGCCCAGCTGTTGACACTGTGATCCTTACCCGTTTCAAAACTGCCGCAGTGGCCATGCAGGACATGAAGTGGGATTGTATGGCTCAGCCAGCACAACCTTCTCTGGCACTATGAGAAATGTGCAGAGCACCGAAGCAAAAAATATCACTGTAACATTTCCCACAGAAGAACCTAAGACACTAGTAGTTAGCGATGGTGGCGCTATTGTAGCAGCATCGCATGTTAAGCATTCTTAGTGTCTACTTCAGGGCTCTAGACCTTGATAAAAAAAGACTACCTTGTGCTTTCGACGCAGATGGGAGTAATGCCTAACTGAACCACGTCCTTGAAAAAGTTACACTGTTTTGTAGACTCCACCATGAGGATGGAGCATACACAACTTCAAAACAATATTTCTCGTTTCCTGGCATTGTTGCACGGGTTGGCAAACAGCGGTTACCCCTCTCCAGGAAGACAGCCACGATATTAGGGTATATGGTATCCGCATGGTGCAGCGTTCACAAAAAAGAACAGGGAGGCAGTCTTCGAATTGTATAAGTAACACAAATAAGTGTATTGTGCCTCATTATCTTGCGTATACAATCAAATTGAAAAATATAGGTTTAGTCACTAGTCGGCTACATTATTAAAGCGTACATCGAATTGCACGTTAATTATTTTAAGACATACAGAAGAACCTTCTGTTCATGAGCTAGGCTTTTGCTTTACCCGTGCTGCAAGAACACATTTCAGTACCATCGACCGAATGGTGTGCCATAAGCGTTGTGGCTCGCTTTACAAAGTGATTTTTAGGCAACGATGCTGCACCAGTGAATAAACACCATTCAAATTATACGAAAGACACATCGAACCGGTCATTAAGACGAAGTTGCTAATCGAGCGAAGTATACCAGGACGGAGAAACTTATTATTGGGTAGGACGGCAGATTTGAATCAAACAAAATTGACACAGCGCGAATGGTGCCACCGGGCCCCTTTTTAATGACAGTCTCCTAAATTCCACGCGAACCAACATCTCAACCAAAAACAGGCATTAGTAAAAAAGGGTGTTAATTGTTGGCCCCACAAAGACCGATCGAGATTCACAGAGAACCGATATTTAACAAAAATCAATATTTGACAGCAAATAATAACGTATTTATTATACCACGTGTAATGGGAACCGAAACTTGTTTTAATTCGTTTCTAACACTTAATCGCGACTTTGTACGTATTGGCGGGCACACGCAATATACTTTCTTTCTACGGGCGCCTATTCTATAGAGCATGCACTTTATATAGTAAGTCCCTTATTGAAACAACGCTTTAAAACACCAAATACCGGTTTAAGGCATTATATTAAGCAGCAATGCATTCTCCTATGCCTAGACTTATAACGAATTATTACCTACAGACATAATCAAGAAGGTTTGTTTTTGCTGTGATTTCGTTCATGGATTTGTGATTTTGTGATTTTGGTGATTCCCTAACAGATGTTTCCTTTTCGGATTTATCATCATTGGAATACAGACTCTCATTGTATAGACACTGAGCGCAGAGTTTTCTTCTTTATAGCGTTATAGTATATTTGGCGTCGACGACGTGTAAGAGAAAGCGACATGCCAGAGGGCTTCTCGTAACAATTAAGGATTGATTGTAGGGTTTAACGCGCCGACGCGAAGCAGGCGATGAGGCGCGCCGTAATGGAGGGCTCTGGAATAATTTTGAGCAACTGGGGATCTTTAACGTGCGCCGAAATCTCGTACGCACAGGCGTTCTTGCTTTTCGCCTGCATCAGAAAATCGGCCACCGCGGCCGAGAATTGAACCCACGACCTAGTACTCAGCATCGTAGTGCTTTAGCCACTGAGTCACCGCGGCGAGTTCTTCAACAATTGCTGTCACGGCTACTACACAATAGGTCCATACTGTGTCAACAATTTTCAGTGGTGAAAACCCACCCACGATATTGCCGCGAGAAGGATAAGGGTGGTCTGCTAGGCAAAGAGTTGCTTAAGGACCGCCTATAAAGTTGAAGAAGTGGGTGGTGTCCCGCGTTCTTGAAAATATGCGGGCCGTTTTTACAAGATTCGAAGAACATTAGCATCACTATTATTGACACAAACGGGAGCAGCTTTCGTAAACGTTGTAAATTATTCTTATCATGGCCGTTAGGTACCCTCCGCGCGTGTAAAGGAGGCCGCAATAGTCTAGAGCACTTTCGTGGCCGAAAATAGAGTAGTAGATGAAGTGGACAACGTAGCGGATGAGCTTTCTCCTGCGTTCATTATTACCGTGATGAAAAAACTTTGGGGCACTATTTATTACACAATGTTTGTAATTAGGATCTATGGGAAGCACGGAATTTCCGGCATAGCAAGGGTCCACTCAAGCCTATTCATTGTTTGAACTGCAATTTGCAATATAACCGTAATACGATTAACATTTGCAAACAAATTTGCAACATTTTTTCACTAAGTGGTTCCTTCCATGTTTTCAGCATATTTACTCTGCTGAAAAAGTATGGGGACAGTTGCATAATCAGCTTCGCTTTCAGCCTCTATAACATTTTAAAAGTGCACCCCTATATTTGTACTCGTTGACTTGTCTTCAAGCAAGAGTAAACAGGAACGCAAAACACTCCTTGGCTACATGCCTTTGGTTTTAGTGTGTCAAGTGCTGAATACACGTCTCTTCATTCTTCCAGTGTTCCTTGTGGTACCTTTGGCATTCTATGGACCTGTCATAATACTGACAAACTACGTGGTGGCAGAATACGTTTCTTCGGTCACGGTAGGATTGACCGTGATGAAGATGTTACTGCTTACCAGTAGTAAGTGACACGTTAAGTATCTACGAGTCGTTTTAATCTCTTTTTCTACCGATACTTTTTCTAGCTTACACAATGAGCTGACGAACACCAAACCTTTCGGTATTCAATATAGTTCGAATTAGCATCATTATGATAAACAACTCCTAAAATAACTTCATACTGCGCGAACATTTCGTCACTCTTAAAACCACAAGCTAATTGAGAAATCCTCCCCAAATTTTTACCACTCTACCCATGAGGAACAAAGCTGCAACAAAAAGGTTTTTTTTTTCGAGCGGTGCAGTTCAAGTATCGCTTCGAGTAAACTTTGAAGCATTCTAATTTCTTCAAATGACTGAGCTAACGCTGCTGGAAATCACCAAATTTAGCTTCAAACGACATGCGGAAACTTTATTTCAGGAAAATATCCAACAAGACAGACGCGCGTGTGGAAAGATATTTAACTACAAAAATGACAGCATCAGTTGTTTTAAATAGCGTTAAAACAGATGAAAAGATTAAAAAAATTCTGTGTTATCATTATAAGGGCATTTTTACAAGAGATTTGGTGTTTTTGTGCACAAAAAGCTTTATTGCGATTGCACTTAACAACAAATCTTACTAATTCGCTGTACGTTTTCTAGGCTGCCAGAGTAACAAAAACAATAAACATCGTACAAAGTATCAATAACAAAAGAATTGTTGAGCAGCTCTGAGTACAAAAAATGTTCGGGGGTCGCTATTAGAACTATTCAAAATTTGTCGACGAGGAAGCTCGAGTGCATATATTACTTTTTAAAGTGTAAAAATATCAGTATTGTTGTAATTGCCACTAGTATTTTGCGCATCAAAAAAGATATATTTTCGCCAGCTGCAAGGCAGCTGCGTATGGTTCGGCAAATGGAGTGACAATACCCCACAATTCCTTTTAGAATCACAAATAAGTAAAATCACGGCCACAGTTTTGCAAGTGCCATCTTCAGAGACAGCGTCAGAGGAGAACAACGTTAAAGAGCAATGTACCCGTTACCATGCGACGTAATGCATGAAGCAACCTAGAAGCAAATGCGAGAATTCGCAACATGTGCGTGGTGTTGGAGCACTCTGATGAGCCAGTAATCCATAGCTGATCGTCATAGAGACTTCTTGGTTTAGTGTGGAGGATGACGTTTCATGGCTGTCTTGTAAGTAGCTAAGATGTTTAATTTGCTTAGTTGGGGCGTTTTCAACGTGAGTGGCAGCACTTGCGAAGCGTTCATTCCCCCAGATCCGGGGAAAAAAGTTGTCGCGTCCCATGTTTATGCCCGTGTGCATGCAAAGCCACACTCCGATGATCGAAGTGTAGCGCAACTTGTGGGCAGGTATCGCTGTGCTCACGCTGAGTCCCGATGATTGCCCAGTGCGGCTAGCGGTTGGGGATGCGGGTGGATGTCATGCTGGTCATTTCAGTCACGGACACATCACAGAAGCAGTAAAGAGTTATTTTTGATGTCATAAAGACAAAAAATGCGGATGTCAATCAAATAAATGCTTTAACCCAGATGTTTGTTGTTCAAACTATAAAAAATACCTAAGAAGAGCCATGTCTTCAAAAAGTTTTTGAAAATTTTGTACCAAAAATACTCATAATATATTGCAAAATAAAACCATGAAGTATTTATAGGTAGATGTGCAACACGCATCCATATATACAACAAATCAGGGGCTTACTTTCGATTGGATTTGGTAAAAGATTCAAGGAAAAGGTTTCATACAGACAGGACACCGTGTACGAAGCGCATTTGGAAAGGCGATTGATGTAGCCGCGAACGACTGCACCTTCCGCACGTGTAGCTGCACCCTCCGTTTTGTTTTATTACGTGTTTTCTCGCTAGCGAGTGTGGGCACCCGGCGTTGCCATTAGCGTTCGAAAGAAAACGCGTGTTTGCTCTGTTTCAATAGAACCCTTTAAAAAAAAGGCGTCAAACTTGTTCGCCTCTGGCACCACTGTGCACCGCCGCCATGGTAAAGGAAAGTTCTTCCTCTCTCACGTTCGCTCTGCGTTGCTCTGAACGAGTTAGCAGCATGTCAAGCGCGAGCAAAGCGATTGTTTTCCCCATCACCGGCTCGGAAAACAATTTATCTAGCGTTCCTCCACTGAGGGAGCACAAGGTCAGAGCGTTTTACGCGAACAGATCGACGACAGGACGCTGCCTCGAAAGGAGCTATAAATTCAGCGTCGAGTCGTACGTGCCCCCGTCAACGTTGAAGACGAATGACGTCCAGCGAAGGTACGTCTTTTAGATGCGACCACATCTCATTCACCGGCCTTGTCCCTGCATCCGGCGTCGGCGGCGTCCGCCCTTCGCGCATTGTCCTCGCCGCGCCAGCTCTGCTCTCCGCTGCTCACCCCCTCTCCTCTCCGATAGCGAACACTCTCTCGCGAGAGGCATTGGATTGGATTCAATTGGCTTGGCTTGGATTAGATTGGATTGGATTGAATTGGATTCGATTGGATTGGATTTGGATTTGATTGGATTAAAGTGGATTGTGTTGGATTGTGTTGCATCATAGCCGCGGCAGACGCACTGGCGCCGGCGCGTCCCCTCACCGTTATGCGCCTATAAAACGCGGTGCCTGCTCCGCTCCGCTTCATCGTTCCAGCGCCGTTCCTCCGCTGTCCAGCACTGCAACGCGAACCCCCTATGCGTCGCATCTACACAGAGGTTCCCGCGAGGGGAGGTGGGAGTTTTTTTTTTTGCCTTTGCGACTTTCTTTCAGCCGCTGGTGCATAAGTGCATGTGAAAGGTGTAAAGGATCATTGTTTAACACATCCCGAGCAAGTGTTGTAGAACGAAGGGTCGCCTGTCCGGCAAACCTTTTTGCGCTTCACGTGTTCGTTGCGCGATCCACATGATCGTTTGGGAGGGAGGGGTGTCTGATTTCTTTGTTAGTTTCTTGTTGAAGTTTCATGACCCTGAGCACTTCCTGTATATCAAGTTTTCGCGGCTGGGCGCGTGAGTGATGATTGACTGGGCATGTCATAAAAAGGGTTGTCTTAACATTTCCTTCTGATGGATACACGAAGAGGGTGGGAAAG
The DNA here is from genome assembly GCA_013339765.2 of Haemaphysalis longicornis. Classification (NCBI taxonomy): domain Eukaryota; kingdom Metazoa; phylum Arthropoda; class Arachnida; order Ixodida; family Ixodidae; genus Haemaphysalis; species Haemaphysalis longicornis. The sequence continues at coordinate 24,760,640 of CM023452.1, forward strand.
GGTGTTGGGAAAGCACACGGTGGCGCTTGCTTGCTGGTTGTTTGCCTGCTACTGTTAACGCTTGTTGCTAGGGGTCACCAAGGATGAGGTGAGAGACGGGCGAAAAGGGTGCGGGGGCTGTGCGTTCTGCTGTTTCCAATGAAATAGCTGAATTGACTGGGCAACCGCTATAAATTGGGTGAAAGGTGAAACTGATGACGTTAAGGCGTGTAAGGTATCAAATGAAAAATCCCAATTAACGTAATCCCGCGGGGTAAATAAAAAAAATGCTTCATGTTTGGTGTCATCAGGCAGTCATAATGAGTCATAAATTGGGCTAAAATTCAAAATAACACCGCTAGGGCATGTGGGGAATCTCGATGTCGGGAATCACTCCGGACAAAAATGCGTTATGGTTATATCATGACGTAGTCATGGTTAGTCACAGATTCGGATAAAATTCAAGGTCATGACGCTAGGGCGTGTGGCGTATCAAACTAAAGGTCTCGATGAGGGTGATCACGTGCTTCCTTATTATTATCATGACATAGACAAGGTGGGTCATAAATTAGGTCAAAATTAGGTTAAGCCACCAAAGATGCCACTGGGTGCGCGGGGCATCAAATTCACTGTGGGGCATTATGCCACTGGGTGTGCGGGGCATCAAAGGAAAATCGCGTGGGACAAAAGTTCGGTATGGTATATCATGAAATAGTCATGGTTAGTTACGTGATTGGTTTAACATTCAAATTGATTCCGCTAGGATGTGATGGGTATCAAATTAATGGTCTTGACGAGCGGAATCACGTGGCAGAAATAGAAAAATGCTTCCTGGTTATAACCATGAGATGGTCATGGCGATTCTTATGTTGGGTTAAAATTCGAAGTGACCCCGCTAGGGCGAGTACGGTATCAAATTTACGGTCTTGACGAGGGGAATCACGTCTTACAAAAAACGGCTTCGTGGTTCTAATGACGACATAGTCATTAGGAGTCACATTGGGTTAAATTCAAGGTGAGGAAGCTAAACCATGTGAGGTGTCAAATTGAAGGTTTTAGTTAGAGAAATCACGTCGGACATTTGAATAATGTGTCCTGGATACAGTGATGAGAGTCATGGTTTGTTTGACTGGTATGAATTCCATATGATCCTGCTAGGGTGTGTGGTGTATCAAATTAAAGGTGTCGTTGAGGGTAACCACGTGGGACAAATATAAAATTGCCTTCTGCTTAGAGTTATGAGGATATAGCAAAATGTACTTTCATTAATTGCTGGGTCGGGTTTAACCATAACTCCTTGCCAACCCGTAAGGCAGTTGTGCCAAATACATGCGAAGGTTTGTCCAGAAATGTCCATACATGCGGTATATAGTAATACTAAAATATTGGCGTCTAATCGCTGAATCATCGAGGCGGGATGGCACGGGGTAAAACCAAAAGCCACGCCAAGCTCTCGAACTTAACTCGTTATACTCAAAAACTCTCTGCTAATAACTGCCATTCCAACGTTACTTCCTCTCTTTCTCTGTGTCCCAACAAACAAGCAAATCCTTCGACACATATGTTGTCGTGGAAATTTGGACGACCATAGGTAACAGGGGGCATCAGAGCTTTTCAGAAAGGCGAATTTCAAATTTGTTTATAAATAAGCCTTGCGGCCGCGTTTCGTGTCCGCAATTTTCTTCCAACAGTGTACCAACGTGCACTGGAATCCAGAATTGGCCAATTGCATGTGAGACTTTAACTCCTTGCTAGAGTGTAGGAGATATAGCGGACAGCCACCAAGACTTAAACAGACATTGCGACAGAAGGAAAACACTTCAGCAATATAGCAAGCGCAGTTTGTGTGGACGCTCGAACCTATTTTACTACAATAAGAAATCAGCGCAAGATATCAAAACTAGCATATGATAACAATGTAAAAGAAAAGAATTAACTCGGGGTCTGCAGTTCTCTAACGACTACATGTCAAACACAATGAAAGAACAGATGACTGACGCAACACACACCCACACGTAAACGCACGCGCACACGAACTCGCACTCGCACCCGCACACGCGTGTATGCTGGAAGTTAACAGCTGGGTACGGTGGCGGTAATTGCTTACAACGATAGCGCGCTGCTTTTCCGAGCTACGAGAGCTCATCCCACCTAGAAAATGCTAAAAAACCAATACAAGTGCCTCAGCAAACAACGACGCACTTTTTTGTTTGTGCCACGTGATTTCTGTCCTCGAGACCCTTAAATTGATACCCCACATTCTTTACACCACATCTATGAATTTTAACCCAATCCGAGACTATCCATGACTCCCGTGTTACACGGTTCGGCATTTTCGATATTTTTTCTTAATATTTGTGTTTTTTTATGTTTTTACATTTAGTTTGATCAATTGTCTACATTTACACTTTTATAATGATTACAGGTTGAACTTCTGTGATATCTGCATTTTCGTGTAAATGCAGGGCGTTACACGATCCTGGCGGGTGGAGGGGGAGTGGGTAATGGGCAAAGAATGCCACCTATTAAAAAGGAAAAGGCATATTCATGAACGCCTCGCGCTTCAGAGATTCGCGGGGACAGTTCGCTTTGACACGAGGCGTTTTTTTTTCAGGATGAAGAGCAATAATGCACAGAACAGTAACCCTAAACAGCTTCGACGTAAATGAATGGAGCAGTGAGTGCACGTCCCCTCGTCCAATCTTGCTTGTTTCGACCCAGGGACCCAGCACACCATCGAGTCTGGACCGCCCCTACCATGAATACGAACACAGAGCCTACATCAGGCGTTTGGTATCCAAGAGATGTGTACTATTGCTTGCACTCAGCGCTAGTCAGCATGGGCAGCAGGTATAGCTGTATTAAATGGGCAAACAAAATTGTTTCCGACCTTAGAGGAGCTACGGTGTCATGTGCCGAAAGCAAGAGTTTGAGCTCACGAATTTGCACCCGTAATATTTTTACCACGCGTTAATTTAAAAAAAAAACTGAATGCTAATTAAATCAGAGTCTACCTGGGCCCGAGTGAATTTCTAACACGAGAAAGTTGTGAGGCCATTTGAGTTCTGAATTCATTTTGAGTTCTCGGCCCATTTTGAGTTCTGAATTCATTTTGAGTTTTGAGTACATTTTGAGTTTTGAGACCATTTTGAGTTTGTGTGCATTTTGAGTTTGAGTACATTTGGAGTACTGAGAACATTTTGAGTTTGAGTCCGTTTGAGTTCTGAGTACATATTGAGTTTTGAGTACATTTTGAGTTTTGAGTACAATTTGAGTTTTGATTTCATATGGACTTTTGAATTCATTTTGAGTTTTGAGTCTATTTTGACGTTTGAGTCCACTTTGAGTTGGAGTTCATGCGTTTTCTGTACATTTTGAGTTTGAGTACATTTTGAGTTTTGAGTAGATTTTGTGTTTTAGTACATTTTGAGTTCAGAGTACATATTGAGTTTTGAGTTCGAGTGAGTTCTAAGTTTTGCGCTCAATGTGAGTTTGAGTTTGAGAGAGCGCAGATGTGATGCTCAACATTGAGTCTGAGTTTTTGTGAGTGTTGATTTGAAAAAAAAAATTCAGTGAGTTTGGGTGACCGCGCCAACTTTGCCGATGTATGGTGCGGACCGTCCCATCTGGTCGTAACTTGCTTCAGGTTAGAAGCGAATGATCCGTTCATGAAAGAGTAGTCGGCTTCAGTGTCTACGAGGGCGACTACATCAAATCCGTCGATGGACACCACTACGTCGAACGCCGCCTTCTTTGAGTTCTTGGTGAGTCGGGGCGTGGCATCTCGGCTTATGGGTATTGACTGTCGGCCACTGTACGTCGTCGTTGTCGTCGTCTTCTCAACAGCAGGCTCAGTCCAGGGGCGTAGCCGTCATGCCGTGTAGCTGCCATCGTCTTCGGGAGCCTCGTCAGGGTTTGGTCGGTTCGCGGGATAACACAATGTCGTGAATGAGGGTCTTCGACGTGTCATTGCGTAGTTGCAGGGTTTCCTGTTTTTCTCTGCAGAGCAAGTTCACCTCCACAAGTTGCTGCTTTTAGTTTCTCCTACGTGGGCTCGGGGATCTCCCACGTGTGAAGTCTGCGTTACTTCGCCTGCTTCACGACCAGTATAAATAGGGCGACGGCTACACCTGGGTTGGTGATAAACCGGTGTTCTTCAATGTCAGTACGGCGCTGGCTGGGTAGGGGGCGTAGTGCGTCGACGCAGAAGCCTCGCAAACCGAGCCTATGGTAACGGCACCGACAGTATTTGTGGTTGGCCTCTCCTCAGTGGTGGCACACAGGACGATTATCCGTCCTCGTCGGCGTCTGGTCTCGGACTACGGGGGTAAGGCGTGCGACAGTAACGGTGGTACGGCAGGGCGTCTAACGACGCGTTGTAGAAGGGCGGGGTCGACAAACATCTGCGGAGTACGTCATCCGAAGCTGGTGGCCCAAGGCGAAGTTCGGATGGCATAAAAGCTCACAAATTCAGTCAGGGATGCGACTTTGGGTTGTGGCGCCGTCAGGAATAGTTTCCGGGGCTTCTCCCTCACCACTTCAAGGATGGTCTCGCGAAGTGTGTCTGAGCTAATGGCCCGGCACCGATCTTCTCCAAAACTATCGCATTGGGCTGGGCGCCCGTACTGCCTCAATCGAACTTCAAGCGTCTTCTCCATCGCAGCCGCCTCGGATGCGAATTCAGCCACCGTCTTAGGAAGGTTACAGAGAAGACAAGCAAAGCAATCCTGCTTTTAACCTGCAATCAGTTACCCTAGTTTCTTTTCTTCTGACATTTCTGGGTCCGCACGACGAAACAATCTGCTCAACAAAGATCGCTACATCTTTGCTGGGGTGGTGCCGGCGCGGTTCTAGAAAAAGATGGGATCGTTTTTTTAGAACAATGGTGGCGAACGTTTTAAAAACTAGCTTTTAAAAGAGTTCAGTCAGTAGAGAAGCTTTCGTTGCTCTCGAACCAAGTTCGACCTGCATCATTAAAATAGAAGAACACATTCCAAATAGTTTCTCCTTCGTCCCAACTGTTAAAGTTCCAGACGCGCTCCACTTTCTCCAACCATTCCTCATTGTCTTCACCGGGGGATCCGCGGAACGATGTTGGTGCCCGGGGATGTTGCAGGACGAAAGGAGTGGCTTGTTGCACCATGTTGTCAGTTTCAGCGGTCCTTCTCTTCGTTGGTTCTGGTAGGATACCAAACTCGGCTGGAAAACCATGAAGTAGGCGGCTTCCTCTGTTTGGGTTAGATTGTAGGTTTCCAGAAGGCGTAGAGAGCATGAAGTATGCCTATCCAGCATCTCTATCAGTTGTCACGTAGCCAAAGACGACGCAGTTGAAACGAAGGTAAAACAGATTTATTGGAGTGAATTTGTGTTCCCCTAACAACCCAAAGAATACAGAGGGGGCGAAGCAGCAGTCAACGAAGTGACGTGCAGAGGCCAGCGTCGGTGAATTGAAGATTGCGGCGTCTGCTTTGCAGGCTTTTAGCTGTGGGCGTGACTGTTTGTCGAACCGTCGATTTCCATCCAGATCTTTGTAGATCAAAGAAGATTAATCTAGGCGACCTAATTTAGGTCGAAACGCTCTCCCTTCCGCAAAAGATAACACGTGCGACATAAAAATAAAGAATGTAGCACGCGCTTCACTTGCCGCAAATAATACAGACCGGTGCAGCCGGGCTGTACAGCAAAAGATAAACATACAAATGCAATGCATGGTTCGCGGCAATGCTTACGTACTTGTGGAGTCGAAACAAAAGCGATAACACGTGCGGCATAACAATACAGAATGTAACACGCTCTTCACTTGCCACACATAATACAGACCAGTACAGCCGGTACTTGTCGAGTCAAAAATATGGGTTTTCTCTTTACAAACTATTAGTTCGGTGCGTTTTAACCCCCCTACTCCGTAGGTTGCCAAGAAAGTATGTAGCGTTACTCTCATCCCAGTGACATTGCACCTGGCATTCTTTGATAAAAGCAATTCGAGATAACGATGGTGAGAATGGATTTCGTCGTTCGATTGATGAAGCTTCCACACCTGGATTTCCTGCAACGTGTCAACCCCATTCTATCCGAGCTCGGATAATACAACATAGTGGAATCAGTATTGTTTACTTTGACGAAAATGCTCCACAGACTGCTCATATGAAAAGTGTACCATCAGCGGCTCATAACGCGAAGAAGGGCGGGCTGGGCCTGGCCCTGGTTGCCAGGTGCCAGTTGGAGGAGGGGTCGTATGTATGGAGACTCCTGTATTTCCCGCTAGTTTACACGTCGTAAATGGCTAACAGTACTGTGGGAACAAGCTGCGCGATATCATGTACTAGCTGTACATGATGTGGCGTGCCGACAATTGTCAGCTGATCTTTTGCACAGCCGCCGTAATATCTGCCTGTTTGTGAAGGCCTAAGCAATATTTTCATTAAGTGGTTGCTAAACTATTCGCCTCACGAGAATGTTTCGTGTGTGGTGAACTCATGCTCGGAATGGGCATCGCCATACAGCCTGGCGATGTTCCTCTTGGGTCCCTCTTCTGCACGTCTGCTTGACACCTGAGCAGGATGGCACGTGAGTAGAGGTGCACACCAGCCGCGCAGAACCATGCTGTACTGGGTTGCAGTATGCTTGCTGACGTTATTAGAAAGTGAAGGAAGAATCGAAAGTAAAGAAATACCCATACACGGTGTAGCATGAAAGAAGCCGATTGACTTAACTTGCTCCAGGTGACAAGAAAACGAAAGCGAAGGAATGTGAATATGTTGAGCTAGTAAGTAAAATACCTATCGCGAGCCTTTCGCCGTCTAAGCACTTAAGGACACTTAAATGACCGAAGACATTTTTCTGACATTGTTGCTAGAGAAGCTATGACAGTCTAGGTTAAGTTTTGCAAATTATATCTGCCAGTAAAAGCACTACTTAACACTTTACTAAGATTTACGTTACTTCTAAAGCATATGTGCCATTATGCCGCATCTGTATTGGTTACGTAACCTCACACGCTAACCGCGGATGGACAAATACGCTCATCATGGCAGCGCACTGCTCTGTCCTATTTGGTGAATAAAAGGAATCAGTCTCTACACCTCCTACATTCGCAATCTCGGCGAATGCACGCACAGTGGAGGGAAGGGGGATTCGGGCGCTGTATCCAAGGTGGCTCTTTTGGTGTTGAAAAATGAATACACCACCCCAGCACTCCTCCACGAAAATATTTGGTATTCTTGTCTGGCTCTGCCAGTAACATACAATTAGGTTCTGACAGCGATCCATCACACTTTGTTTAACCTCGTAAACAGACGAAACCACCTTATTCCGGCTACGAAAAGGCGCTTCTCAACGATAATAGAATCAACTCTAAGCCATGAAAATCGAAGAAAACACATATGGTCACTAAATTTAGGCACCGTGTTGTGCCTAATAGCGCAAACGTTTCAACCATTCGGCTGCCCTGCTGAATGTACCTTTGTTTAGATAAGCATCGTTCCAGTCTGTCTGCAGCCCAGGAAATGTCGTCTACGTGCAAAGGAATGTAGTTACCGTCTGGCATTGAAACCAGGGGCGTATTTATGGAATGTACTCGGAGACACTCCTGTTACCTAGCGCCGAAAGGAAGGAGTGAATACGTACGCGGCCCCTCACCTCGCCGCTCCCAACTCTCACTGAAGATAGCCACGTTTGACGTGTATCGGGCCGGTGGCGCCGATAACACCCTTTACATGAAGTGTCATTATCAGTCCTGATCATACTTCGGGCACATATGGCAGAGGAGACAGTGTGTAGGTGTAAATTAATAAATCAGGTTTACCATTGCGAATAGCCTGGGGGGCCATTTCATCTATCTGGGCTTGTAAGTGCCGGTGCACAGTGTGGTTGCATTCCCCAGCGGCACTAGGAATAAAATTAGGGAGCTATGGGTGTACTACGTACAGTGGACGGCAACAGTATGAGAGAAGTGAGCGAAACAGCACGCGACATCACACATGCAATAGAAAATGCATAACCTGAACGCGCGTAATTTTATCGAACAAAGTGGTGTATGGGTTTTGAGCCACAAAAATGTCTTTACAAACACATACTATCCCTATTCGCAGGATTGAACACATTGTGGCGTTGTCATTGACCCTGGAAAGATAGTTCAGGAATGTTCTGCGCCCCCGTTTCACTGAGGTTCATTACTCGTTTCAAGCACAAAGTCACGCTTGGCATATGAGCTTCCGCGGCTAGCAAAACGCAGACCTTTCCTACCTGGCAAATTTGAAGGCTATGGGAGGTATCCGTTAAAGCAAGTTATCTTTTTGACAACTACCTAGACATCAGTTGCACATACAGCGCTCCCTGTGTGCGTGTGTCGTGGCAACCACCCAGCGTCACCGGTCCAGGTTTGTCAATCCAAGCATACACACTTAGGCAATTGGCCAAGGTTGCAAAAAAACTTAATCCTTCGCCGTATACGCTCTTTTGTGCAAACATTTTAAGCCATTCCACTTCGTGAAGGCGGATGACTAACGGAGATTTTAACGTGCAACATAGAGATTACATAACATTGTTAAGAAAGGTATGACGCAATTTTATATCTCTTGGGCGTTGACGGCGGTCATTTGTGAGGAATGCACATACAGCAACGCACATACTTTATATTTACAACAGTTGTCTTGAAAACGGTGCGTATACTTAACAAATGTGTTTTAAATGCATATCTGAGTGATTACACGAACAAGCTTTATTGACAAGGTCTAAGCATGTTTTGGTCTTGCAAATGGTGCCTATAACTAACAAGTCTGTTTACGACATGCATCCAACAGGTCAGGCATATACTTCGGGTCAAAATCACGTTTTGAACAGCGTGCAACTTTGGTGGTGACCTTGGGCTAGTAGCAAACACACCGGGATTCATTTTCAGTGTATCGGGGCATAGAGCGCATGGCACTTTGAGGGCACGTTGCGACTCGAACGCTTTTATTTTCTGAGCTGTAATGTACATAGAAACCTAGCATTCATAATCCCCTTAAATCGTTTGCATTGTGAATGTACTGGTGTCAACCGTGGATCACTTATTCGGGCAAAGGCACGCACAAAGATATAAATTTGGCCGCCCTTTTTAAATGGAACGGTGAGCGATCTTCATTCGAGCAAAAAATTAAAAGCATGACAGCCCGAGGAGCAGCCTCGCGAGCGCGAACGGGAAAGCCAAAATAAATGTATGACAGCCGCCCTAGCAGGGCTACGAATATGCCCTTACTTTTTATGGCCCAGACCAAGCGACGCCATTTGCTGTTGCCGTCACCTCCCTTCCTAGCGCTGTGCCAGCATTCTTGGAACCAACGCTGTCAAGAGAGAAAGGAATTGCGATGCCAGCCAGGCGCTGTGAAGCTTGTAAATTTGTGCTGGGTGGGCGCGTGAAGTGTCAGGTAGTCCCGCAATGCCACCCCTTCCTCTCCCAATGAAACATCCCAAGCGCAAAAGCCACACCATGCCAATAAGAAAGCTATTTCAGTGATTGAACCCTAAAATAGTACGTATTATTTTGAAAGTGTGCGCTTGCGACTACATAAAACGCACCGCAATCCTCAAAGTTTCTGTAAAACCCACTTTTTAGCGCAGCAAGAGCACACTCTGCAGTCTTCCAACTTGTGCTAATTAGTAGAGACACATTTACATCCAAGTGATGGTGAGTGCAGACTAAGTACAATTACTCGTGAGTGCGGATCAGTATGAATGCGAGTCAGTACAGTGGACTTGAGTACGGGTGAGAAAAAATTCAGTACGACGACTACTTATGAGGACAGATTGAGCATGAGTATGAATGAGTACAAATTCGTCACGAGTAGTATCATGAGTACAGATTGAGTATGAGAACGATTTTGTAAAGATGTGTTTAGTACGCGTGAGTACGAGTACGATGGTTGCAGGTGAGTGGGAGTACAGGTGAGTACAAATAAAAAGTAGTTCGCGATTATTGAGCACCATTGAGTGCGCAGTAACTAGCTTTGTGAGTGCAAGTTGAGTGAGTGCAGCGTGAAGGAAAAATTGCAGAACCTTCACTCAGTGTATGATAGCAAGGGTGCAGAGTACGGGAACTCAAAAGGACATCCAAGTTGCGCCCCAAGTAACCTCCGATTTGCGGGCCGACCGTCATTCGATTTGAACCGTGAGTAGCACCTTGATTATTTGTTAAATGAAACTGCAACTATCTGCTCAAATCGAAGTTCGCTTGATTTTCGTTTGATGGTGGTGTGCGCACGGATGGACGCGAATGGACATTTGGAGGTCCTAAGTTACTCCGCACCGTTACAAGCGAGGGAGTAAGCCGTTTGACTCTCCGTACTAACTCACGGTCATAGCCCAATGTAAAGAAATCCTAGCCACAGTAGATAAAAAATGAGTTGGGGAGGTGTCTTGTATGTTTATGTGCGTGTTTTGTTCTGTATAGTTACAGGCAAGAAAAAAAAAACTGTCGTAGCCCAATGGGTACGACGACTCGCACTAACTCTTTCTGGTCTACCCAACACAAGCTCGAATCCTGCCGGTGCCTGTGTTATTTTATTTGAGATTGTATAGGTTATGCGCACGGCTGCGGAAGGACATTGTGTGGTCATAAGGTACTCCGCACCTCAAAAATGGGATTGCGTTTGAGTGATATTGTTCTCTTTTGCCGCACTATGCTGTCTGGGCCATGGCGCGTTCAACCACGAGAGCTGTTTAGACACAACAGTTCCATCCGCAAACATTGCGGCAACTCTACGCTCCCGCCCTCTTATCTCTCGTTCCAGCCCTCCAGCGCATAGCTGCTGGGGTATGTGCTCGAGTGCATACCCCTTCAAGAGCATGCCCCATTGAGCTCACACGCGTCCAGCGCATTACCCAAGCGCATACGCCGTCGTCTTTTGGTGCGTTTTGTGCCGCTGGTCTTTGAGAAAATCCGGCCGCATTGGCCAGACCATCAGAATGAGCGTCTTTCTTTCATTTCGAGAATTGAAGATTCCTACGAACGATTCCATGAATCAACGACGCTGGCGCCATTTTGCGCTTCCCGGTAGGCGCAACTACATATTTTTCAATTTTCTTAAATTTTTTCTGCGTGCTTGTGGACACGAAAATTAAAACAATGTATATGGCATAGAAATTGGCTCTGTATTTTGCGCTGACCATGAACTGTATAAAAAACTACGACCACTAGCATTAGGTTTCCAATATGTCCCAGGGAAAACACGGAGCCTTTATGCAATTTTAAAACCAAGATAGTATTATTACTGCAGAGTGCAGGCAACCGCATGCTTATGTTTCTAATACCTGAATAGATTTCTATCGCCCCTCCTGCAGATATTATTGCTCTCTGGGCCATGAGGTTGTTCCCACGGCCTCTGTCCTATGCCGTACTGCTGTTCTCCCCGGCTGGTTTGAGCGACGTGATATCTAAGACGATCATGTACGACGTATTCACTTTTCTGTGCGAGACCGCCACATCTCTCGTACAAGGTAAGATTGGCCTGATAATTTACAATGTGTCGTCCAAGTGTTCGTGACCTCTTAACAGGAACGAAGAGGTGCAAGGAATATTACGGGTAAACTTGGCATTTAAAATATTTCAATATATGCAAGGCCAAGAGGGAGAGATTGAAACATTTATTGCGCAAAAAAGAGTACGCGGTCGCTTTCCTCATTTCAGGATCCTATTGGAGCCTGCTGACTTCTCCGCACGTTTAACCAGACTAAGCTGAGTATCAGTTCTTGATCGTCATGGTTCTCTCAGCTGATGCGAATGAAAATACTTGGAGACTGGGAAAATATTCGTATTTATTTTCAGCCCCACACCATGTGGTGCACAGAAGAAATCTTCTTGCTGCGTGGTCACGTGGGACTTGACGGCGTGAAGAAAAGTGTATGGGCGGAGAAAAGTGTTTGTTTGCAACCCCCTCAGTGTTTGTTCTTGTTCCAATGTGAGTGAAAGATGTCCAGGGGTATGGCGTTGTCTACCCAATTTGTAGTGTTGGGGCGTGATACTCAGAAGAGAGGCTGCCTGAGCAAGGATGCCGAACTGAGCAAATGGTGAAACATAATGCTATTTCGACGTGAAATGAGCCCCTGTTACGTACACTCCGACCGCTTTGTTTGAAATGCGAATGGCATTAGAAAATTTCACACTTTCTCGCTGTTCACTGCAACAGTGCAGTAGCCAGGCTTTCTTTTTGAAGCTATTTTCGAGTAATGTGCGGAATGGCTGCGGTAAGCGGTGCAGTTTTTTTTGTAAAACAATTGTTTACTGGCTACACCTGATAAGCCTGTAAGTTTATATAGTGTCACCCTCTTAATGTACCGTGTCACCTCTATCTTTGTGCAAACCCCTAATCATTGGGAATTTTTTTTATCTTCTTCGTCATTATACCTTTGGCCACGTATTTTCCGTGAAACCTCATATTTATATTCGTTCATCTCTTAATGTAAGCCGACGTGCTCAGATTGCCAATCTTATTAACTGTAAGGTGGCACTTTTTCAAATCGGTCTATAAATATTGTGGGCATGTAGATCTACTACTAAGGTGAAATAAATTTTGTTAGTAGAGAAGGTATTTTACGCTTTATGATTGTCGAGAAAGAATAAAAAAGTGAACACGCTTAAGCTTCACCTTTGGACGAGGGTAGCTGTTGTGGCAACGGGTCCTCTTCCGTTCCACTTATCATTCGCTTGTCGTGTTCTTCGGTGACCCAATAAATGGTATTTTGGTGTGCGCCGCAAAATGGCAGTACGCAATTTTTCTCTGCCGTTCCTCTTTCGATCGGAGTGAGGATGCCGTGTTTCAGAATAGTGACTTGATTGGGCTACGGCCTACATCTTCCCTGAATGGAAGTAGATCACTCGGGCGGAATTACGCAACGTACGATCTTGGTGTGCCACTGGGAAGCGTCTGGGAGCGCTGAATGTGACTCATAGGTGGTAGATCATGTCTTGGACACATTTTAACGCTGATATATTCGCCGGTCTGTCAGTCCGCCTGTCCGTCCTTCGATTCGCCGGACCAGACATCAAGGCAGTTATGGAACGAGACGAGCAACAACAAAACAGAACGCATATCTGACTCAATTAAAAGCATTAATACCTAAGAAATATCTGCAGTGTTGTTTTGTTAAAAAAAATGGGTGCATAATTTTTGCGATAGCAAATAAAATGCTACAGCCCGTGTAGAAACATGAACCACGGAGCGGTCTGCCCAGGTACTGAAGGCGCCACATGACTGGCCCTGGGTGTGCACGTCCTGGTGTTTCCCAGGGCCACTGCCGGGTGGCACCACTGCAGTGACGCCTACCCCGGTTCTAGTACGTCAGTATATTTGGCGGTGCGCTCCGCGGTTCGTGTTTTCCTTTTGTGTGGCCGTACGCGGGCGTCGAAATAATACCGACTATGTACGATTTAGGCTTAATTGCAGGTGCTTCTGCGGTGCCGTCGTGCTTCAAATCAGCAAGCCAATCCACTTTCAAAATCTTTGGAATTTGACATACGCGATGTTCACTGTTGTAGTTTCGACGGTCCTGGTTGCGGTATTCTGGCTCTAACTTCGGAGTTGTAGCAGCTGGGAAATGGAGAACGAAAATTCGAGGTGTTAGAGGGAGTTTTATGTTTAACTGCCTCCCCATCAGGAGTTGAGCGGACCTATAGCTACTTTTCAGTGGGGCAGGCCCGTTTGATGGTACAGTATATTACACCTTTTGCAACCTTCTCTTGAAGCCTTGATAATTTTAACTACGTCTTCAGCAAGTCTGTTGCTTCAAGGGTAGTGCGGGCTCGTTGTGACGAGACTGATCCTATAGTCTTGAGCGAACGTGTCAACTTCAGAAGATGATAACTGCGGACAATTGCCTGATAATACCATTTCGGAAACACCGTGACAGCCGGAAAGGCAATTACAGTGATTGTCTGTAGCACCCCAATTTGACATCTCTAAACATGCGAGTCAAGTTATGAGCAGTAATTAACTACTATGAACTAGGACTAGTGATATTAAAAATAACGCGTTGTTTGCAACGCCCTGCCATTCTCGAGATCAAAACTACATACTTTACGGAGGCATGTTTAGGTTGTGTGACACATTGAAGCATTTCTGCCACTGGTGCAGAGCAGTTCCGAAACCTTTGGACATGGTTGGCCGGCAGATATTCTGTTTAGTGTTGTCATGTGCCTTATCGATTACAAAAAAGCCCCCCAAATTTCGTTAACCCGGAGCCGTAAATCAGCTAAAATTTGAGATGAGCGAAATATACAGGTAAGCGAAATGCCGAAAATTTGTGGCCTCTCACGACCACCTTCGGAGTGGGAGCTAAACGTGCGGATGCCGACCTTATCAGTGCCAGTTACAGAATTTATCTGTCTGTCAGCCTTTCGCGATATCAATGGTGCCCCGAAAAACGTTTCGAGATGAAAGGAGGCAAACACAAAACGCTTATACAAGCAATTTGGCGGCGAGGAAGACTTCCTTCTTAACAGATATCTCGAGATATGCGTGTTCGCATTAACGAGGGGTTACTCTAAGCTCAAGCAAAAGTCTGAAAATAAGCTTCGTGCTCACCAGTGTAAGAACCACTGGGGCTGCGAATAGAAGCATATCGTCCTCTATGGTGTTGAAGCTGGGGGTGCGGATTGTAGTGGTCGGAGTTTTGCACACTTTGCGCCACCCAACAACGCCAATGCCGAGATTTTGTAATGCTCTGAAGAGGCTACTAACCGTTATGTCATCTAAACTGAACGTTACACGCGCGCATTAGCAGGAAAGGTTGTGTGCGGCCTCGGACAGAAGAAGCGGCTCTCTGATTTTGCTGGGTGGTGACCATACGTGGGGTTCGTTCTCCGATTGGCACCGTACGTGGTTACCGCAAAAGGTATCCGGGCTTTCTTTTTAACAGTGAAGCTGTTTAGCAAATTGTGGAATTCTGTGTCCGCAGTTAAATACATCACGAAAATGCCGAGCGCACGCGAGCGCATGCCTCGCTGCGAGCAGCCGGCTGTTAGCTCTTCTGTGCACGCCTCGCCACGACTGCTTATCCTCCCCGGCGCACGTTTGTAAAGCCAAGCATGCTTACCTTGTGAGATGGGCCAAGATTGTCAAAAAAACTCTAGCGTTTGCCGTAATCGTGACAACTCTTGCTCGAAGCGAGAAAGACTCCAGCATTCTCCGTAATTCTGGCAACACTTGCTCTGAACGAGAAAGACACGTCATAGTGTACGCCAGTCACAGATGATGTCCACGGATTACACTTTCCGACAAAATGAAGGACGCTCACAATTATAGC
Source organism: Haemaphysalis longicornis (assembly GCA_013339765.2). NCBI lineage: Eukaryota > Metazoa > Arthropoda > Arachnida > Ixodida > Ixodidae > Haemaphysalis > Haemaphysalis longicornis. The sequence continues at coordinate 24,775,898 of CM023452.1, forward strand.
GATGCTGATAGAATAGATGTCGTTGCGGCAGCAAAGATGAAGCAAATCGGCCGCAAATCTGGACCTAACCAGTCGTGAAAGTAGTGAAGTGTACGTACAGCTTCGCTACCTTCAGGTCTTATGAGTTAGGGCGAAAATACACGGAGCCATCTTCCTCGACGAAGTTGGCGCGGCAGAAAATCTGCAGTGACATTACGCCGTATGTTCATCGGGCTGAACTACGTGAAGCGAAGACATGGCGTCAGCGTCCACGTCGCCGCAGGGTTGCTCTCAGTGTGGCTATCCGAACCTCCATGCCCGGAATCAACGGCGGCATTTAGTAAACAGACCCAGTGAAGTAGCTCCCGCTTGTGTTGTATATTGCCGCGAACCATATACGGGTTTGTTTATTTATTGTTTGTTTTTAATGCCCAGCTGTGCCCGGATCTGTTATCTGTGTCCCATGCGAAGAGCGTGTTCCATTCTTTATTTTTATGCCGCACGGGCTATCTCATTCAGATAAGCAGTGTGTTTCGCCCTAACGCCGCTATCCTAGAATAATTTTCGGTGATCTACAATGTTCTGGATGTGAATCGACGGTTCCAGAAACTCTCGCGGCGAAAGACAAAAGCCTGCACAGCACTCGCAACGGCATTAGATTCTGTGACGCTCGCCGACGCAAGTCACTTTGTTGACCGCTGCTTCGCCGCCTCTGTATTCTTTTGAGTTATTAGGGGAGCACAAGTTCGCTCCAATAAACTTGTTTCTCCCGCAAGACAACTGCGTCGTCCTTGGCTTCGTGACATCTTGTAGAGGTGCGGGGTACGCACTCTTTATGACGACCTCTACAAGCCGCCAGCCCAGTCCAACTAGAGCCAGCCTCCAACTGCAAGGATTGCCACCCGAGCTCGGCTTTCTGCCAGAAGGGCCCAAGAGAAGGAACGCTGCAACCGACACCACGGTGCAAGAACGAGCGTCGCCAATCGTCCTGCAGCAGCCCCGGGAACCACCATCGTTCCGCGGAACGCCCGGAGAAGATCCTGACGACTGGTTGGAGAAAGTGGAGCACGTCCGCATCTTTAACAGGTGGGATGACGAAGAAACCTTCCGCCATGTTTTCTTCTATCTTGAAGACACGGCTGGAACGTGGTTTGAGAACCATGAAAGCTCCCTAACCAACTGGACTCTTTAAGAGCGAATTCCTGAAAACATTCGCTACCGTCGTGCGAAAAGAACGACGGTAGCCCTTTTGTTTGAAACGCGCACGCAACACCCCAACGAAGCGGTTGTGATCTTCGTTGAGGAGATGAAGCAACTATTTCGCCGCGCGGACCCCGATATGACAGATGAAACGAAGTTACACTTGTTAACGCGTGGTGTAAAGGAGGAACTGTTTGCTGGACTTGCCCGAAACCCGCCCAAAACTGTCGCCGAATTCGTGACCGAAGGCACTACAATTGAGAAGGCCCTCGAAATGCGTGCAAGTCTTACGAGCGGAACTTTGTTGGCGCGGCTAATGCGAACTACATCGACAACATGCGGATTCCGGCTTGAAGCCTACGCGAGAGCATACGCGTAGAAGTGAGAGAGGAGCTGCGGAGATTTCTCCCCACTCCGCCACAGCCCCAAGTCGCTACCCTTACCGACGTGATTAGAGAAGAAGTGCAACAAGCGTTGGGAACTTCTCCGCCATCCGAAGTACCCCGACAGCCACAAGCTATGACATACTCCGCGGCTGTTCGTCTGCTCCGACCTGCTCCAACACGCCGTAAAGAGGCCCCGCCGTACCGCCGCCAACTGTCACCCACCCGACCCCTGGTAGCCCGAAACCAGACGACGAGGAAGAGGGACGTATGGCGAACTCCCAATAATCGTCCTCTGTGCTACCACTGCGGAGAGGCCGACGATATCTACCGTCGCTGCCCATACAATAGACTCGGATTGCGTGGTTTCTCTGTCGACGCACCTCGCCCTCTCCCTGGCCAACGACCACGTGCGATCGACGAGTATCTATCTGAAACCAGCCGTGGCCCAGCGCGTTTCAACCGTTCACCGTCGCCCTACCAATACCAATCGCCGAACCGCCGTAGCAACGCTGACTTCGCCCGTGGAAGGTCCCCCAACACGCGGGGGAAACTAAAAGCAGCAACTTCTGGAGGTGAAGTTGCTCTAGGGCGAAAAACCAGAAACCCTCCAACGACGCAAGGACGCGCCGAAGATAGTGATTCACTACATGCCCTCATCCCGACGACCCGACCTAACCCTGACGAGACTCTCGAACACGACGACAGCTATACGGCGCGACGCGTACCCGACCTGACCGAGACGTCCGCTGAGAAGACGACGACAACGACGACGCACAGTGCCCGACCCGTCAACACGCACAAGAAGAGATGCGACGCCCCGACTCACCCGGAACTCGAGGAAGGCGGCATCTGACGTCAAGGTGTCTATAGACGGCGTTGATGTAGTCGCCCTCGCAGACACGGGAGCCGACTACTCCGTAATGAGCGGACCATTTGCGTCTAAGCTGAAGAAAGTTATGACCAGATGGGATGGTCCGCACATACGCACAGCAGGAGGCCACCTCCTGACAGCCAACTGGAACGTGCACATCTGCGCACCATAGACGGGCCTGACGTACCCTGTCAGTGTTCGTCGTTTTGCGCAACTGCTCCCGCGACGTACTATCTCGGAATGGACTTTTTGACAGACAACGGCGCAATAATTGATCTGCAGACCAAGTCGATAACGTTTTCCTCCAATCACTCTATGACGCCGGAACCGAACCCCGAACACCGTGCAGCTGTAAGGATCGCCGATGATCATGTCACCCTGCCACCCCGCGCAAGCTTGATGATCACCTTCTACTGTGAAGGTGCTGCTCTTGATACCGACGCTAACATGGAGAGTGACCAAAGGCTGCTTCTCGACCGCGGTGTGTCTGTCACAAGAGGCATTGTGCGGTTTAAGCAACGCAAATCCCACGTTTTGGTCACCAATTTCACCGAGGAGTACCAGCATTTAAACAAGGGCGCTGCAATTGCATTCCTCAAAGAAACGCCACAAGCAAGGGACGTGATCTTAGTCGCCGACTTTGAACGCGCACCCGAAGATACCTTCAAGTTTCCGCATTCCTTCGACGTGAATCCGGCGCTACCGCAAGAACAACGGAACAAACTATTGGCTTTGCTGCGTCGCTACAGCCAGTGTTTTTCGTCGACTCAAAACTACGTCAGACACCTCTAGCAAAGCACCGAATAATAACCGAAGATGGAGCCCGACCTACCCGACAGTCACCGTACCGTGTCTCTTCCCACGAGCGGAAGCCATCCGGACTCAAGTCGACGACATGCTCAGCGACGACATAATACAGCCATCGAAAAGTCCGTGTCCAGCGCCGGTCTTACTCGTGAACAAAAATGACGGCACTTTAAGGTTCTGCGTTGACTACCGGAGACTGAAGAAAATCACCAAAAAGGACGTGTATCCCTGCCACGAATCGACGACGCCCTCGACCACCTCTGCCACGCGAAGTACTTCTCGTAGATGGATCTGAAGACCGGCTACTGGCAAATTGAAGTGGACGAGAGAGACCGAGAGAAGACTGAATTTATAACCCCGGACGGTCTCTACGAGTTCAAGGGGATACCGTTTGGGCTGTGCACGGCGCCAGCAACGTTTCAAAGAGTCATGGACACTGTGCTAGCTGGCCTGAAGTGGCACACCTGCCTCGTCTACCTCGACGACGTTGTGGTATTCGCCCGGACTTTCGATGAACACCTTTCAAGGTTGGAGTCTGTACTTGAGGCTATTCGCTCGTCGGGGTTAATGCTGAAACCCGAAAAGTGCCGCTTCGCTTACGAGGAACTCAAGTTTTTGGGACACGTCGTCAACGCCGCGGGAGTCCTGCCTGACCCAGCGAAAACATCAGCCATAGCGAACTTCCCAAGACCGAAAGACAAAAAGAGCGTGCGAAGATTTCTCGGACTGTACGCATACTACCGGCGCTTCGTCGCAAGCTTCGCACGCATCGCAGAGCCACTCACGCGCCTGACAAAAGATAGCACCCCTTTCGCCTGGGAAAACGCTAAAGAAAAAGCATTCTGCGAGCTGAAAGAACGCCTGCCAAACCCACCCGTGCTCGCTCATTTCGACGAAAACGCCGAAACGGAAATGCACACGGACGCCAGCTTTGTAGGTTTGGGGGCCGTCCTAGTGCAAGCGCAAAGCGGGTGCGAAAAGGTAATCGCCTATGCAAGCCGTGGTCTGTCGATGAAGGAGAAAAACTACTCTGCCTCCGAAAAGGAGTGCCTGGCAATCATACGGGCCATTTCGAAATTTCGCCCATACATGTATGGTAGACCGTTCAACGTTGTGACAGATTACCATGCGCTGTGTTGGCTCGCCAATTTGAAGGAACCCTCTGGCCGTCTTGGGTGGTGGAGTTTGCGCCTGCAAGAGTTCGACGTTACAATCGTCTACAAATATGGCCGGAAACACTCCGACGCCGACTGCCTGTCCCGAGCCTCTGCCGACCCACCACCACAAGACTCCGATGAAGACAGCGCGTTCTTCGGGGTTGGTACGGAGAGCGACCTAGCCGCCCAGCAGCGTGCCGACCCCCACTTGCGCGCAATGATCGACTACCTCGAAGGACGAAACGTCGCCGTGCCTGGAGCGTTCAAGCGGAAGTTACCAGCATTCAGACGTTTTTCAGACCCGGAACGGGAACGAATTGTCTAATTGTGATCCCCGCAGACCTTTGTGACGAAATTTTGGAAACGTCCAACGACTACCCGTCTTGCGGACATCTCAGCACAGCTCGCACTATTGCAAAAATTAAGGCGAAGTACTTCTGGCCCCACCTTACTTCCGACGTCATCCACTACGTTCGGAGTTGCCGTGACTGCCAGCGACAAAAAACGCCTCCGACAAGACCCCCCGCATTTCTGCAATCGATCGCCGTCCCGTCGAGGCCCTTTCAACAGATTGGGATGGACCTTCCAGGCTCGTTCTCTACGTCACGATCAGAGAACAAGTGGATTGTCGTAGCGACAGACTACATGACGCGCTACGCAGAGACCGCGCGCTCTGCCGAGGGGGACTGCACAAGAAGTCGCCAAGTTCTTTATAAACCAAGTTCTGCTGTGACATGGAGCACCTGAAGTCCTAATCACGGACCGCGGAACGGCCTTTACCGCGGAGCTGATGCAAGGAATCTTACGCTACAGCAACACACACAGATCACCGAAGAACGAAGGCGTACCACCCCCAAACGAACGGACTAACGGAATGTCTGAACAAGACGATTGCGGATATGCTGTTCATGTACGTCGACGTTGAACATAAGACTTGGGACGACGTCCTCCCGTATGTCACGTTTGCGTACAATACACCGACGCAGGAAACTACGCAGATGACACCGTTCGAGCTTGTCTATGGAAGACGGCCGACTACGATGCTCGACACCATGCTTCCGAAAGTAGAAGAAGACGACCTCAACGCCGACGTCCAAGGATACCTTCAACGTGCGGAGGACGCCAGCCAGCTCGCTCGAGTTCGTATAACGGACCAGCAGCTGGTGGATGCCGGCCGCTACAACGTCCGACGCCGAGACGCCGAGTACCAACCAGGGGATCGTGTTTGGGTTTGGACTCCCATTCGACGACGCGGACTCAGTGAAAAGCTTTCGCGACGGTATTTCGGACCCTACCAGATTCTACGACGTGTTGGCCAATTAACCTATGAAGGGATCTCCAGTGGTGATTCCGGCACATCACGACGACGCACGCGAACCGAAGTCATCCACGTGGTTCGCCTCAAACCGTACTTCACAAGATGACGAACTTTTTTGTTGTTGTTTTGTTGTTGCGATTTGTTCAGATTGTCATTTTATTTTAGCATCGGGTCGATGCACTCTTAGAGGGGGGTAATGCCACGAACAATATAGGGGTTTGTTTATTTATTGTTTGTTTTTAATGCCCGGCTGCGCCCGGATCTGTTATCTGTGTCCCATGCAAAGCGCGTGTTCTATTCTTTATTTTTATGCCGCACGGGCTATCTAATTCAGATAAGCAGATTGTTTCGCCCTAACACCGCTAGCCCAGAATAATCTTCGGTGATCTACAATGTTCTGGATGTGAATCGACGGTTCTAGAAACTCTCGCGCCGAAAGATAAAAGCCTTCACAGCTGACGCTGCGGCATTCGATTCTGCGACGCTCGCCGACGCAAGTCACTTTGTTGACCGCTGCTTCGCCGCGTCTGTATTCTTTTGAGTTGTTAGGGGAGCACAAGTTCGTTCCAATACGCGTGTTTTTCCTTCAAGACAACGTCGTCGTCCTTGGCTTCGTGACAATATCATTTGACGATTCTGCATGACTCGGGGGCGTTTTTTTTCTCCTGAAATGTGCGTTTCCAGTTCTCACAAGTATTAAAGGCAGTTTAAAAAGAATTGTACGTTCCCGTGAGAGATTCGAGCCAGCGACACCCAGAACATGACACTAGCGTTCTTCCTCCACTCCATATCGAGAGAATGCGCGTTGGTGCAAAATAGATTATGTATAGCGTGACTCTGAATAGATACGTCGGCCTTCTTGTGTTTTGATGTATTTCAGAGACCCTCGCAGTGATATCCCTTTTTCCCACTACGTCATTTTTGCAGACAAGACACAATGTTGTTGTTATCACAAACTTATAAAGCCGGATCGCCTTTATTTAACCTAATAAAAGCTATCGTACATGCCTATCTCGATGACACAAGCCACGGTAGTTGGGTCAGGACCGTAGCGCTTGAGGCTTGAGCTGTAAAAAACGCGCGGATTTCTCTTCTTGCCGCACCACTTTCCTCAATCGATGTCAGATTTGTAATCATTGTTATTTCGAGTAGGCGCGGGACAAGGGTACGTCTATCAAACTCTTCCAGAGCGGCTGTCTGCAGCGGCCTGTACATGCCTGGCGCCATGAAAGTGAAATCAGAAGACCTCATTAGTTCCTTGGGTTCCGCTGGCCGCCACTCTGCCGTCATTCAACTAATAGGGCCCTGCTAGATCGGCGACGATGACGTTTTTTTTTCCGCGACCGCGCGTCGGGCTTTTTGTCGCATATTCACTACATGTGTTTTTGACACTAAAAACAGCGCAGGGACGAGGACGGAAGAAGTGACAAACTAGAGCGGTCTAGTTTGTCACTTTTTCCTTGTTCCTCTTTCAATTTCGGTTGCCCTCACCGAGCGTATATATTGTCTCCAGAATTCGAAGAAAGGGGCAGCACACGGATGATGATACGGATGACGCAGCAGCTTTCCTAAAACAGCGTTGCCTTCCGATCCAGCGAATGAGTGTAAACAGCCATTGGTAGTCTTGAAGGAGAATGCTAGAAGACGAGGAGTTGTCGTCTCGCCGCATCACGACTGGTTCTCTGTAAACGCAGTGCAAGTTCGAAAAGGCTCTTGAATTTAGGTACCAGTGATTTGTGGTTAGCGTTGAGTGTGAAAGAGTTCTCGATATTTGAACGTGTGCGAACGGAAATCCGTAGAGCTTTTCCTAGCCCAAATATTGCCAACAGACCACTTCGCTTTTTTTAGCATAGAAAACTTGACGAGGAACTGGAGCCTATTATCATCAGCATAATACAAAACGTGTCCCTACAATATTTTTGGAGCAATTCTCCGAATATTCAGGAAGAAACATTTGCCCGGACTGTAATGAATGTTGGGCCGGACCGCGTAGAAAGTCACGAGCCTAGACTACGATTTTAACATAAGGTTAACCTAAAATAACCTATAAACACAGCGGAATGGACACAAACGCACGCACGGAGTAGGTGCGGTAACACACTCTTGGGCGAACGATAGTGGACACAGTTAAAAAACACTATTCATACACTTGCGACATTTGTAGAGGCGAGATCATCGTGCAGCGATAAATAGGAGAGCGACTTCTGGGTATTGGACAATGAGTACAGTCGGACGATGGAGCAGGTTGCTGCCGGCGTCGAACCGGTGCCTCGCTGGCAAGGAACGGTGGCCGATGGCTAGGTGCGGGCGTGAGGAGCTGAAGCCTGCTCTGCAGCGAGGGCTCGCTGCCCGCGCTCCACGCCACCGGAACCACGATCACTCGAACGGGCGCAAAAGCTTCTGGTCGTCTCGCCGGTAGCTCGGGCAGTGGCTCAGACGGGAGAGCCGGCGACCGTCCTCGGGCCTACATCGCGAGGGTGGCCGTCTTCCTGCCGCTGAGAATGAACAGCTTCGCCGTCTTCCTCTTTCGCGTCCCGTGCGTCTTTTTTGTCGGCTACACCCGTGGAAATCAGTGGATTGGCCTCTCCAGCGACACCTCATCACACTATCCCCACCTCAAGAAAGTTCTCGGGAGAACTATTCTAAACGTCGTAGGTGGCAAGGTAATCTATGTCCGTCAGAAGTACTGAGAGTTTATGACTGAAACTTCGAAAATGAGTCCTAAAATAATAATCTACACAGTACACAGCGCAGTCACTGAGGTAGCTCGAAAGGTTCACCGAAACAGTTCCTCGAATGTAACTCCTTTTGTACGGTGAGTTACACTAGGCGCCGAATTAAACATGAAAGGTCCATGTCGTATGTGCCACTTAAATGCTCATATGTACCACTCACTTCACAAACCTAGAGTACGCAGGATCAGTACCGGTCTTTGTATAGAAAATGGTTACAGAAAAAGTTCCGTTGTACGCGCAGGTTTTCCGGGAGAGCCAAAGGTTGTTCCCAATGTAAATCGGTGCCTTTTCCGCCTTGGGCAGCATGCACGTTCGGTGTGGTAGGCCCTGCGGTATCGGTTTCTGCGCCTTCTGAAACAGCGTTTTGCATCACGTTTCGAGGAAATTAAACTACCGCGCCTTTCCTGAATGTTAAAAAACAAATGGTTTTTCCGCTTTCCGCGCTGTCTCTCCTGTCTCTGTCTGCATTGTTACCCAAGGCGCGAATTTTCCGCTCGGGATTTCAAATGCAAAGTGACCTTTCGTGCGGAAATGTGAATATCCCAGAGCGGGATTTTGTGAAGTGTGTTCAAGCTTTCATTAGCATGGGACAATAAACCCTGCAGTCCTAATTGAGAAGTCAACCCAGCTTGCTGTGCACGCTTTACCCTAAAGGGTTTGACCCCGCAAGATTTGCGATGGCTTAGAAAGCTAGGAAAACAACAGCACACTCGTGGTAGGTTCACGCTGATGTGTGAACCAGGGATAGATGTTTTCCTGTGCAATGCAATGACGGTCCTTTTTCGGTTAGCCCTTTTCCGCGACTGCGTTTCCGAACGCGGTAAGGGGTCCGTGATGGTAGAAGGTCCTCCAGCATTGATAACCGTTTTGTTGCTCGCATATGTCCGTGCTCCAGGCGAACATTGCAACCCTTCTTCCTGAAGACCCCTTGGAATTTCATTATAAAGGTAGTGTGCTCTCACAGCAGAATTGTCAGTTTTCGAAGGACTTGTGACAGGTAGCAAACTCGCTTCTTGAAATTCTGCCACATGTTCCCCTACTGATGAATTGTTCCCTTGCTCTTGGCTCTCTTTCACACTACAGGGGGTTCTTTGTGTTCATCTCAAGTTCCCTTGGACGAGACACGAATGTATCAGACATGTTACCAGGTTTGGAGCCTGTCATAATTTCAGCTACGCCATCAGGAGTCACGGGACGTAACCGAGATTCAAGAAGAGCGATTTGGTTCTTGAGCGCGACTTTCTGTCGTTCCTAAGCCTTCTTTTCTCTTCTCGTATTCCTTAAGGGCTTCCCTTTCATCTTCATTCCTCTTTTTCTTCCAATGACTGGCGATTTCGTCTTTGGACTCAATACTTTGTTTCAAAAGAGCAACATCGACTCCAAGTCGCTGGCCTGTCTGTTCAGTGCTAAGTGCGCATTAGGATTTTCGCGCTCGGTGTCGAAATATTTCCGAATCTCTGCCCCAGTCAGTCCTAGCTCCTCCCCGGCTTTCAATATTTTTTCCATTCCGGCTATGTACATTTCGGTGTATGTCGAAATGCGAACGGAAACAATTGCAGGGCTCCTTTCTACAGATGTTAAAATGCCGATCCTGGCAGGCTTGCCACTTTTGTAATGAATGTTAGGCCGGACCGCGTAGAAAGTCGCGAGCCTGGACTACGTTCTCCAAACGCACACACGCAGATATATTAACCTAAGATATGTACACAGCGGAATGAACACAAGCGCACGCACGGAGTAGACGCGGAAACACAATCAGGGGCGAACGAGAGTGGACACAGTTAAATGCACTATTCATACACTTGCGACATTCGTAGAGGCGAGACCATCGTGCACTGAGAAATAGGAGAGCGACTTCTGGGTATTGGACAATGAGTACGGTCGGACGATGGAGCAGGTTGCTGCCGGCGTCGAACCGGTGCCTCGCTGGCAAGGAACGGTGGCCGATGGCTAGGTGCGGGCGTGAGGAGCTGAAGCCTGCTCTGCAGCGAGGGCTCGCTGCCCGCGCTCCACGCCACCGGAACCACGATCACTCGAACGGGCGCAAAAGCTTCTGGTCGTCTCGCCGGTAGCTCGGGCAGTGGCTCAGATGGGAGAGCCGGCAACCGTCCTCGGGCCTACATCGCGAGGGTGGCCGTCTTCCTGCCGCTAAGAATGAACAGCTTCGCCTTCTTCCTCTTCCCTATCCCTTGCGTCTTTTTTCGTCGGCTACACCAGTGGAAATCGGTGGATTGGCCTCTCCAGCGACACCTCATCACACGGACCATAGTCTCTTTATTAGAATGGTGAAAGCTTAACACTATACAAGGCTAAGGGAGTTTCTTTGACTGGCAGAACGCTTGCTGTTGTCGAGGTTCCCGAACAAACCCCTGCACTTTAAGAGTGGAGCTGTGTAAGGTGGAGTTCTGTACACGGGGACGTTACCGCAAAACTGTACCATCTTTATAATAGAGGGAGGGTAAATCCTCGGCTGAAAAGTCTGAGAGAATTTTGCGAAGAAGCAAGGAGCCCACGGGCAGGTGTTGCGAGTCGCAGCATCAAGAATATAATGTGGTTATGTAGGTCTCGGAAATCGACCCCAGCATCTTTACGCCGTGAAACCGGCAAACTAAACAGCGCATGGGAAAAACAACACGAGCAGGCAATTGAAAAGAAGAAAGGTTTTGGCACATAGTGCGCAACACCCACAGAAAGAAGGACTAGAGACGACTTTATACAGGTTTCACAAGATAATGGGTAAAATTTGGAGCGGACAGCTATAAACCTAACCAAAAATTTAGGCACCCAAATTCTGCAAAAGCCATCCCGTCTCGGCTTTCCGGGCGCCCATTATTACAAGACTGGAAGGCAAAAGCACACAGTGGTTTTTGAAGTTAAAACAAGGAACGACAAAACGATACCCTATCCCTCCAAATTAAGCTTGAAACAAAACAATTAAAACACTCCTGTTGGATAAAACAAAAGTTGAAAATCTTCAAAAAATGCTTTCCGTGGAAGGAATGTAACCAGGCTGCTTCGCGTTATGAAAGCTCCTTCTATGCAATGGCGTTTGTGGTGTCATCTCTCGCGTGCTATTCTACTCGACAGTTCACGTGCGTTCCTGCCTGAAATGCGGTCCACAGACACCGACTTCGTGCTACATACCACGAGTTCGCGTAGACGGTTGCCGCGAGTTCTAGAGCGTGCATGCGCAGCCCACTTAGAGAGAGATGTGAAAGCCTGCGGAATAAACAACGCGGACCTGCCAGTCATGGGGAAGTATAAGAGGGAAGTTCGGAAATTTGTGTGAGATGCAACAGGCGGGTCTCCGACATCGGGAGAGCGGCAGCCAAGTCAGCTCTTTTTTCATCCTTGCAACACTACTGCAACCTGCGCCATTTTTAGATCATTTTGCACATCCTTGAACCAGTAAGTAAATACTAATAATTTAGACGTGTAAATATGGCGAAATCGGACAGACATCGCCTTCACAACGCCGGGCACCGAGGTTGGTTACCAACCAGCATTTTTTCTCTACACCCACGGTCGTCACCGTGAGAGGAAGTTATATTTTCTGAAATGCGTGTTGGACGCAACGTACGCCATCTATGAAACATAGTAAGCATTGAGTTAAAAGCATGGGAACTGTGAACCACAGAAATGGTTGAGTAAGATTAGGTGGCTGCTAATTTCAGCGAATTGTCACCCAGAGCGTCCCAGATCACCATGACTGCATGATATTTAAAGGCATCCCTTTCATTGGGCAGTACAATAGTTATATAGCTCTTGCCAAATGAAAGCATTGATTATAAATATGACAGCGAATTTGGACACATCACGAATGCCTGGGCAGTGTACAAAAGATCTGCGCCTTTGGTATCTCTATAAATTCAACCAAGAATAGTTACACGTCATATTGTCGATCAATGCCACTGCACTCAGTGTGCGGAGTTGAAACAGTGGAGGTCCAATGCTACAAACGTCCGTATTTTTATTTTAAGCTTTCGCGCCACATCAGTTTTCGCATCGTCTGCTTTTCTAGGAACCTATTTATTACACCACATCGCCAATAAATAGTGGACGATTGTTTTTTTTGTTTTCTCGGAGAAAGCCTGTTGGCAAAATCAAACCATGCGACAGAGAGGGCCCCACTTAGTGTAGGCCACGACTGTTTGAAAACGTTACTGAATTTTAAGCCGTAATTGGTGAAATCAATTTCGTAACTAATAAGGGCAACTTTTTATTCAATATTGGGATATTATTAACATTATTTACAAACTCTTGGTTTCAATATATTTTCGAAAATTTATAAAAAGTACACAGCAGAACCTAAAAATAAAAAGACGAAGATTTGACAAGTGGGTATCAGTGCGATGCGTACAAGAGCTTGCCGCGGTTCCTTGCGTGGTGCTATCGACCGTGCTCTTGCCACGCCCCGCGAGTCACGGCAAGTTATTGGGTGCACATCAGCTATACCGAATGTTAGGCAGCTTTCAGCATTTCACCCCTGATTTATTTTATGAACTTACGGATTGTGCACTGAAACTAAATCATCTAATGAATCGTGTTGCCGTGACTGGCTAGGATCCTTTTTATTCGTTGAAAAACCGAAAATTGCGAACACAAGGTTCTGAGTTTTCGCGCCATACAAAACTGCGTTTGCTCGTTTTCCGTATATTTAAGAGTTATCTTTGCTTACATACAGTTACTTCGCTTGAAAAAAAAGCCTTCAATTCAATCCGAGAACTCCCCCTGTAGTGAACACCTTGCAGATTTAGCTGCGAAAACCATAACATTTAAAGGTGCCTTGATTTATTTGTAACGACGAAGTCTCCTGTCGACGAAGCCCAGGCTTTGTCACCAGCGCCAGCTCGTGTTTGGGAAAATTGTTCGAAATATTTTCAGGACACCGTTTTAATTACTAGGGAAGAAATTAGGTTCAAACGGCAGGTATGCGCAGTTGTCGTAAAGCAGTACTGGAGTAAAGAAAATAAAGCCGTACAGAGAAGAAAAAAAAAAGATTGCAAGAATTTCTTTGGAGCCCACCACAGTCTTTGAGAGCAAAGCACAGGTAAAGGTGAACTTTTTCTCTACCTGATGCATCAGACAAAACACAAGCAAACTACGCCACGCACCACATTCGTTCACTGTGCCGTTATAGCACTTTCGCTGACTCCCGAAATAGCGGGGTGCCTTTTAGTCGACGTGGGCTATAATTTGAAGATCGTCACTGACTGTACCTATTTTCTTGGAAATACATGAATTTCAGCTTTCTACTGAAAACACCACGTGAAACTAGCATGCTCAGAATTGGCACTGCACGTTTTCATGACGTTACCTGCATAGAGAACACACTTTACCCGCAACGTGGCTCAGTGGCTGTGGCGTTGTTCTGCTGAGCACAAGGACGCGGGTTGCATTACTGCCCGCGGCGGCCACTATTCTGTTACGAGGTTAAAATGAAACAAATTATCGCCCTTCCAATCTGTTAGGAAGGATGACGTGCACAACTGGACACAGTCCACGGAGTGCACGAAACAAAGCACATTTATAGTAATTTGGCCATGGAGCAATATTTCCTAGCTAATTATATAAATGAAGCTCTGACGGATTCAAGCTTTGTTTTTGCAGATAAACACGGAACTTCCTGGGTCCCTCCTGCGTAGTAAGTGTGTTACTCTTTGTGTACGTCCGCGTTCAGACTTTTGCCGCAGCTGTAGTGATAACTTTAAACAATACTTAATTTAACGTTTTAGCCAAAAGAACTGCGTTACATGGCATTTTGTACGTCCATAGATCACGATATGGTTTTTGCGTCGGTAATCTGAACATAGCCTCACTCACAAACCCAATCGCCTCTACCACAAAGGCCTCCGCACAGGTCCAATTGGGCCGTTTAACGCCCGCGTTTAAATCTCGCATTAGCACAACGGACATGTCATCCCTCAGTGTACGGGCATGAAACTTATAGCTACGCGTGCATGCCTTCCCTCCTCTCTGCCTCCATTGTCCACTACAAACTCGCGCACACATAAACTGGCAACCAGTCATGTGCGCGCGCTTAGATGCGACAGGCGCCGTCGGAAATATCTCCTGAACGCCTGCTGAAGAAGGGATATTGGCTCATGGCGGCGTTCAAGAGGTTATTTGCTGTTCAGCCGGGAGGGCTCGCCGTTAGTCCACGAGCTGAACCTGAGGCGGTGATGGCGGTGCCAGCATGTTTCCGTTGTCGTTGCACCCATTCGCGCTGTTGTTCCGACACGCTTCGATTTTGGCTCATCTTTATCCAAACGAACGGCGTGCATCGATCCTATAACGATTTAAAACCTGGAAGCACTTGAGCTCTATGCTCGCATACAAACATGTGGCTGTCCCTTTTCCTTCCCCCTCGTATGCATATTACTTCGTGTGTGAGATGTCTCTGTAACACATCAACCCACTCCCGAACCGCTCGATTAAGGAGGACAGCCGACTAACCCCATTGAGCCATGTTTTTTGACATGTAAATACCAGCAGATCTGCTATTTCATCGGTAGTGGCATGAAGTCTAGTCGTGCGTGCACGCCCCACTTTTTCTACCCGCTAAGTGTGCACGCATAAACTGGCAGCCGGGGATGGCTCATACTTCGGCGGGGAAGACAGCGGCAAAAATGTCGCTCAGAAGGCCTTCTCAGCTGAAAAAAAAATATTGCGTCAAGCCGGCGTTTCAAGTGGGGATTCCACCGGGAGGGAATCGCAGCTACTTGGCGAAGTGAATTGAAGTGGAAATGGCGACGGCGGGTTTCGGTCGTTTTAGGTGAAGCCCTTTGGCAGCCGTTACATAGGCTTCGCGAGAGCAGCGTCTGTTTATGTCCGCGTGACCGAGTAAGAGAACACAGCTGCGACGAAAGAAAGAAAACGGAGAGGAGCGTCTAACGAAGAAAGAAGTGGAGTTCGACGCGTGCTACTACGGTGCATCTCCAACTGCATTTCACTCACACATATTTCATGTGTTCACACCAAGGAGCGCCCTCTTCCTGACACTCTCCGCAGACGCGGTTCTATTCTCCGCTAACCCAAAACCATGACGTTTGCGCAGGAGGTTCAAAGGCGATATGCAACAACATGCTCACTGCTCCTTGTGCCTTGCTAATCCGAACCACGTGGCATTTGCGCGGAAGGTTTAACACGATTATCTACATGCTGGCCAGTGGTGGGGTCGCACTGGGCGCTAGTCACGGAGTAGCGCACGCTGCCGTCCGTTGGCTGATCACGCGATTACTTCCTCAGACGAGCAGAAATGGGATGTGCGTGACCGAGTAGACTGCACATCGCGCTGCTCACAAATTTCATATTACGGAGTGTAATAATGTCATTGCACTTTTTAACGTCCATCCGTGCTTCTGTTTAGTTTTCGCTATCAACGTACAACCGCATACCGCCGTTAGCGTCCGACTGCGCAACATGCAAAAGGGGCATCGATGGAGGCGAGGGCAAACTTCTTGTGAAAGAGGTGTCAGCGGTGGTGAGGAGGATCCCCGGAGCGTCGCCGAGTAAATCGATGACACCGGACTGAAAACTAGAGGGTTAGACATATACTGCTTTGCAGTAAAACATTCGTGTGTTCGAGATTTACGCCTGTGTTCATGATCCTGAGGTGGTCAAAATTATTCCGGAGCCCTCCACTACGGCTACATCGTCTGTGCAGCATCGGTGCATTAAACCTCGTAGTCAATTAATAGAAAAAAAATTGCGGCCAACTCCCCGCGAGGGGAACCCTGTGTAGATGCGACGCATCGTGGGTTCACTTGGTGTTTCCGTAGGATTGATTCGGAAATCGCGTGAAACGTGTCGGGAACGCGTATGATCATTATGTTTTATGATTATTATTATGTTTTATTGGCCAATCTTGGTCGATCTCTCTAAGTGGTATGCTTGGCGCTTCTCTGTCACAACGACCTTTACTCCATCATTGTTGCTGTAAGTGGGAGCTTCTTTTCTTTTATTGCAAGTGTTAACCATTGCCCCATCATGCGTTGTATCAGTAGCATCTTGATGTAGTTTGAATGAGTCAAGGGTATAAAGCGCCTTCGTAGCATTTGATTCTGTCTCGGTTTTGTGGCGCAGTGGGAAGAGCACCATGTACCTCGCGTTCCGCCCACAGGGTCGTGGTTTCGAAACCGGGCGCCGCTAACTATTATTTTTTTATAGTGTAGGGGGAGGGGCGGACTACAACAACGCCGACGACGCTGCATGGACAAGACGAGTGAATGAGATGCAGTCGCATCTAACACACATTGTCAACCTGAAATATTTCTTGAAATTTTTCAGCTGGATCCGCAAAGGAGATTGACCCGCTTATAGTAGAGTTATAAATCAGGGTACAGTTGGCTGGGCGGTGGGCGGTGAGCGTTTCAGGACTCTCAACTCCGCCGATATACCACGCTTGTTTTCTTTCATTTTTCCTTTTTTAGGACGCTGTACAACGTGGTGCGATAAAAAAGCGGTCGCGCTGCTCCGCTTTAAACGAGACAACTACGACTTGGGGTGCCGCTGAAGGAGATCAGCAGGTTCAAAAAGTCAACGAAACAAAAAAAAGGAAAGGATGCCAAAACAGAAAATTTTCTATTGTGGAGGCGCAAGGTGGAAATTTTTTGCGTATTTCTTCTGGCGTCTTAGTTTTGTCTTTCCGGTTTCGGCAGGCACAAGAAACGTAGAAACTGCCACTGGTAGCCGCAGTAGGGTTTCTTTGCCATTCTGTGGACGCGCTTTGTTCGTAGTCACGAGGGCCAGGAGCGCAACGAAGCGGACAAACGTTGAATCTCTCGCTCCGGAAACGGAAACACGTGACACGCCACGATTCTCTCGCGCAGGGCTTTGACCCAGAAAATCGAAGGGAAGTTCCTCGTGTTCTAGCAACTCTTAGTAGCACTGTTGATTGCACACAGCTATTTTTCTAGAACCTCTCGCCTTCCAAAGCTGTTGCCATGGTTTTGTTACTAACCAGAGGTGGTAGCTAAATGAGTAGAGGGAGGATTTGCGTATGGGAGCACTATGTTGTCCTAATGAACATTGCCAGAAAAAAAATACCTCAGAAGGAGAGCCGTGCTATGTAGCACCCGCTGCCCTCCAACGTACCTCTCCTCTGCAAAGAAATGTAGTTGGCGGGGGGGCGAAGGGCCTTCTCCCTGGCTACAAGCCTCCATCGGACGCAGGTATATGGGTATGGTACATTCCCCGATCTGAAGTTACCCTACGTGGTAAAATGCAGTGCGGTTGGTTGATGTTTTTGCGAAGGGACACACTGAACAAGGTCCGATGCTTCACATCTAATTACACAATACTCTTTAAAAAACACGTACCCAGGTGGTCAAACCTCTTGTACTTTCCATTTTTTTCACGCCAGCGACAGCCACCATCCTTGCATGCTGGCTGGTCGCGTTCTGAGATTGTGTATATTTACGACTGGAAGCCGACTGTTTGATTCGCCACAAATTCACGCCAAACTTTGTGGCTGACACACTGAAAGCAAAAAATCACAATAGAAAAGGATTTATAATACCATACCCTTTGGAGAGTTCAAGCCTTTTTCTCTGACTAGCCAACATTGCAATGGGCTGGATGTGTTCTACGTTAGATACAATGTGTTCTTGCCTAAAACGAGTGATGAGCTATTCCTTTTCCCTCCCCGCAGGCAATTCAACTGTACTGGCACTGCTACCGCCCCAGTCCCAGTGCCGTGAAATGCTGCTGACTATGTTCATTGGTGGATTGAGCTGGGAGATTATAAAAATCGGCATATATCTTTTCAATGCCTTCGTACTCTACCTGATCCTCTCTCGCAAGATCTCGAGACGTCGCTTCGCCAAAAAGCAATACGAAACATGCTACGAGCAACGGAAGTTGGACCAAGACGTAGCCCAAGAGATAAGCGCGGTCGAAGAAATATGCCGCATTCGCAACTTCGGAAGCCACTCCCTTGTAGCACGCAATGTTCACAAGTACTACAGAGACATTTTTGCTGTGCGAGGTGTCAGCTTCGCCCTCCGGCCATCTGAGTGTTTGGGACTTCTGGGAGTCAACGGAGCGGGAAAAACCACCATTTTCCAAGTCTTGGCGGGTCTGTCTACTTTCGAGCGCGGAGAGGTCCACTCTGGAAACATGACGGTTACCAGCGACCCTCGAAAGGTGAATTCATATTTGCAGCTGTACTTAAATTTCTGGCAAAGTACGCTTATGTTGCTATCTACCACATCAGGGTTTACCCCATTGATTCTGCTGCATTTTGCGCTTCCACAATATGTTTACTGAGGGTTGTTTAATTTACTAATTCAATTCCAGCTAGCTTTGCTTATAACACGGGTAGCACTTTCCACATTTTTGTATACATATGTATTCTGTTGACTTTCCTGTATATTCAAAAACGTGGTAACTGGAGTGATCCTTTTTCGGGATAATGTTTCAGTCGGTGCACCATTTTCTGATAGTACGCATGAGACAGGCAAAATTCTGGTAACTTTCAAGGCCCCACCCACAACCATTAGCGAAAGTATATAGGGACAATAAAAGTCCCTGGCGAAATTTTGTGGACACGAAATGGCTGTAGCTTTTAGGGAATCCAGCTTGCTATCACAAAGCAAGCACTCTGATTTTAATTGAATCCTAGAGAGCCTGTACGAGAAGAACGGGCCGTTAATGGGTTGTTCTGTCCCGGATGTTCATGTGGCCCTTCGGAAACAAAATCAAAAAGCGAAGAAACCTGAGTACCGAATTCTTAGATAAAGCAGAGCTTCTTGGTCGTCATAACTAAAGGAAGGTCACTCCAATTGGTTTCTAACGTGCCCCAATGACTGTTCTTCGGTGTGACCGAAGCAATTTGCGCAGCTTCGCGATAAACGTTGTGAGGCACCTTAACATTCTTGGTCACAGGAAGTCTCGCACAAGTAATGACGTGTTCTTTCATGCAATGGAGCTGTCCCGCTTGCTTAAAGAACCTACACTAAATAGCATCCTTTCGTAGCGCTAAGACATTAGTTTCGTAGGTGTAGCGGGTATTGTTCGATTAAACGCTATTTGTCTTTGCTGAAAGCAAATACCTCAGGCGTGGATTTCTCTTTCAAGGTTCCCTCCTTTTTTAGTTGCATACTGAATGTAACTTGCACCTAGTGTGAGCCCCGCATTACTACCGATTATAGCAGATAATCGCGAATTTTTAAGAGCCTGTTCCGTTTTCGTTCAATTCTCTACAGAAATTCTCAACTGTCATGTGTTTCATATGTGTAAGCCCCATGACATCATCATCGCAAGCAGGCACTCGTAACGGAAGGTTGGGAAGAACTGCCCCTCTATGATTTCTTCACGGGCGCTCCCTAGGGACTCCGCCTATGCCGAGTCGCGTTCTCGTCAAGACAAGCGCAAAAGTACCCACAAATTGCCCATAAAAACAACCATACTGCACTGGTAGCGGAGCAGATTACGTTAATGCCTCCTTTTTTGCCGGCCCTAATAAAATTAGGAATTGGTAGTAAGTAGGTGTGGTAGGGTTTCGGTTACAAAAACTTGCTGGTTTGGGCATGGCGTGTACCACAAGGGTGCAATGGTTCCCAAAAAGCCAGCATAATTTTTGGTTAACGGGTTGAAGTATTGTCTATGTCGCATTTTGCTTATTTCTCAATAACATTTTTTTAAGAAATATTTATTGCAAGGTACCCTAAATTATTTTGGCAGTAGATGTCACAAATTATGACATGAGGCCCCCATGGGCGAATCCGCGATTTAGATTTTTTGCGTAAGTAAACGACTAGCACCACAGAAAGTATTACATGTGTACTCACGACCCTTTGCTGTGCGGCTACACGCAAACTTATTGTTGCAAAATTGTGTATCTTAGTTCGTGAACATTATTTAGAGATGGCATCTAATTCGCCCACAGCAGCGGTTTCACCGGATCTTTTTTCTCCTAAAAATGCTCATAGGGTGCAGGTAGGCGGCCTTCTTACGGTTAAACTCTCAGCGGATAGATATACAATAAAAAACCACTCATAATAATTTAACTCGGTGCAATGGACCAACAAAGTTTCTGTGTAGGCGGATTGGCCGAAACCCATGCCTAGAGCAGCCAGGATCTCACGGCCTATTGAAATCATGCAACGCGTCTGGGACTGCTGCCAAGACCAAATATGTCGAGCGAGCGGTAGACTGGCCGGGGCAGTTTAGCGGAAGCTCTGTTTTCTCTGATTTTTTTGGTCACCTATTCCTCCTCGTTGTTTTATGCAAGCTCTGGTACAATACATGGCACACTCTTGAAGCAGAGCGTGGTGATTGTCGTAGATTTGAGCTCAGGTTGGCTTGATATCCTTTGTAACTTTTGTCCAGCGAAGCGTAGCAACTCAGGTTCCAAAGAGATTCAGGGTGATAACCAGCCTCCAGGAGCTCCTGTCTTGTTACCCAATTTTTCTTTATTGCGTCTTGAAACTACCAAGTCATATTTCACATGTATTCGATCAAAGCAATCGACCAATGACTAGGTCAGGAACACCTGGGAGTTGATGGCAAATTCACAACTCATTATACATTTGAGAAATAAAAATACGAATTTCTAATTTTCGCAATCTACTCAGCGTGATTGGCTAGGGGCGATCACGGCCCCCATCAAACGCTTATGGCAGAAGCAGCAAACTCTCTTTTGTTACAACTTCGGCATTCCCGTCTGCAAAGATGCTTTTACAACTAAAAGGTCAATCCTGCACATCAAAACCGTGAATTGATGACATTCAATTGTTCTCATGATATTTAGTGAACAGCAATGACTATTCGACAGTATTTTCTCTTTCCGAATAGGTATCGGGCGTCGTATCAGAATGAGGTATTTTTCTTAGGTTTAGTATGTGCCACGCCTCTTACATTTGACATAATAAAAAATTCAAAAACTAATTCGAAAGTATTAACAGCGGAAAAATTCCGGGTTCTCATACGCATGCAGCAACAGTCATGTGACCAACGGATAAAAAGCTCCTTTCATGTGGTCAGCACAACAGTCAATGGTTGAGGAAACATCACACCTGTCTGAAAGCAGCATGCAGAGCCATGAATGTGCTCTCTCATCGTCCGAAAAATTCATCGGCACGTCTTGTGCCGCCTGTTAGGATTATCGATGAATTGGAGCACTCACCTGTATTGATGATGGCGTCATTCTTGGTTTAAAGCTACCTTCTTAAAATGTGGCGAGTGCCGTGTATTATGGGCACTAGGATAGTTTCCGAGTACTCGAAGTCAGTCGCTGGAGTCGTGGAAATAAACATTTTCACAGGAGGAAACAGTTGTACCATCAGGAACAGTGAACTGATACACAAATGATACTCATAATTTTGTCCCGGATCAGCAACTTTCAGCTAAAGTTGTAATAGCACGCACTCGAATCGACTTTGTTGCAGGTTATGGAAAAAAGCATTACTTGAGCTTACCATTTCAGCATGAATCCCTCATCTGACACCTTTGTGGCCGGCGACTGCCACAAAAAAGCAGTAATATTATCTATCCTTGTTAAATAACTCTGTGCATTTTAGGTTGTGATATTTCGCTTGAAACTATCAAGGTTGACTCACTTTTTTCAGGAATAATCGTAGGCCCTTTCTAAAATTTTTCATGTATGTTACACGAAACTCTTAAAAGTTGGCATAGACCTTTCCATACTTCTAAATTTTAGTGTACTCGTGACTTAATATGTGCAACCAAAAGGCGTTCTTCACTCGCTGATTGCAGCTGTTCTAGTAGCCAAACCAGGTTGCGAAGCAAAATACTGACCGCAGTTAACACGCTCCTTCTTGCGGGCGCCCAGGAGCGGTTTCATGATTTCACATGCTATCCTGGCCTTGAAAGTATTTGTAGAGCGCCGAAGTCTTTCAAGTATCAGAGCGTGCCAGCCAGGGCAAACCATACTGCGATGTGCGTTCTCACCATTTTCTCACTTTGATTAAAATATTCGGAGAAATTTGCTCTATAAAACATTCGGCGTCAAAAACTATTCACAGCAGAAAAGACAGAATACGCATGAAATAGTGATAATGTCTTTTGTCAGCGCTGATCGAAGAATACGAAAACGTACGAACTTATCTCAGCAAGCGACAACCACAAACGCAGCAGCTACAAGGGAAACGTATTCTTTCGCAAGCCAAATAAAAGTCAAATGCCAAATTTCTTGCCTTTCTCTAGAGCAAGGCAACAAGCAAATTTAATGTTTACATTTATTGCGCACCACGATATATGGCATGGCAACACAAGCGCAGGTTATTTTAATGATGTGCACTTGCGAATTGTATTACATTTCTATCTGTAAAAAAAACCAAGTTACTGATGTTTCTTCAATGTTTGTACAGCGCTTGCAACAGGGCATTGCGTACCGCTTGAACCGAACAAGAACTAACACACATTTATCACTTGTTGGTCTTCGTCTATAATTATGTCCTTCCAGTATAGGTAGCCTCATTCCTTGTCAACTTCTTATAGCTCGCAATTAAGCATTTTGAAAAATTTTAACCCAGCAGTCGATTGCAATTGATTTACAAAAAGGACGAAAAATCAATCTGCATTCTAGCAAATGGTCTCTGTTCAAGCTGCAAGAAACCAGGTGCTTTAAAACGATACCATATTGAGGGTGCCTGTCGCTGCTGATATTGGCACATCGTATATATTGCCCAACTTTCCTTTGTCTCTATATTTCAGGTAGGATTTATTGCATTTTGGCTGTAATAAAAAGATATAAAAAATGATTTGGTAGTTATTTTGCCAAGGTAGTTTACCCTACGTTCGGCTTTCACATATGAAATTCAATGTAGACCGATTATTTACCTCTTGAAAGCATAAGTTTACTATTCTTGTTGCTTACGTTTGACAGTGCATCCTGAAAGAATGATCTAGATTGACCAAAAAAGCAGTATCTGGCTTCCACGAAAGAGTTGTTTAATTTAATACTATGTGAAGAACAAAACACTGTTAGTAAATTCACACCATGCTAACACATTGTGACAAATCCCCAGAAAACTAGCGCAATTAATGTACACGCAAGGAAAGTGGGGAATGCAGATTTAAAAAGCGCCAACGCTGCGAATAGTTCAATGTTACCTCTATATACCTGCGTTAACTAGTGCAAATAATAATAAAGTTATTTTCCCCCTCCGTGGTTCATGCGTGCCGTAGGGGAAATATCTTTACTTAGCCCTGTCGTCACATTGTAGATAAACATTTGTCGTTATTCGGCAGAAATATTTTTAAATGAATTTTACTTTAATGTTGCAATCTTCCTTATTTTGCAACAGCGCAATTTTTTTTATCAGCACGCACTCAAGAGCATGATCAAACAAGGTGAAGTATGGGATAGGTAATCGTGTATACAGTTTTTTGAAGTGCACGTAGGCATGTAAAAAAATCGTATAGAATTTCTAGATGAGTTTGGGAAGCGCCGTTGTTCACGTGTTTTTCGATTAAGTTACGCTCTGCTAACAGACGCCCTTTGTAATTCAAAAACAGTGGCAGCGTCGAGTCGGCTTCTGCTTCCAAGCTGACCGCTTTATCAACTACATGAACGCCTATGAGTTCCTGTACTTGATCGGCCGTCTCCGTGGCATAAGCGACGCCCATCTGCTTGCCCTGGTTGAAAGCCTCATTATTGTCGTCCAACTGAAAGAGCATGCCACAAAGAGGATAAGTGTGTACAGGTAAGGTACTTTCCAAAAAACTGAACACCTAGCAAAACATAATAAATTGTAACTATTGTCTCACTTAGACACGACCAGGATTTGTAATTATTTTAAGCTTTGGAACCTTATATTGTCGGGAATACAATATATAACACTGGGAGAGGACACCGCTGCTCCTTTTAGAGCGCAAGTCCTAATGACAATAATGGGCCCTTACTATTCAAGTGTCCGCTTATATATAACATCCTATACAAAGACAACCATATCTCTCTCATTCACTTTTTAAGTTGGCGCCTTACTAAACCACTAGAAAGCAAAGTTAGGTCGGGTCGACGAGCCATGGAACAAATAATGTTGGGAATAACACTGTGGGAAAGAAATGAGCTACTAGGATGAGACAACAAACTAGAGTTGGCAATATTCTTTGGCTGGCCATGCAATGAGACGACACTGAACCGGTGGACCATTAGGGTAGCAGAATGAATACTAAGAGATCGGTACCGAAGAATGGCATGGCCAACAAAACGATGGAGGGATAAAATACGGAACTTGCAGGGTAAAATGGGGTGCGAGTAGCGCAAGACAAGAGCGGTTGGAGGTCAAAGAAGAGGTATTTGCCCCGAATTGGAACCGAGCAAGCCGATGATGATGATGATGAAGTCAAAAGACTTAAGGACGGGGCAGGTGTCAGCTCCACGAAACAATCCCGGGCCATCTCCACAAACGTGAAACCTGGGGAGTGGCGAACCATGCACTGTATAAGTGCATTCTTAACACATTGGCGTTTTTGCCAACGGCGAGGAAACCATTGGGGGTACAGAGCTATAGAGCTCTGCCGTAAAAGTTTCGTGTCTTTGAGGAGCGAAGGGTTCTAGCGCGAGGCGTAAACGACTGTCTCCTATTTTTGTAGGCGTTAGGAAGCGATTTAGCGCGAAGCGTAAGTGACTGTGCCGGTGTTTTAGTACATTGACTGCATAAGACGGCTGTTAAGATGACGAAATGAGAAGCCGACCGCCCGAGCCCTTAACGGGCTTCGCCCCTAAAACGATTTTAGTCACATATTGTGGCAAGACTCGGAACGAACCTCTGCTATTAATATTTATCAACATTGCAAGAAGTCATCGTAAGAAAAATGTGTTTTGTGCCTAATTCTGCCATAAACCTGCTTTGCTGCTCGATATAAAAATACATAAGGCTGTAAAAATTTAGAATGATTCAAAAAAGGTTGGGGTCTGTGCCGTAGTGCGTTTGAGGATGGAATTTACAAAGT
The DNA here is from genome assembly GCA_013339765.2 of Haemaphysalis longicornis. Taxonomy (NCBI): domain Eukaryota; kingdom Metazoa; phylum Arthropoda; class Arachnida; order Ixodida; family Ixodidae; genus Haemaphysalis; species Haemaphysalis longicornis. The sequence continues at coordinate 24,801,274 of CM023452.1, forward strand.
CGATAAATTATATACATTGAAGATTAAATATTTTGGGGTGGGTTTGAGAATCATGCTCGGGTCGGTAAAATACGGGCAGAGGGCGTTACGACACTGCTAGAGAGAGCTTCCAAGATCCGAACACGCGTGAGCTTAGTGGAAGTGGTCCCCGCGTGTACGTTTTAAAAACGTGATCAATGACAGTAACGGCTCATAAGAAAAACAGGTGCACCCCGGCTATGGAAAGCTCTCCTTCTTCGCAGTTGAGAGGAAGATTTACCAAAATGAAAAGAAGCAAAAAAAAACAAGAGAAAAGAAGACAACCAAGAAAGTGAACAAAAGACGATGTGAACGGACATAGATTACAAGGACGGGAACAGTCAGTACACTCCATCATGCTTCGACACTCCAAGCAAGATCAACGGAGGCACAACAGATGGAGATGATGCGGGACAGACGACCAACTGCTCGAAATACAGAACAACAACGAAAATGAACGAGCTGTCTCACTGTGCTACGGTCACGGCGCAGGGCAAGCAGAACCAGGATGGTGGACGAAACATGGCAGAGGACTACCTACTCTTGGACAGCTCAGGAGAGGGTGCAGAGGTTTCCACTCTGAGGGAACGACTTCAAGAAGTAGAAAGGACAGTCATAAAGAAATTTACCGATCTTGGACTCCAATCCAACAAAAAGACAAAAATGTCATCTGTAACAGATTTGTTATATATTACTTTATCAGCATGAGAAATGTGTGTCGCGACACGGTGGAGGAGAACTGTCTACTTCGAGGCAAAGTGGAAGGACTTACTGAGGCACTGGCAACACAAGGTCAAAGACACACTGTGGACTACAGCAAGGCATTACAGAAGCTCCCACAGTTGAATACGTCGAAACAGCGGAAACGACAGAAGAGCAACCCACAGGAGCACTCCTTCTAACTGTAGCCAACCTAAAACGAGCTGCACTAGAAAACTTTATTAAATGGAACGTCGAGCCTTGCCAGCTTGGTATCAGGAATGTCAAGCTGCGCCAGAGCAAGGAAGGAGTGCTTGTGTCCTCTACATCCGCGGAAGGGCTGAAACGACTTCAAGAGCACATATTCAAGGACAAGAACTGAAGAGACGTAGCAGCATGAAAGCCACGGATGCAACTACCGGAATTCAAGATCGTCGGCATCGAAGATAACGTCGAAGACGAAGACATTGTCGAAAGGATAGTGGCATCAAACAACATCAATGCACGAAAAGAAGACATTTAACTGATGAAGACGTGGAAGGGAAAAACCGGAAAAACAGCGGTCATCAAAACTGGAAAGAAAGCATACGGGAAAATGAAAGAAATGAAGCATCTTTACGTCGGTTGCACACGCTTTCCGGTCTTCGATAATACGTTTGTATCAAGGGGTGTGAAGTTTGCAAGGATCGGACTCACGGAAATTCACTGCGCGTCCGACAAGGCAGAGTTTTGCTGTGTGCGGTGCGCAAGGAGACACTACTATAAACACTGAAACGCAGCGGGAGAGTGCTGTGCCTCATGCCTTGAGCTGCCGGACGTGGCTGAAGAGGACGCTTACCATACCATGATGTCTTTCCAGTGCCAGGTGTACTTCCAGAATACGAAAGAGATTCTTCAGCGCATTCTGGTTCAAATGGAGCACCCCTAGGAAAGAACCGACTATACTCGGGAACCATTTAGAAATGGCAATAGCTCATGTGCGGTATCGCTCCGCCTCAGCAAGAGACCCGGATGTCAACGGGCGCGCGCGTCTTAAAACGAGATATCTATGAATGCGTAATATCGTCTGCCTTTATTCATATAGCTTGTGTGTCGTCGCTAGAGTCGTTTATAAGCACATTAAGTAAAAAAAATCACGAAACCAGCTCCTGCCATGTTCAAAATATTACAAACTAACATACAACTCGCCCCGGGCGGAGTAACATCCAACTGCGGTAATAAGGCGCAGCGGAAACTTCTCTTCCCGTTCTTACGTTGTAATCGAGTATACAACTAGCTGTGGAACCCACCTCAAGTCCTCATATTCACCTGCTTGCACACCTATCTGCCGGAATCACCTACGTACGTTGCAGCACTTTGAAATGTTCGTTTTGTTACAAGGCGGCCCTTTCCAAACTTATTTTTTTAGGATATTCGAACTGTTTATAGGTATAACTGTCGCTGAACACTAACCTATGTTAACACTGGTGCCTTTAATATGTATAGTTCTTGACTCCAAAATCAATTCCCTGCAACAAGTAGGTAATGGCGTGCGAATTTCTAGCTAAGCATCTGATTCCACAATCTGGTATGAAAAGCTCAAGAGATACCCGTAATTATTACGGTATTAGGAGTTACAACGCAGACGTTTCCAAGCATAACTCGTTTTCTGGTATGCACATCAATATGAGAAGTCTTCGAAATAAGATAGATGAACTGAATATGCTGTTACACTCAATTACATGTGAATTAGATATCTTATTTCTTACTGAAACTTGGTTGACTGCGAGTGACCCAATACCACTGCTAGACGGGTACAGTTCAATGCACCTGAGAAGAGAAAAGAAAAGAGGCGGAGGCGTCAGTGTATACATGAAAGCCACCATTAGTTTCGTGGGTATTGAACAATTTTTGGAAATTACCAATGATTTCGAATGCATAGCTTGCCACGTACGAAAAATGATTATGTGTGTAATCTATAGACCTCCTACGGGTAACAAAGGAACACTGTACACCTTCTTGGAGCGATTTTTGACTTATGGTTGTTCGCGCAATGAATCATGCACTATTATGGGTGATTTGAACATCGCTATGACATTGGGAGGAGAAGCGTCTCTTGAACTTAAAACCTTGTTTCCTTGCCATGGTTGTGCTAATCCCATAGTGCTACCAACTAGAATTGACACTAACAGTGCCACACTTTTGGAGGTCTGTATATCGAATTTTTGTGATTGTGATATATCGACAGCAGTTCTGACTGTTGATATGAGTGATCATTTTCCAGTTTTATTTTTTATCGAGAGGCATTCTGTTATAGAGGAGTTTCCCCTCAACCGCGCTTCTTCCATAACATCAACAACCGCACAATCGAACATTTCCGAGAACTAGTGGAATCGTTAGATTGGGAAATCGTCTATCGAGTGAGCGATGTGAATATCGCTAGTAATGCTTTCCTGCAATCCATCGGAGAATGCTACGATGCAGCCTTTCCTGTGGAACCTGCAAGCAAACTAACCAAAAAGGTGCAGAAACCGTGGGTGGATCCAGATCTGTATAAACGTAAAAAAAGAAAAATTCTATGTTACACAAATCTATAAAAACCAAATGATCCCTAAATACACAAGGCGTATAAAAAGTTTGCAAACAAGCTACAGAACAATTTAAAGAGAGCGAAAACAAAATATTACGAACCACTAGTTTTTCACGTATGAGGCCACCGTAAAAACATATAGGACACTGTTAACAAAATAACAAGTAGAAAAATAATAGCACAGCCGCAATGCACGCATTTAGAAGTAGAACTGGTTGAGAGCCTTCCGCTAGAGAACTGTATGAACACTCATTTTATAGATGCTTGTGCGCACCCAACACACACTGATAACGGCGGCTGCGGCGCAACTGTTATTCCACGATTGTCCAGGTCTATCTTTTTCGAACCTACGAACGATACCGAAGTACTCGACCTTATCGGAAAAATAAATTATTATGCAGCGGCTGGAGTTGACGGGTTTTTATCGAGTGTGATTAAACGCGTGGCACTAGAAGTAAGTGACGTGCTAGCATACATTAATTATCTATGTCTGTCCACCGGTGTTTTTCCTGAGGAACAAAAAGTTGCTAGTGTGACGCCGATTCATCAAGTGGGAGCAGACGAAAATGTATCAAATTACAGGCCAATATCTGTCCTGGCAGTTTCTTGCATAGTATTTGAGGCAGTAATCTATATTTGACTATCGACTTTCTTTCTTAAAAACAAGGTAATCTCGAATTATTAATATGGTTTCCAGAAATCTAAATCAACAAAGCAAGCATTACTGAACATTAAAGATAAAATATTCGCAAACATTGAAAGCAGGCAGTTCACAACTGGACTGTTCTAATACCTTAAAAAAGCATTTGATTCAACAGATAGTAATATTTTGCTAAATAAATTGGAGAGATATGGAATACGTTGGGAGGCAAGTAACGTTTTAAAAGCTATTTGACTCAGAGAAAGCAGTTTGTTCAACGAATCTCAATTGCATCGGACATATTGGAGCTAAAACAAGGTGTCCCGCAAGGCTCCAAGTTAGGTCCGTAATGTTTATAGTTTATGTAAATGACATCATAAATATAGTCCACAAGAACTTTTAATGTATGCGGATGGCACTTACGTATTCTTCACATCTGCTAATATACTAAAGCTTCACTCTATGGTAAATGTTTACTTGGAACAATTACCAAATTGGTTATAACATAATAACTTGCAACTTTACGCTAAAAAACAACTGACGTGATATTTAGGCCACACAATAAAATTGTCGCGAAAGAAATCCCGCTTATATTCAACGGGACGAAGTTAAACAGAATGACAGAAGTTCTTAGGTGTTCGGTTTCAAGAACAACTTTCGTGGAATACGCATATTGCTCAACTGTCCAACGAAGTCTCTAAAAGTATAGTCTCATATATAGAATCGGCCATTTGATACCACTATGGTTGAAACAAAAATTGTACAACACTCTCATTTATTCAAAACTATACTACGGGATTTTGGGTGTAGGAGACCACAAATCAATTATAAGAGGCTCATTGAATTGCAAAAAAGGAATTTTACGCATATATATTGATTATCATGGCAGTTACGCATATTTGAGGACAAGTGCTTTATTTACTGAATATTCAATGCTCCGAACTGACGAAATCAATTACATGAAGGTTTTGCACACCATTTAAAAGGAAAAGACCCACAATCAAGTTAACAATAAATCTTCTAGCTACCATCTCACGCAAAGAATACGGCACACTCCAAAAGTAAGAACGACCTATGGTGAGCAATCTTTCCTGTACCAGTCAACTGAAATATTAAATAAATTGGGAGAAAAAATAAACTTCGATGCCAGTGAACTGACGTTTAAAATGGGTCAAAGAAGTGTTACCCTTTCAATACTAATATATATGTTAGGGTTTGAAGTACATGTCTATATGTTCCCCTAAAGGTAGAAAAATAAAAGCAATTACAAACTAAAATACATTAATACGTATTTCTGACATAGTAATGCAATTGGTGAAAGTTAATGCCTACGAATTACTGCATTTGTGCGTACACTGTGATCATTCTATGAATTTTGCACCTATCATTTGTATAATATATTGGAAATGTAGTAATGACTGCTTTGAGCTATTTTTCTGTTACAATTGTGCTATTATGCTTAAAATTCTGAACAACCCTGTTATTACGTACACTGTAAATTGGGTGGCTGTGGCCTCGGTCAGGCCACGTCTGCCTTTAGTCTCAGCCTCCTGGTTTTGCCAAGAAATAAAATCAAAATCAAATCAAAGAAAAAATGTTTCACCTGAAGGCCTTCAAAATTATGTTGTTTGAACAGACGAAGATCCCAAGGTACTGCAAAAAGAATCAAACATAATTCCCCGCAAAAAATATTTACACAGTATCGCACTAAGTAGCTGGAACGATGTATGTAAGCAGGCTTGAATTTCCGACTCATTGGATTGCTTAACCTAAAGTTCACGTGCTTCGTAGTTTTACATGGCGTAGGTCAGTACCCCGTGGAGGTACTTTATTGCTTGAAATAAGCTGATGCACCACCGCGAAAATTTGTCCCACCTATCCGACTTGTAGCTAATTAAGTCTTCAGCCATGGACGTGCAAAATTTCTTCAGAACGGTTAAATCAATATTCCACATTTCATTCCGGGGTCAGAATGTTTCTGGTTACGGGGTTTCAAACCAGCAACAATTCGTCAATTCCCAGCGAATAATTTGTGTTGGCTTCTGACTTCAGAAACTTTCTTCGAGGAAGTTCTCAAGCCTTTAGTCCTAATGCCCAGGGAACAATATTTTTCCAGCTACGTAAAAAACCTCGTACTATGTGAAAATGTTCCCCAAAAAAGGCAGTCTTACAAACAACGTACAAAGAATGCACGTGTTTCGAATGTATCCAGCAGAGCCTGACAAAACTATCACTTCCTTGCGTAATTCCCGAGTGTAAAGTTATGTCTCTCACGACGCGTGCTTCTGCAAATTGATTGCAGTGGAGGAAACAAGCGCAAGCTCTCCATCGCCGTCGCCCTGCTCGGTATGCCACCTCTCATCTTCTTGGACGAGCCATACGCTGGCGTGGATATTATTGCACGGCACAAGATCTTCCAAGCCATTAATAATATGAAGAAAAACTCTTCAAGCACTATCCTGCTATCGTCCCACCAGTGAGATATTTTTCATATTTACTTATTGTGGCGGTGTTCTTGTTAAAATGAGAAAAAAACATGTCCTATTCAACACTTGTTAAGCTATCCCCAGTGAATAGTCTGCGTGACTGGATTTTTCAGACTCTGAGCTCTGTTTTTTTATGAGAGTTAGCCTCTATTGCAAAACAAATGGTGCGTCTTCTTTTCGCGCTTCTGGAATTCTGGTAAAGATGATCATAGGCTTCCTGAGCTACTCAGCAATGAAACCAACTCCGGCTCCATGCACTGAGTAATCACCGGTGCATCTTGGCATCAACACGTTTCTCCGGTGTTCCAGCTGCGAACTCTGCTTTGCTCGAAGTTTCTCAGCGTGCTGTTCAGCTGTATACAGGATGGTTCCATTCAGCCTGCCTCTTGCGACGAAGCACACCCACAGATGGAAGAGTCGGTGTGCCAACCAGGGCGGCGCAGCGACAAGGTCTGCCGAAGCAGCCGCTCAAACTCGCTTTATAACGTTGTACCTGAACCGCACCTGTCATGCCTCTCCTCAGCATATCCCGTGGTAGGGCCGCACATCTCCCGGATTCGCGCTGAGAGGTTCAAGGTCGTTCTGAAACTACCAATAACCTTGCGCGACATGACAAGTTGTACTTTCGCTTAAAAATTGAGGACCGGAGAATCAACGCTATAGTGTGCGCAATTGGTGAGGGCGACGCAACAGCTCAAACAAATAGTTGACGAGCACCGATATACGAAAACATGGATTTTGCACAGAGGTGTTATTAAAAAACGCGCGCATGGGTTAGGTACTTTAACGGCGCATTTTCATTCACCACCACTCTGTTACCATTTGAGACATATCACGGGCTGTTACGGCAATTTTATAAAGTTATGTTTGCATGACTTAGCCGCGTTGCGTTAGGCAACCGAATTGTCCATCTTACACTCAAGCCCATCTGCGACGAATTGTTGGGCATGAATTTCTAAAGCAAAGTTTGCCAAGGTTACTTTTTCGTTCATTGATTCCAGAAGGCATTTGTCCTTACAAAACGTTGATATAATGTTGATGATGGTGATGATGATGGCTAGCGGTATCTCCTTTCTAGCGGGTTTATGACGTGCCATCTCACTAAAAACTAATACACCCATGTTTTATATTCTTTGTTTAATACTAGCGCTGCTCTTAGGGCAGGCACAAAATTATGTTTTTCCTGTTAAATGGGGTAACTGTCCTAGGCATTATTTCCCGCTGCTTTTCGCCCACCAGCATAATATTCTTTTTGTCGCCTTGACACCCTTGAAGTTAACTCCCTAAGTGCTGCGTTAAAATCCCAGGACTTCCGGAAGCTGAATATTTCCCTCATGTAAATTTGGATGAATCGAGCACTATGTGCCGCATAGTTTGTCTTTCTTTTCCGCAGAAAACGCCAACCCTATTATTTTGTGTATACTTCCTACAAAACTCTTAGTTCCAAAGCAACCTGCTCTAGCCTCAAAAAGCGAAATCACTGCCATTGGCAAGTATCGCTAGGAATTTTCCTTTCTGATGTCCAATTTCGCAGCCCTGTTCATGCTTAACGCTGTTTTAGTTTCTGTTTTGTTCTTCATTTAAACGTTTCTATCTCCCTTGACTCGTGTTTAGTTACCTTGGCTGTCCTGGATTCTCCAGTGTTTTTTCTGTATTTTATCGTTAGCTTTCTAGTCTTCCTTAGCCACTGCGTATCCACGCTCTTTGTTTAAAAATACCTTGATACATTAGCTGTGAACTACCCTTTATCTATGCTATTTTAGTCTGTGCTTCTCGAACCTAAATGTCCAGCCCTTATCTCCCTGCACTGTTTGTTACTTCTTGTTTATGCGCTCCTTAGGCCAAATGCCTACTGTTCTCTGGTTCACCTCAAGGCCTGCTAAATGGTCTGATATAAGTAGAGTATTCCATTCGCAATTGTTGGAGCCGGAACCATAACTGCTTCCCACATTTCTCTCACTACTTCATAGTTGTAGTACACCCACAGAGCTCCATTCTTCACTACAGCTGCGTTTCCCTTTCCCTTAACCTTAAGTTGCTCCTAATGAGTTAATAAGTAGTTAGCCCCTTCGTGTATCCACCCTATGAAATATTTATATCCCTTGAATCTGGGTAATTGGTCATGCTGGATTTAAACTGATCCAGTGCTGCCGCCATTGAAAACCATTATTCCTGATTTTTCTACGCCAAATGTCATCCCAACGTCGGTGGCACCCTGACCGCTAATATTTATGGACCGTTGCATATTGGTCTGGCAGTCAGCTAAACTAACAACGCCGTCAGCGTAAAAAATTCCCGGGACACGCTGCTCTACCACTTCTCCTTGCAACAGATGCGTTAAGTTGAACTCGATATGACTTTTTTCTTGTTTCTTTTCAAACCCTGCCATGTAAAACTTAATTTTTTGTTCATGCGTTTTAAAAATTCACCTACCGGTAAACGTTGCCATACATTTTTTTTTGTTCTTACGAGATATTGTCCACTTTAATGAACATTGTTGTAATAAAAAAAACACGGCCTACGTTCTTTTGCATATGTCGAAATTTTATTGTATTGGTGCTTAGGAATAAGCGCCACCTTTTGAAAACCTTGAGCCATGATTAACGATTTAAAATGTATTGCAGCCCTATTTTTGTATGTGCAATGGTACATGCTGAATGAAAGTCGCCCCAGACAGAGGATTTCTTTTTGTTAGTGTTGACAAACAGAAATTCTTTTGGCCTAAAGAGAGTGCCTAACCAGCACTACAGAGCCCAGGTAATATGGCTAAAAACCAGAGGACCTCCTCGGTTACGATTTTTGGATACCCCAAAAAAGGATTATTTTTTCGGGTGAGCAAATTAAAATACAGATTCTAAGTACGCGAGGTGTATACGTTTCGGTCCACAGATAATCACACGGGTAGCTGATGTTTTAAGATAAAATGAAATTTAATAAGCGAAGGCATAACGATTGAGATCTGCACGATCAGATTCAATAAGCGAACGGGGTGTAACGCGAGTTATATTTATACACATTACATTATCATTTCGACAGTTATCTACAGGCACACCGATTTTTAGACAATAATTACTGAGTACGAAAATTCATTACTTTTTTCATAGCATATACTGCAAATAAAGATTTGCGCTGTTTCTGGAAACCAGGTAATGCTCAATAACCTGATATCTTCACTTCCTGCATTTTCTCGAACGGAGAACATTGTAGCAAAAAATCCGAACTTGCTTAGAGGAAATACTGGACATCGCCGCATTATACCTGCAGATAAATTTCAGGACCGTAGCAAATTCATGCCGATTTGGTTGAAAAGTGGGGTAATATGTCGAGGGCCTGCCTAAATGACTCTGCGACGTATTCGAAAGAGATCTCTCTCAGAAGTCAGATTGAACAGTCCAAAATGTGAGGCCAGTTAACGTGGAACAGTTTTGTTCTTGGTTTGCATTGGCGGTAGCATGTTTCCTAATCAGCGTAAAAGTACCGATCTGGATTGCGACAAATAAGTGTATTAACCTGGATGTTCATCGTCAGGGACACCCTGACTGAGCTCTTTCCAGGGGGTGACAGGATTTTTGGATCTGGCGTACCCGAAAAATACAAATTTTAGAGAACAGGGAATGGAACATCTTTCATTTGATTTGATTTGATTGACTGTTGGGTTTAACGCGCAAGCGCAACATCGGTGATAAGGCGCGCTGTAGCGGAAGGAACTGTAAAAAGGTTTACCTTCTGGGGACTTGTTACGTGCAGGTTAATCACGAACTTACGGCGATTTATGATTGTTGCCTCCATCATAAAAGCTGCCGGCACGGCGGGAATTGAACCTCCTTTCTAGGGCTTACTAGGACAATGGCATAACCAGTTGGCAACCATGGCGGGTAGGAGTGTTGTGGTACTTCGGCCGTGTATCGAGTTGTGCAGGTTACGCTCAATGAAATCAAGCCGGAAGCGGTAGGTCATGACTGTACTGTTACATGACTTCAAAATCTGGGTGTGGTAGCAGCTAGAGCGTGTACAAACGTAGCCACCCTAGTAAGAGGGGGAGGTAAAAAGTAGTTCAAACGACGGCATCGGTATGCACGGGAACGTTCATAACAGGTGTACAAAGTTTCCTATAAAAATGAACAGGAGAAATTCATACCTTTTCAGTTAATTATTTGCCGCCTGGCATGACTTTTTTATCCCGCATTTTAACCCCTCCGTGTACAAAAATGTCCTATCAAAAAATGAACCGGAGCATCTGACACCCTCTTTTGTGAATACTTTGTCACCTAGGAGGCCCTTCTAACACCGCCTTTTAACCCGTTCTCAAATTAGGAGAAGCCTCTGAGGATTGGTCGTAAGGGATCCCGAACCTAATCAATGCGCAACGTCATGGTAATTTCTATCAGACAGCGTCACGCACATAATGCAAAATAATTCTATTGTGCTAATATTTGCAACAGCTCGGGCATAAATATGCCAGAGAATAACCTAAAGGATAGGCAATTGGAGAAACATTGAGGTCAGGTCGAACAGGCATGGCGGACGGCGCGCCATAACGAAGCTGCACAGACTGAAGGAGCGCTTTTCATCAAGCTTAGTCCACCCAATTTATAAAACTGTCGCAAATAAACCTGACGGCAGGAAACCGGCTTATCATATACATTGTTGAATTCTCCTTTCCATAATTTCAGCATGGAAGAGTTCGAATACTGGTGTTATCGAATCCGCCATCTTGATATCGGGACAGATTAGGTGCCTTGGCACACTTCAGCATCTCCGCGAGAAATTCGGCCAGGGGTACCGTTTCGAATTCAAGGCTTAAGCCCGACGCCATGCAAGACTCTGAAACCTTCATTGCGGCCGTCAAGAGGGCGTTCCCAGGCATAGATTTTGCCATGGAGCGAGAGGTAAGTGCCGGACATGCGCAATGCTTAAATAAAGTGTAATTTCATCCGCGTGCAGGAGGCACATCAGCTGGCACTTTTAATTAATGATGCCATTTTTTAACTACTGGTGTGAAGCCGAGAGGCAGCAGACAATGTAATAATCCGGTTGGTAAAGTAAGCACACCCTTATGATGTTAGTCGTGCAGGTATTAGCCGAAAAATGGCGAGCTTTGAAAGCAATGGAACCAAGCCTTTCCAAATAAACAGCGTTGTTGTCGCAGCAAAACCGGCACTCACAATATCTGCAAAGTTTGAAATTGTGCGTTCGCGCAACGACTATCATTGGGTTTTATTAACAATGCAAAATGCTTGCAGCAGAACAGTACTGGGGCCCATGAGACAGGTACAAACACCATCTGCTTGAACTACTGTTAGGGCGAACCCTCCTGCCGTTTGTGGCTCGGTGTACTGTAGCCAGGGAAGCAAAACTACTTTTTGGAAACGAGCTCATGAGCTGTATTTGTCGATGCAACAATGCTTCACCCACAGCCGTGTTGCGTTCGTAATTTTCAATCGACCCCTTTTACCCACAGGCCAACTAGCGCTTTGTTGGTGGGTACCGCAAAGCCCCACACGTTTAAATTCACACCCAAGCTTTTTCCCGAGTTTTAGTAATTTAGCAGAGGCCTCATTTTCTGCAGTGCAATTCTTCGAAAAGTGGCATCGTAAATGTGAATCCTCAGGTGAAGAGCATCAGCCCTCGGGGAATTCACCGCAATCACAAACATTAAAAACAGACTATCTGTGGTCAATAGAAAAAGCAAATGCTCAAGTAAATGCCTGCCTAGGACTATTGTTTCAGCCACCCATGTTTGATATAGCAACATTTTTAATAATGCGAATGTCTTCCGCCGTATTTGGGGATAACCTTTATATACCTTGTCTGTACATGAATGGTACAAAAACCACGTGACCGTAGGAATACCAAAAACAGTCATACCAGCCCTGTATAGGAGAAGATCATGATTATAAAATGTACCGTAGTAAATATAACTTCCCAGTCGAAAAATGCAACAGAAAAATATTACAGCATGACCCTGTGAGGGAATGGGACATTTTGTAGTCTGTAGTAAGCCCTGTCCTGTAGTCTGTAGTAAACCCTGTCCTGTAGCCGGTAGTAAATCCTGTCATGTCTGTTTTCGTAGTAAATCCTGTCATGTCTCGAATTCCAACTTGTTTTGCATAAGAAATTCACTTCCCGTGATGTTTTTCCTTTTAAGTACCTGAAGTATGCAGGATATCCATAACAATTTCAATAAAAATGTGACCAACAAACATAAGCGTTTGAGGGCATTCTTCCCTTTCTGGTACAAGCTTAAATTGCTTTCAGGAAATAACTGATTTCAGAAAGCTGTACCAGAAGGCAATGCAAGCAATGCAACAAGTGGTACATTCATGCATGAAATACAAAAGATTGATGTTACGCAGACTGCACATGCCGGATCGCAGTCCGAAAAAAAAAAGCAGTTTGCGGTGCTTATTCATTTTATTTTCCACTTTTTACAACAATGTTCCTGGGCACTGCCATGGCTTCACTTTTTGTCATGTAGAGGCTTGTACTGCCCTCTTATGTTGCTGGTACACCAAACAAATAGTTTTCATTTCATTGCCAAACTTAAAAACAAAATATGGCGCATTATTTGTATGTTCCATTAAACCAGTGTAATTACAAAACCCGCGTAGCTGTTAACAAGAAATACAGAAGTCCTTCCTTCAGGGAAACCTAAGTAGCGCTACAAAATTTAGCCAGACTCATTTGGGCACTTTTCAGCTGATTTGGCCGTGCTTCTGAAGCAGGGCCAAATCGCGGTTAATGGTGCTCAATCTGTTTATGAAAGCAAATTTATTCTCCCGGATGAAAAAAAAAATATTAAACGAGCATGGCCAATAACCGTTCGAAAATTCGTTCCTTATGTTAGTTAGGGCCATCAAAACACAAGTAAAGAAATATTTCTTGAACCTGTTTTATTTAAACAGCAAAACGTGACAGAACGTGAGAGAATTAAAATGGAAAGTCAATCTTTAGCTGGAATGCTTGCCTTGGTGAACCTTGGTCCGTTGACAATGCATTCGCACAGCAAGGCGTGGAAGGGTATCCTGTGGCAAAAAGCACACGTCTCTGTGGTGCTGCACTATCTCGAAGAGTACGCATGCACGATACCTACCGAAGTCACGCAGGGGTCATTGCAAGTTCAGTCGATTGTCGAAGCACATAAAACGTATTCCAAATCACACTGCCTGCGAGATTCGTCGCATTCACTCGCATCAAAGTGGCAATAAACCCAAGCACCACGGTTAGTCGTCGCTAGAGCAGTCCTCACTTCGAGAATCTTGAAATCTGGACCACTGATCTTGCTTTTACCACAGCTTCCGAAGCTTCAAATGTTGCTGCTGACACTTCGCAGAGACACATGGTCTCTTCAATTTGGCTTGCACTGGCTGCACTAGTTCCGAAAAGTGCCGCAGCGGTGCCGGCCGGTGTCGCGCGCGTGCAGCGCCGGTTCAGGAAGTGCAGGTGCAGCCGCGACACTAGCGCGCACCGGATACAGTGTAGGTCTGAAGCGCCGGGAGACACGAACGTGACCTTTGTGCATCGTGAGCATGGATCGGCTGTCAGACATGGCACTTTTCGATGCTGCCGCGCAGCTGCTCAACTCCGACAGCGACGATATGGAGTACAGTGATCCGTGCAGTGACTGACGACGAGTTCGACACCGTGTGCACTTTCGTGGCGTGCGCGTTGGTACGCAAAGACGCCAATCGTATGGCTGGCTACGAGCATGTTGTCAGCAGATACAACGAACAAGAATTCAAGAGGCTGTTCAGGCTGTCGAGGGAGACGTTTGATTGCAAGAGCTCCAGGTTCAGCGCTTCGGCCTACTAGCCGAGCGCAGTCCAAGGCCCCAACAAATATCAGCTCAGAAGACGTGCCTCACTGCGCTTGTGTACTTCGGCTCGCAAGTGTCGATGTACGCGATCGGAGACAAGTTCAACGTGACGGAGTAGTCGGTGCATGCCTGTGTCACGCGGGTGATTCACTTCCTCCACTCAATGAGCGCTGAATTCATCAGCTGGTTAGTAGCGTGGAGGAAGGGACATGCATCAAGGTCGGGTTGTTAGCCAAAACGGTGAAAAGGGCCCAAGACATGCCATTGGCTTCATCGACGGGTCGCAAATCGAAATACCAACGCCGAGTGAATTGGCCCAGTCGTATTTCAACCGCAAGAAGTGGTCTTCTATCATCTTGCAAGGCATCTGCGACGATAGGAAAAAGTTCCGAAACGTTTTCATCGGGCTCGGCGCGTGACTCCCGCGTTCTGAGAGACAGCCCATTCTTTGAACGCGCTGCCATAATGCGGGGAAAGCTACATTCTTGGGTACAGCGCGTACCCCTTGAGGCCGTGCTTCATGACTCCATTCAGGGACAACGAGTGCACATTTCCCACGTGGAAAAGTAACTTTAATAGGCGAAATAGCCAGCAGAGAGTGGCCATTGAGAACGCCTTCAGGCTCCTGAAACGGCGTTTTAGGAGGCTACTGTTGAGCAGTCCTGCTACATTGTAATGGCTGCGTGCGTTTTGCACAACTTCTGCAACGACGAGAGAGACTTCCTGCAGGAAGTGACGTTATTGCGCCGTGACGATGATGTCGGCAACGACGCCTTCCGAAGGTGACTTCTACTGCAACCAACCAGGCTACGCTCAGGCTTTGAGAGATTTCATTGCTAAAGAGCAGTGCTGATTGTGGACACCCCTACCCTTCCAACGGAAAGTCGACATGAAAGTTCCTTGTGTTACCGCATATCCGACATCACGGAAACTGCTATGTTGGTGAACTGAATCCACTGTGAAAGGCTGGGAACAATCTGAGAAAGGCTGGTGTTCACATCATGTGCAAACCATGTACATAGAGAACATTAGCATGAAAACAGAGTTGGAAGTGCTAGAAGAAACATTTGCATGAAATTAAAAAGCGTGCAGTCCTGACACGTCGTCTTTATTGTTTGCTTCACTTGTCCTTTGTCGCAAGCAGATCTATGACGCGGCCGAATCTCTGCATTCGTTCCTCGTGGCGCTTTGCCTTCGCCTCTTGCCATTGCTGGCGGGGTTTGATGACCTTTTCCCTGGCCTCCTCTTGCTTCACTTTGGCCTCCCCCTCCTTTGGAGCATCTCCAAGAGGGGATCGGTACAGGGCCCCCCTTGTTCTGCACCGACAAGTCCTCAGGAGGTCCACTTCCTCCACCCTCAACTGGCACTGGCAAATCTTTGGAGGGTCCTTCGGCTGCAGTGCTGGCCATGGTGAAGTTGTGGATAAACGTCAAGCCAACAGACAGCACTTTGCTTACACAATGCAATTTTCACTTACCCTGGGTTCCCTCCTGGTAGGATTGCCTTCCCAGGCTCCGAAAGGATCCTTGGGTTTATGCTATGTTCCCTTCTCTAGAACTGCGGCAAGCTCTCTGTATGAACATTTCAGTGGTTAAACATGTTCATGGTGTCCCGAGGTGACTCAGGGTATGCCAGATGCGAGAACTGTTCAATAGTTCAATAAATAATTCCAACTTACTCCTCGTATGCGCAACTTGCGGGGACACGGTCAGTGGAAGTGTTATTTTTTTTGCTTCTTATATTTGGCACCAACTCTTCCAATTATTTTCCAATTGGGTGGCCGTCATTTTGCATAGGAACTTTTTCTTAATCAGCTCGGTAATTTTAGTTCAGAGCTGTTTCCTTGTCCTTACACAATAAAAAGCACAGCAGAAGTAATGTATGGGTAAAGTAAAGTAACACTTGACTGACACGAGACGCATGCTAGGGGTGCACAACGTTTTATTTAAAACTTTCTTAGTAAAAGTGCGCTGCTTTTAGGTGTCGTTCTATCAGAGTTTTTGCATATTTGTATTTACGCTGTCACATATTTGAAGCACTCGAAGCAGGAGGAAAAGGTATGTGAACTTTAGAATTATGCGAATAATTTTAAATTGCTTGGAACAAGAAATTTGAGCGACAATGCCAGCGCCCCTCTCCAGTTCATTCACAGCTACTCTGTTCCCAGAGCGCGGGAAGAAATTATGGCGTCCTGAATGTAATTCTCCACACAAAGGATAACATACCGGAGTGTTCTGCTCTTTCCTACCACGTCCTTGAGCACGGTGAACTGGGCGATGAAGAACTTCGTCCTCAGGGCGCTACACAGTTCCGCCTCATCTTCAGCCAGTGTATTCACACCACATCGCGGTCGATGCAGGCGGATGTCGGCGGTTGCACCGGAGTGGTCAAATTCTCATCGCCCGCTGCTGTGAACTTTACGGCAACGTTACGTGCTGCCCGTCTGCAAAAGTACACAGCAGCATGTGTAAAGTCGCCACAGCCTTTGAGAAATCACAAACTGTGACCCAAAGCAACGCGACAAGGCCGACATGGCTACGACCAAAAATAAAACCGCTCTTGAACGTTCCACGTGTTTATCGCCGGCTTGCAACAACACTTACCGGACGCTTTATACTCTTAGCAGCCGCTGTCGTCCTGCATGGGTGACCCGTCCGGGCTGTGAAGGAGGTTCACGTCCTTCCGGCACCTCCTTTTCGGCGAGTGCAGGGCGACCGAGAACTAGTGCCGAAGTGGGCTTGCACTGTACTTGCACCTTGGAAAAACGAAGAAGGAAGTGCAGAGGGCGCGCGCAGCACTGGTAAAACAAGGACGACTGTGCTGCACCCCTTGAACTGGTGCAACTAGTGCAGCCAAATCGAAGAGACCAATAAGATGCACGTTTGTACAAACAAAAGTTACGCGTAACTTCAGCTAGGCATAGCACCGACGTGAGATGTGAACGAGCCACTCGGCCACGCACCCACCACCAAATTTTGACCGAAAGACGAAAAAGCAGGAGAGAACAAAGTAAGGGTAAGAAGGGTACCAGCCGATCACGAGAACTTGTTTTGCGACCCCTCCTTATCCTTCTCATTTCTTCGAATTGTGGTCGCCCCGCCCAACGAGTGCTGTCGCGCGACATGCCTTCAGTGGTTACGATGCTTCCCCGAGCTTTCCCCGAAGGGCGGGGGTAGAGCGAAGGCGCGCGTTTTCTTTCTCTCTGCATTTCTTTTTTTAACACATATTGGTAATGCAACGGGTTCACTGGCACCGTTTCTTTTTCTTTTCACACAGGTAAGGGCAACTGGTTAGCTGGTTTTAAAATGTTATTTTAAATATTTAGGCTTGATTGGACACATGGTTCGCGTTAAAATAAACAAATTGCTGGCTAAAAAAAAACAACAGCACGTAGATTGAAAAAATGGGGCTCTCAAGGACACCCAGAAATACATGTCAGAATGTGCACTGCAATTATTACACCACGTCTTCAAAAAGCACGTCTTGCTTGTCCTTTATGTGTCCGTTTTGCCGATGGGCTACCCTTATTGCCTGATTCTTTTATCAAAGATTGTCCACAGTAGAATATATGCAATTGCAATTCACTCAAAGAACTCAAGGAATTTGCGAAGTTCTTTAGGTATCCATTTCTTTGGTTATGGGGCTAAGCTTAGATGTTCCAACATTAGAGTGATTTGTGCTAAGTTGCGTTGTTAATTGCAAATTTGTAGCGATGGTTTTTTAAAACACGGCCGGAATGCTAAAGGCAGCAATGCTACAAACGTTCATTACAACAGACACTTGCAATGCAATTGAACGAGATGACCGTCACTCCCACGCAGCATTGTTTCCGTGCAGCGCACGCTAAAAAGTGGGATTCTGCGGCACCGCACGGGCCGCAAACACTAAGTTTCGGGGCATCTGCGTCGATCGCGGCGCTGGAATTCAACCTGTCCACAACTTAACCAGGGCGCGGTATTTCCGTGTCCGACCAAGCAGCGGCACCATACTATCCCGTACTATTTCGTTCGTGCTACCTTGTTCGCCCTGGCTGAAGCCCTGTCCCAAAAGGCTATGTCCCCGTGTTATGCGATGCTCTCCAGCAATCTCCCCGCGTTGCTGTTGTTCAGCGCGGAGTATTCCAGTGTTTTCTGTTGTCTCAAGCGTATTCCATCGCTCTCCTAACGATGTAAAACGCGGGGTTTTCCGACAGGGTAAGTAAAAGATTTTGTAGCAATGCTGAACGGTCTGTCATGTGACACTTTTGCAATGAATCTAAAATTCTCTTACACTATAAAAATCTGCAGGGACTACAAAATGATCTGTCGCATGGCAGCTAACTTATAGTTATTACGGAATGCTGGATGTAGTGGCTGAAGGAAAGTCTGTGGTGCAACAGGAATTTCTCTAGTGCCTACAGGGTGTTACACAACAGACTTTTTGTAGTACAACAGAAATGCCTCATGCGACAGACATTTTGTAGTTCTACTACAAAGGCTTTTGTAGTGGGACTACAGAATATCTGTCGCATGCTAGATATGTCTGTTGTACTACATAAATTTCTGTCGTACGACAGACATTCTGTCGTCATACTACAGAGATGCCTGCCTCACAACAGAGCATTCTGAATTCCCAACAGAAATTCCTATTGTGCGACAGAAATGCCTGTCGTACGACAGATTTTCTGTAGTTGTACTACAGAAATTTCTGTCACACGACAGACCATCCTGTAGTCCCAACAAAAATCCCTGCCGTGCGACAGAAATTTCTGTTGTGTTTTTCGACTGCGTTATCTAGTAATGGTAAGTAAGTACAGTTAACTCCCGTTAAGATGAAGTCCAAGGGACTATAATGGTTTGTTTTTCTTCTCAGAAGTTCGTCTTAGCAGTCGCCCTACCAACAACGAATCGGTAGCACGCCCAGGAGCATGCAAACATCTTGCGTCATGACGGTGAATGAAGTACACTTACAGTGAAGGAAACAAGGCAAACACGTTTTTTCTTTAAATGCTAAGCTTCATAGTAGGCTCTCTTTAAGTGTCTTGCCTAGATTTATCCAATCCAAGTTACGAATAAGAGCGTACACCCGCTACCCGAAGCAACAGCACTGTCCTCGCGTTCGCCGCGGTGACATGGTGTGAGTCGCGACGCAAACCTACGCGAACTATCACGCTCCCGCTGAGAAACGGCATTGGCCAGGAGAACTGCTACGTTCGTAAACAGGAAGCCTCCGTCGTCGCTTTCTTTTACTTTTTTAAACTCTTACTTTAGCGTCTCTCTCCTCCATAGCAGAAGGGCCACAAAACTCGTCCTTGCTCTTTTTTTTTCTTTGATTTACCGCTGGTTGCACGGGTTCAAGGGTGGGAGAAGTGGTATGCTTTATCGGCGTGTCTTTTTTTTGTTCTCTCCTTTCTCTCTGTCTCTCTTCCCGCCGTGGTCCGAATTCGCTTCGCGCTCTGGTTTCCTTTTACTTTTCTTTCCCTTGGTCGCGTGGATGCCGGCTGCAAACCAAGCCAAGACTGCCAAATCCGCTACCCAGAAAAGCCAAAGGTGGTGATGACACCAAAATTTGTTCGAATTAACCAGAGTACGTTCAAGGCTGTTCGTCTTAAGCGGAGATTTTTTTTCATTGGGCATAGAGAAAACTAAACAAATGTTCCCACTTTGTTCGGCATACTCGAGAATTCGTCTTAACCGAGTTCATGTTAATGGGAGTTAACTGTAGTTATGAGGGCAGATTGAAAATTACAGGGAGGAGGAAGGTGGATTAGGGTAAATTAAATCAGAACTTGATTAATTGGTGATTTATTGCAATGGCTAGTGAGATTGAAAAAGATGGATTACGACTGAATATTATGATTATGGTGTATTAAGCTAGCATGTGGTAGATTAGGTTGGCCTAAGATAAACTAACTTGATTCAAGTGAATAGGGATGGAATAAATTATTAGGGACAATTTAGATAGGTTAGGTGGATTATAATAGATTGAGATGAAGTTGAGTGGTTAAAGATGGAAAAAATTAAAAGGCAGTAAATATGGGGCTGGGGCGTAGGCGGGTGTAATTGTATTTAAAAGAAAACCGAAACCACAGCACCCGCAGGCTTCCATTTTGAAAACTCGTAACCACACTTAGGTGTCACAAGACATTTTTTTGCGCTGTGTTTATATAGTTACGTGTTTTTTTGCCGTTCAAACAAAAAGAAACATTGTTCCCGTACACTCTGTAACGAAGGATGACAGGCGAAGCTCAATCGAGAAAATTTTTAGCCACATAGCTGAACAAAACACTTCAATGACCCCAGCTTTATTCTAGCGGAAATACATGGAGCTCTCTCTTTCTCTCCCGCGTCGAAGGCATTGTACCATTTCTGTGACGCACCAGCCCAATCCGCTCTACCAGTCAACGCCTGAGAGGAATCATTGGGCTTTTTGATATTCTCGTTAAAACCTCCCGCAAGCACAGCGGACACGACATGAGTACGGGCATAAAAACTTTACTTGCGAACGCACACCCCTGCTCCCTACACTCTCAACCTGTGTGACGCGCAAATAGGAAACTCTTAATTAGCGCTGGCTTAGAAGGGAGACACGATCCAAAAAGTCGCTCTGAAAGGGTTTTAGGCTGAGTAAGTAATACATTTGCAGCTTTGTTCTGACTGCTTAATTCAGGCAGCAACGGCTGCAGCAGTGGCCTCTATATTGACGATATTACAATATTAGGTACTGACAAATGCCTTCATTCTCGTGACAGAAACTTACCTCTGACATTAACAACATTTTGCTGTGGTGTCGCAAAAACTGTTTTGTATATCAACGCATCTAAAACAAAGTTCAAGATCTTCCATTCGAGTCAGCGTCACCTTACACATAAATTATAGGTATTAACAATCATGCCATTTAAGTAGTTAACCAATGCATGTTTCTTGGGGTTGTTCTTGACAGTCATTTAAATATACTCAGCACATTTCATATTTAAGGGCAAAAGCTGCTCATGGCATCAGGATATTACTCAAAGCACGCCATTTCATTAGTGTGTCAACTTTACTTTCTCTTTACTATGATTTTATTCATAGCCATTTTACCTACTGCTTATCTTCATGGGGTAACACGTACCCCACTCATTTTATGCCATGGCATATATCCAAAATCAGCCATTCGCATATTAACTTTTGTCCATTCCGCTCCCATGCTTCTTCACTGCTTGCAGCAGTTGAGTAAATATTATCTATCAATTATTTATTCAAATATAACCTAGGAATCCTGTCGTTTAAGTCATTAC
>CM023452.1:24822859-25002859 GCA_013339765.2 Haemaphysalis longicornis
TTGCTTGTGATCCTTCCCGTATATCCTTTATATACGTCGTCTAGAAGACATAGGGAGGTCTGTTCTGTTCTCTGTTGCTGTAATGCTTTTAGAACTGCTGTGGTTTGTACAACGTAAAACACTTTCTCGTTGACTACAAATGCCATGTCAAGCTGTTTAGAGTATTTTCCGTGTTTCTCTATCACTTGATTGACAACACGGATGTGATCAATGATTGAGCACCGCATCCAGATTGATTGATTGATTGATTGTTGGCTTTACGCGCCGACGCAACGCAGGCGATGATGCGCGCCGTAGTGGAGGGCTCCGGATTAATTTTGACCACCTGGCGATCTTTAACACGCGCCGAAGTCTCGTACACAGTGGCGTTTTTGCTTTTCGCCTCCGTCAGTAAAGCGGCCGCCATGGCCGGGAATCGAACCCGCGACCTCGTGCTCAGCAGCAGAAGGCCTTAGTGACTGAGCCAACCCGGCGAGGAGTGCCGCTTCCTAAATTACCTGCGCATATGTGCCGCCGCTATATGGGAAAATGCAATGCCATTTCAATCGACTGCCACAAACTGCCAGGAACCAATCAAATGAATACGCGTTTATTGATTCCCCAACAATGCGTAGCTAAGAGAAATCCAACGCAGCCAACCCAACACAACGATCTGGACCATGCACAGATAATATAAACAATTTTTAAAAAACTTGAACGGTTTCGATCTGAGCCGGAATGACACTTTACAGAGGGCACAGTGAATGTAAAAAAAAGTTGCATCGCAGAGTATTCTTGTTGAACTTCGCAGGTGCAAGTATGTTTTTATTTTTTATGGGCATGTATAATAATTTATAAAAAAATCTCCGCGTGCACGGCGAATGAAATACGCAAACAACACTGCAGCGTGTACAACATAAATGGTCGTTCAGAAGGTACCATTTTCTAAAGTTTGATTGAAGGAGCAGAGATAAAACTTTACAAGGACGTGTTATCATCAGTGACAAATAATCTCCAGCAAATGCCACAGACGCAGTAACTGCGTTATTTATAAAAAAATACGGTATGTACACCTGCGGTTAATAATTTCACACATAGTATGGAAACTACTAGAACCCATAATACATTCCCCGGAACCAGAAATTATTCACGGAAGGTCAGTGGTACAAAACCCTTCTTGCTTTCTGAACGACACTGGCCCCTCTGTGTCTCTTGTGGTGCGAACGCGTGTGGTGCGCTGTGGTGCAAATGCGTATATAAGCCCGTTCCATACCACACATTCTCTTTCTGCCATGAATGAAAACGAAACTAAGGCGCGGCATGCGGCGGCTCAACGTCTACGCAGACAACAAGCTGAGCCGGCGGTGAGATCTCGGGAAGCAGCGGCTGAACGCAAAAACTCCAAGCGGACCCTGAGATGAGTTTTCGGAAAGCAGCGACTTAACGGCAACGCCGACAACAAGCTACCGCGGAGTATATACTATACACACGCGTTGTCAATCATTTACATGCCTGAGTGGCCAATGTCACGGGTGATTTACGGTAAGAACGATCCCCAGCGGTTCGCCCACTTGTCATGATTCACTTCGTGGAGATGCGTGAGTTTTTTCTTTGTTAAGCGTTTAAGCCTTGTCTCCTATCGTGCTGTGCGCTTGATTCTAGGCGCATGATTTCGCCAGGCGGGAAGCAATAGCGAAAGAACGCAAGATCCGCGGGTGGTTATGATAGAAATTATTACGTCCGGCACGAAAGTGTCCGAGCTGTCGTTCCCATCACAAAGGTGCATCAAAATCCAATTAACTTCTTTGCAGCCGTATATTTGCATACGAGTGGGTTATGTTGAACTGCAACCAAGGCGTCCGCGGCTTTTCCCTTTTATATCTGTAATTGGGTTATTTTGTTCCTTACCGCATAGCCACCAGATCCAATTTTCCCGCTACATCTTTTGGGTGAGTAACGTGCAAAATATTTGAACTGTATGCGCGCTACGGCTATAAGTACACATTAATTATGGTGATGATGATGATGATGTTTGGTGTTTTATGGCGCAAGGCCGACGAGGGCAAAGAGCACCAAAACGGTGGTTAGGTATGAAGGATGTAACCGTAAACGCTAAACCGTTCGATAAAAAACAAATGAATTCAGTAAAAGACAATGAGGATGGCTGGTGTAAAAGGCCAGGTTGTGATTGTGCGTGGCATGAAATCGTGTTTAAAAGCAACTACGCGTGATAGGAAACGAGGTGTAAAAACTTGATGTCACTAAGAAATTTAAAGGTGCGTTGTACAGGAATCATGGGGTCATCCCCTAAAAACAATGCTGGGTGTAGTGGAATGTGTTGTCTGTAGAGGTCGGCGAAGTGTTTCTGTCGTGTTGTGTGGAGTGCTTTACATTGAAGTAGAACATGGATCACGGATAGGCCATCTCCACACCTGCTACACAAGGGTCTTGGAGATCCCGTGAGCAGGTATGAGTGTGTTGCATGCGTGTGGCCTATCCGTAATCGAGCCAGGGTAACTTCATTGTGCCTGTTGTGTGTGTCAGTGGTGTATGCTCCCACGACTG
Organism: Haemaphysalis longicornis; assembly: GCA_013339765.2. Classification (NCBI taxonomy): domain Eukaryota; kingdom Metazoa; phylum Arthropoda; class Arachnida; order Ixodida; family Ixodidae; genus Haemaphysalis; species Haemaphysalis longicornis. The sequence continues at coordinate 24,825,404 of CM023452.1, forward strand.
TCTTTATAACGTGTAGTTTGTTGTCTGCCTGTTCATTCCAGTGTGCTTGCCATGTATTGCGAAGGTGTTGTCTAATGAGTGACTTAAGGTCAGTGTACGGTATTGTTCTTATGTCCACTGTGTTTGCAAGTGCAGCAGCAGCGGCCATTTGATCTGCTGTCTCGTTTCCGGTGATACCCGAGTGACCTGGCACCCAGAATATGGTCACTTCAAGTCTTAATGCATATGCTGACATAATGGTTTTGTAAACTAAATGAATAACATGGTTTTTACAAAGCTGCTTAGATGACAATGCACGTACTGCACTCAAGGAATCTGTAAAGATGATGGACTTGGGAATTTTATAATGAACTATGGGCTTTAAAACCAGAAATATGCCATAGGCTTCAGCCGTAAAAATGCTGCTTTTCGAGTTTAGGGTGTTAGATACCCTAAAATCAGGTCCGTGCGCAGCACACGAAACCATACGGGCTGTTTTTGACGCGTCGCTAAAAAATTCTGCACACTTGTATTTCTCTTGAAGGAACATGAAGTGCTGAAGAATTACAATTGTGGGTACTCGTTTTTTGTCAATCGCTACAAACGACAAATCGCACGACACGGGGCGAAGCTGCCACGGTGGTAAAAAGTCGGAAAGGGTTGATTTGTAGGTGTCTGAAAAGGTGATAGATAATTCTGACACTTCCTGTCTCACCCTATGTGAGAACGGAGCAGAGATAGATGGACGATTAAGAAGAAGTTGGGACATGGGTGCATCACAAATAAATGGTTTGAAAGGATGGTCGGTTATAGACGAAATTTTAAAAGCGTACAGAAGATCTATGTATGTTCGCTGATGATCTAGGGACCATTTATCGCACTCGACGTATAGGCTTTGTACGGGGCTTGTACGGAAAGCGCCCGACGCGAGGCGGAGGCCCAAGTGAAGCACTGGGTCTAGCATTTTCAGCGCTGTTTTTGTTGCTGACCCATAAACCACGCTCCCATAGTCCAAGCGGGACTCCACCAAGCTTGTGAAGACACGTAAGAGGAGTTGCTTGTCCGCGCCATAGGAGTGGTGTGAAAGGACCTTAAGTATGTTTATTGCTTTGATGCATTTATGTTTTAGTTGTGTGATGTGAGGGATGAATGTTAGTTTCTCGTCTAATACGACGCCTAGAAATTTGTGTTCCTTTTTTACAGGAATCAAGTCACCATTCAATTTAATTTCAGGGTCGGGTTGAATACCTCGCCTCCTTGAGAAAACGACGCAGGTACTCTTTCCAGGATTAACCCTAAAACCGTTTTGATCCGCCCAGCGAGCAAGCTTGTTAGCCCCAAGCTGGATCTGTCGTTCACATATGGACATATTACACGATTTAAATGATATTTGTATGTCGTCCACATACATCGAACAGGAGATTGTTGGTGGCAATGCCTTCCGAACTGAATTCATTTTTACTATAAACAAAGTGCAGCTCCAAACACCACCTTGAGGCACGCCATTCTCCTGCACGTGAACGTTTGAGAGTGCCGAACCAACTCTGACACAAAATGTTCGTAAAGATAGGTAGCTGGACAGAGTGTTCAGCATGTTACCAGATATACCAAAGGATTTGAGGTCTCTAAGGATGCCATAGCGCCATGTAGTATCATATGCCTTTTCAATATCAAAGAACACGGTCATGCAATACTGCTTATGAAGATAGGCATCTTTAATGTAAGATTCTAGCGCTACTAGTTGGTCATTTGTAGACCGCCCCGCCCTGAAGCCCGCCTGGCAGCTCTCGAGAAGACCATTGTACTCAAAAAAGTACGCGAGTCTCCTGTTGATCATCTTCTCGAGAAGCTTGCCCAGGCAACTTGTGAGGGCGATAGGTCTATAACTGGCAGGAGAAGAAGGGTCTTTACCCTCCTTCAGAAACGCCACTACAATAGCCTCCTTCCAAGATTTTGGGATGTGCCCCGAAAGCCATATGTTATTGTATAGGTGTAGGAGTGTTTCAAGTGTATCTGGGTGTAGGTGTTGTATCATGGTGTATGTAATCTGATCTGCGCCTGGAGCTGAAGGTTTACATGTGCTCAGGGCAGCCCTCAACTCATACAGTGTAAATTCAGAATTATAACCAGATTTTGACCTGTTATTGTCATGTAGGGACTTTTTTTCAGAAGTATTTTTATGTTTCAGGAAAGTGTCTGTGTAGTGTGCAGAGCTGGACAATTGTTCGAAGTGTTGTGCAAGCGTGTTGGCCTGGTCTTTCAGTGTGTCCCCTGTTGTACTAACCAGGGACAGGCTGTGTGTCTGTTGTCCTTTTAGTTTTCGTATTCGTGTCCAGACTTTGTGTGTGTCTGTGTATGAGTTAATAGATGTAAGGAAGGTGCGCCAACTCTCTCGTTTTGCCTCACGGCGCACATATTGTCCTAACGCCTTGGCCCGTTTGAACAAAATAAGGTTGCCCGACGTGGGGTACCGTCGAAGGATACCCCACGCCTTGTTCTGGCCTCCCGCGCCCGCCTACAGTCCTCATTCCACCACGGCCTCCGCTGGTTGCGCGGGGCACCAGAGTCGTGGGGAATGGACTTTTCGGCGGCGTCGAGGATGTGCGCCGTGAGGAGTTGGGTAGCTTCTTCAACGTGTAGGTGTCCTATGGATGTGTGGTGTAGTTTGGATGTCTCTGTAAATGTATTCCAGTTAGCTCGTGCTTCATTGAACCTATTATGGCAAGATGAACTGCTTGCGCCTTTACCTATATATGTAAGTGAGGTGGGGAAGTGGTCACTGCCATATGGGTCAGTACCCACTCCCCACTCAAGACATGGAAAAAGAACTGAAAGCCAATCGCCAAGTCAAGACATGAGTATGTGTTGTGTCCTATGTTATGGTATGTAGGCTGTTTATTGTTGAAAAGGCATGCTCCCGAAGATGTAAGGAATTTTTCTATAAGGCGTACCTCGGGCATCCGTGCGAGAAGAGCCCAAAAGAGTGTTGTGAGCATTAAGGTCGCCTGTCAGGATGTATGGTTCGGGCAGCTGGTCAACCAGCGCCTCGAAGTCAGAGCTTAAAAGTGAAACATCAGGAGGAATGTATATGGAGCATACCATTATCAACCTATTAAATATTATTAAGCGTATTGCTACAGCCTCAAGGACGGTGTTCAAGGTTACAGGGTGGCATGCTAAGGATTTGCGGGCGATTGTGGCCACACCGCCAGAAGAGTGTGTGCAGCCAACCCTGTCCTTTCTGTATACCAGGTAACTATTAAAGAAATTTGTGTGCTTAGAATTCAGATGTGTTTCCTGGACACACATTACACTTGGCTGATTAGCATGCAGTATTTCATATACATCGTCAAGATTTTTAAGAAGGCCTCTACAGTTACATTGAATTATGTTTTCTCTTCCCATTATTTAGTGTGAGAGCTACTGGAGTGTGTATGTTTATGTGTTGTCTTTCGGGGCTGTGACCCTCGTCTTTTTGGGCTTGTCGGGAGGCTTTGGCGTCGGGACACGTTCCTTGCGGTGCACCGCAGACAAGAACGGTCCGACATCCGTTTCGTCGTCTGATGTCCTCGGATTGCCTGACTGATCAGGCCCCGTGGATCGCGCACCCTTTTGGGCGCGCTTTGACTGGCCCACAACCACCGAGGGATTCAGGAACACCTCGGATGGCGCAGGCGGTGCGGTGGGGGTGGGAGCTGCCGCTAGTTCCTCCGTCTCCATCTCGTCTGCGCCCTCGCTAGTGGTTTGGGACGCTGGAGCGGAAGTGGAGGATGCAGCATCGCTCCCAGCAGATGTGGTTACCTCCACAGCCGCTGCTGGCTCAGCGAGCGGTCCGGAGGCGGGTTGGGCTGCCTGAGGCACCCCAGAGGGGGGCGGGGGCGGGACCAAGTCCGACTCGCGGTACTGGGTCCCTGCCGAAACCAGACGCCGCTCCGCCCCCCGGCGAGCTGCGTCGGCGTACCTCCCCAGAGGGAAAGAGGCGAACCTCTTCCGCGCCTCCGGGAAGGTGATGTTTTCTGTGACCTTGATGTTAATGATCTTCTTTTCTAATTGAAACTTTTCACAGCTGCGGGACCATGCTGCGTGCGGCCCTTGACAGTTTGCACAGGTGAAGGTAGTAGAGTTACAGTTTTCAGTAGGGTGGTCATGTGCGGCGCATTTCGCGCAGGTCGTTTTGCCGCGACAAGAAGTTGTAGCGTGCCCGAATCGCTGGCATTTGTAGCAGCGGCGCGGGTTAGGTATGTACGGTCGTACACCACACCTAATGAAGCCAGCATTGATGTGTTCAGGAAGTTTTGATTTGTTGAATGTCAAGATTATATGCTTTGTGGGGATTTCCTTATTGTCTCGTCTGATGGTGATACGCCTCACTGCAGTTACACCCTGATCTTTCAGGCCTTCCAATAGATCAGCTTCGGTCTCATTCAACAAATCGGTCTCCGAGATCACACCCTGAGAGCTGTTGAGGCTACGATGGGGAGTGACTGTGATGGCCAGATCTGCCATGCAGGATTGCGACAGGAGGTTAGTAGCTTGTTGCTGCGTCTTGACATTGGCTAGGACTTCACCGGTACGGAGTTTCTTAGCATCGAACGATTTTCCGAGGATGCCATCCAGGAACTTAGTGATCAAGAATACGGACATGGATGAAACAGGGTTTGTTTTGTCAACTGCCTCGATAACCAAGAATCGAGGATAGTTGTCAGGTTTCGGACTGTGGATTGTCGGAAGGGATGGAAAGGAAACTTCGGTGCGGCCCCTTTTCGGGGGCCGATCACGTCTGGGGGGGGGTTTGATTTATCCATATGGCATAGGAAAAAGCAGCGAGACGGGGGTACTTTCTTCTTTGACCTTACCCTGGTAGCCAAAGAGGTCCCGGAGCTCCCTGCCTGGTGAACAGACAGGGAGCCCATCCGCCGGAGCTTGACCTGGGCTCCGACGGCCACCGTTCGTGGTTTCTAACCCTCCACCTATAAACACATCGCCACGGTTGGATCCAGCTTATGTTTGGGGGATCGGGGTCCGCGGTATCGCCAGTACCGTCACCAAGATTGCTCAAGGTGCCCCGTGCGGGGTTAATTATGGTGAGAAAATCGCGGCGTGCCTTGAATTTTGTTATAGCGAGTTTTGACCTATATGTATAGGCATTCCTCTATATGCAATTGCAATGAAGTCAACAGTCATACTATACGGATTCTACGCTTATTACTAGTGATGTTGGCCAGTTGATTTGGTTGGTAATGCTAACATCATAAAAACCAAAAAAACATTATTCGTAGTATTACCGTAACGTGCCGTAGATGATTCGAGAATGAAAACATTGTTTGGTGCCGAAATGGATCATTTCATAACCTGTGGAAGTGCTTCAAGAACTTACTGAACTGATGAATGTTACAATACATAATATAGCGGCCTTCATGCACGCTCTCTCAGAAGACGACAAACGGACATTTCAACACTATGAATATCGATGGCAAGAGAAGCTGCAGGATATATGCCTGGAGAGGACAAGGCCAGACGTACACCCGGCGTCAAAATGAGCCCGGGCATGCGAGCGCCTGGCAAAATGCATCGCCGCGACATCTGACGTTGCACTTCTGGTGGCGAGACATCGATATGCGCGTGCGCGTCCAGCCACGTTCGCTAGCCTTCCTTTTCACTCGCTTCAAACGGCAACGCTGATCACATTCAGCGCTTGGCGCCAGGGGCCACTGTCGTTGCGCAACCCGTCTTGCTCCCAGACGCGTCAGCGGCAGAAGGCGAGGGTGAACGTTCATTGCTCACTCTGCGCTGCTGACACAAAGGATACATTGAAACGGGACTGCTATCTTCGTTTAAAGTAAGCTTGTCTTTTTTTTTCGCTATCTAAGCGCGAAAATGTCGGTCTGCCTGTGTCAATCAATTCAACTGCACCTCCAAGAACAGTTGAAAAAATTTTTAAAGGCAAAGAAAAAGTACACAAACCGTCTCAAACTACTTTAGCTTCTCCCATGACTCAGACAGGTTTGCAACATTCAGTGAAAAAAATATCTGACATATATGAGGCAAAACATTGAGCATAACGATAGTGCCATGATTTTTTAATAGCGAGTGTACACGTTGAGTTAGTGTTTACGACACCAAATAAAAATCAATGCGTTAAATATAGTTACGGAAATGTGAGACAGCAGCAAGATTTAAAACAAGAAAATATAATCTGCTTAAGCTGCACCCAGCTAAAAAAATTAGACAAAGAAATACGCGCGCGCTCCAAAGAAATTGTGAGTGATACCAGCGAACGGGGAAAACATTTAACTGAGCAAACATTCATTGCAATCAGTCAAGGAGAGATGAAAGAGAATGAGGACAGGGCGGCGATTAGGGAGGAGAGGAGTTAGAGTTATAGTTACATTACAGGGGCTGCAGGAGGCAGTCGTCTTTGGAAGACATGCTGTGAAGCGGGTGAATATGGGGGTAATTGTTTAACTTTGCGTTGCCGATCTCTGCGACACCGTAGCCATGTACTTCCCATATACCATGCAAAACGCGACATAATTATTATGCCTGCTAGAGTCGAGCATATTGTTCTGAAAGATCGCGACCAGATTGCACATTTTAGCGGACCGGCTGTCAAGATAATATTTCTTTGAGCACATGCACGAGGTCACGGGTTCGATTCCTGGCACGGCGGCCGCTTTCCTGATGGAGGCGAAAAGTAAAAATGCACGTGTGTACGAGATTTCGGCGCACGTAAAGGTCCCCAGGGGGTCAAAATTAATCCGGAGCCCTCCACTATGGCGCACCTCATCGCCTGCGTTGCTTCGGCGCGTTAAACCCTACAATCAACCAAGATAATTCTTATATACCAATACGACTTTTCAAGAGGGGCTCGTATACCAACGGACGGGACGATCGAAGGCCGCGGTGAGACTAATCATTCGCGCCTTTCGCATCGAAGGAAAAGTTGCGGATGCCCAGAGGCGTGCACGACCACACAACATATCGAGGACCAACTCATTGTTGCGGCAGTTGTCGTAGGCCCCTTTCTCAATGCGAGTGCAACACGTGACGAGTGTTCTCTCGAGGCGTCCACGTGTACAATACGCCGGAGTTGGAAGTAAGCCGGGTTTCGAACTGTGTGGCTGCACAAAAGCGTTTCATGTATTGGCGATAATGCCAGCAGCGGCTGGAATTTGCACGAGAGTGCCTGTATTGGACTAAGAAGAATAGGAAACTGTCGTTTTTCCTGACTAATCCACCTTTTGTACTTGGTGCGATCAGCAGCGGCGTGTATGCAGGCCCTTGAATTCGATGAAACCACGGCTCTCACATGCTTATGTCCGTATCGTTTGCTTGTTTGGAAATGGAGAAGGCTCTCGCGGCTTTACCGTTCCAAAGGAGTTTTACATACCCTTTCCTTGAATGCTTTTTGGTAATGGCAGTTTATATCAAAGTACTCATGCTGGAAGGTAATTTGCAATAAATAATTTTCAGTTAGCATCATACATTATGCACGCTTCTAAGGCTGTCTGCATGAAATAATATACAACGCGCGACGTAACCTTTTATGTGTTTTCTCGCTACATTTGTTATATTATATATATATATATATATATATATAGAAAGATAGGTCGGCAGTCTACAACGCCAAAGGAGGCATAGGGGTCTTGTTAGGCTTTTTTTACTATGGTTACTGACGTTAACATTTTTCATATACGAAAGAAAGAAAGAAAGAGAGAGAGAGAGAGAGAGAATAACCATTTATTGAACATAAGTTTGATGGCAGGGCACTCGCCCGGTGGAGGACATCTTTATTCCGGGATACCCAGGCTGCGACTTGCCGTAAAACACGCGCCCAGAGTGGGGACCGAACCCACGCCTTTCGATTAGATCTCGAATGCCTTACCAATTGGGCTATCTGGGTGACTGTGTTCTCTTTCACTTTCAGGGGTATATATATTTTCCAGAACTGTATCTGACGCTTGAGGGTGGTAGCCAGCGCCACTCTGACTGCACAGGGAGAAGGGGACCTTCTTTTCACCCCCGGGGCGTGACGCAAACGTCTACAACCTGTCATGAGCGGGTAACTGGCGGGAAGCCCTCCTATGCTACTTAGGCATCAAGGCTGCCAGAAACGAGGCCCTCGCTAGGCTTTCGCAGAATAATATAATTAGTAATGAGGGGCCCGTTGAGGAAATATAGAAAGATAGGTCGGCAGTCTACAACGCGAAAGGAGGCATAGGGGTCTTGTTAGGCTCTTTTTTACTATGGTTACTGACGTTAACATTTTTAATACACGAAAGAAAGAAGGAAGGAAAGAAAGAAAGAAAGAAAGAGAAACACACGTGCCCAGAGTTGGGACCGTTGTAGACTGCCGACCTATCTTTCTCTATTTCCTCAACGAGCCCCTCATTACCTAATTATATTATTCTGCGAAAGCCTAGCGAGGGCCTCGGTTCTGGCAGCCTTGATGCCTAGGTAGCATAAGAGGGCTTCCCGCCAGTTATCCGCTCATGACAGGCTGTAGATGTTCGAGTGACGCCCCGGGGGTTGAAAAGAAGGCCCCCTTTTCCCCGTGCAGTCAGAGTGGCGCTGGCTACCACCCTCAAGCGTCAGATACAGTTCTGGTAAATATAAATACCCCTGAAAGTGAAGGAGAACACAGTCGCCCAGATAGCCCAATTGGTAGGGAATTCGAGATCTAATCGAAAGGCGTGGGTTCGGTCCCCACTCTGGGCGCGTGTTTTTCTTTCTTTCTTTCCTTCTTTCTTTGGTATATTAAAAATGTTGACGTCATTAACTATAGTAAAAAAGAGCCTAACGAGACCCCTATGCCTCCTTTGGCGTTGTAGACTGCCCGACCTATCTTTCTATATTTCCTCAACGAGTCCCTCATTACCTCATTACCTCATAATATATATATATATATATATATATATATATATATATATATATTAGCTGTAAATCCGGTTTTCACTAAATTCGCAGGTACAACCCCGACTATATACACAGTGCCCTTTCAAGCAGCCGCAGCGCAGTGTCTGTGTGGGGAGCCATTTGCCGGGACAAGCTAGGGCCTCCTGACCGCAATGAGGGGAACTTCATGGCGTCCTGCAACAGTAAGCTACTGCAAGACACTATTATCCCCTACGTGCTCGACGGGTCTTTTCCCGACGGGTGCGTTATTTTTCAGCAGCACAAAAGCCCTGAGCACATGGCACGTCGGGTGACCAACCTGCAGGAGGATCGGGGCGTACGCACTATACAGGGGACTCCGAACGCTGCGATGCGAATCCCATCGAGCATGTGTGGGGGTTCATGAAGCCGCGCCTGTCCATACGCGACTTGTCAGGGGGCGCAGCGGACGCGCTCTGGACGGCCATTCGGGAAGAATGGGAAAAGCCTTCGCGGACACAACGAGTTTGTGGTTTCGCTTTACGGGTCAATTCGAAGAACGAGGAGCGAGATCATTTCCGCACGCGGCCACTTCACCCACTATTGAAGTTGGGTAATGGGAAGGAGCACAGCAGCATATTTCACAAGTGCTTTTTCATTGGTAGCCTTGACTGGTGCTTCGATTTTTAGCTGGTTTACAACACCGGCTTTGATTTTTGATCTTTTTTTGTCGGACACACGACTACGCCGATATCTTCTCCCGTTTTCCTCTTCCTTAATTGTTTCAGAACGTGTGCATAGCGAAGTCTCATCGCACCTTCACAAAATAAATTTTTTTCTCGCTTCAGCTCGTATTCTGTTTTGGTGTGCTCATTCGTGGTTAACAGCAAATTGTGTTTTACGAAAAATATTAAGTCGGATGGGACAAATAAAGTTTTTTCCTCCTCCTGCTACTCCTCGTTCCACTGGTTGTGATAACTACTGAGCCAGCGCATAGCTGTAACTTGTCGTTAGAGAGCTTCATTTTAGGTTAGGATTCTTTCATGCGCGTAATATTAAATTCGTCTTAAAGAGTAATTTTAACATCTTTGTTTGAGGATAGTTCCGTTAAAACTGCAGTTTCAACCGTTTTCTTCAATACATGTAATCTGTATCCGTAGAATTCATTATACTGACAACAAACTAATTCTCCCTACCCTACCTTCCCTACCTAATTACGACAAGTAAACGAAACTCGACAGAGCGTTGTAGTCGTCGTATCAGGAAATTTTCATAGAATTGGGTTTTGGATACCTTTAACCAAAAATGTTAAAGCCGTTCTAAGCTGGCCTGTCCACGCCGCTACAGGTAGCGGTGGAAGGCCAGCTTGCAAAGACCAAGCTTCCGCCGATCTTCACAAACTTGGCTTCACCTGTGAACACGAAAGCATTGCTGGGAACTCTGGAGGATGCATAACACCGTACGAGGGCAGGCTGTAGTCAAGCCCAGCCCTAGACCAGCTCCGCTGTTAGAAATACCGAGGTCGGAGAGCATATGTGGGACACAATTTTATCACCGCGAGACGGGCAAGATTAGTTATCTATCAGAAGAGGGCAGAGCGAGCAACGCATATTCACCCTCGCCCTCGGCCGCTGAAGTGTGCACGAGCGAGTCGTGTTTAGCAAAGAAAGTGGCCCCTGGTGCCAAGCGCTGAATGTGATCAGCGCTGCCATTTCAAGCGAAGGAAAAGACAGGCTAGCGAGTGTGCTTAGATGCGCTCGCGAACATCGACGTCTCGACACCAGATGTGCAGCGTCAGATGCCGCGGCGATGCACTCTGGGACGAGGTCACGTGCCCCGGCTTATCTTGACGCCGCCGGGTGTACGTATTTGTAATAAGTGAGTATGTTTGTGATAATGCTTTCGTAATTTATAATTACACGAATAGGTTCACTGAAAACCTTACACTGATTGCAGCCCGAAATTATATCTATGCACGACCTTTATTGAGTAGTCAGGTTCCGGTGGCCCTTCAAACCAAGCATTTCGATCAATGCTGATACTCCGGCCGCACCGTGTCCGGGCATGACAACCAAGAAGGGCACGTGACCATACACAGAACGAGCGGGGCTTATACCTGCAGCGAGATCACAGGGCCCAAACTCCGAGTATGCAGATGCTAAGAATACCAACGAAATAAGATACACTATTCTCCTCACTGCGCGTCTCCATCCAAATACTCGTACTTCCTAGAAATTCTACCATTTGCTCGGAAAATAAACTCTGCTTAAAAAAAAACAAATAATATATGCGGGTTGTCGATCAAATTCTCCTCTTCACGCTATCGACTACTGTAGCCTAGAAAACAAACGAAAGGCTTTCTCTTTAAGATATTTACTTCATGATTTCACCAGCCACCGCGTCGAAGGTACTCATATAAACGGCATAAAGACTACGAAAGGCCAATACGCAAAAATATTCCTGCCTCCTGACCCAAGACGTCCGCTATTACACGGTTGAATAAGCCGTGAGCCTCTGGAATTGGCAGGGCCACAGGCCTGAGATGCCTCCTGTACTTCCCAGTTCTTGCACCCTGTACTTCTGTTATGCTTACTTGCAGAAATTTTGTTGAGCAGAAGAAGTAGGGGTCGACGTGCCTGTGCCGACGCACCGATGCAAGCCCTATGTTGACATCATCCGGTCGAACGACCTCAACCGGCACCCGAAGCTGAATCTGCAATAACTACAGCGTTGCTTGGTTTGTCCCAAGGCGCAAGGTGAAAGTAACCTGACGTTACGCTTGCCACAAGCTGTCATGCCTACTCTATGACGTTGTTAAACTCGGCTTGTTTGCCAACAGACTCATTCGATACAGCGTTCTTAAAATGCAGATACCCGGAGACGTGGTAACACCTCGAAGGGTTATGCTCGGCTAAAGCTTCGACGTTAAAGCTGCTACAGTTAAAATGAGGAAGAGTTCACAACGACAAAATATGGTCTAGTAGCTTTAATCGTGTATTCCGGCTCCATAGCCAACTACAATATTCTGATACACACGCTGCAACATATCCAGGGTGTACAGTAAAAAAATTGTGCCGCTCACATCCATAATTTTGCGGTTGGCGCAGCCGTGTCATTTAAAACAATCCCTTTCTCATGACCGGGAAACGACAGAATAATGTTCGCATTGTATGTATTGAAGGTTATTTCAGTTTAGCGAGATAATTTTGCGCGAAAGCGATGCAACTAGAAAGGGTGCGTTAAACAAAATATTTGTTTCAAAACTGCTGCTTTAATAACTTACATCGTCAGTTTTACGGCAAATAAATTTTGGTTTTAGGCAAGCTGTAAAAATGTTTTTGTGCAGTTTTATTTTAACTACTTGTGCAAGGTAAGACGTATAGTCGCCATCTTAAATAAAAAAAAACATTGAGTTTTTGTCGACATCTATTGTATGTAATTCTGCCTTCAGATATAGTATATGTGCCCCCTCCTAAAGAGATGTGTAGCCTAACTGTGGAATATTCACACAGGTATTCTGGAAATGGAGCTTGAAGCTTTGAAAAGCTGCGTGGTGAACTTTCGAAGAAAATTAGTTGGGTAGCACACTTAAGGGAGGAGTACTGTGGACTATTCCCATGACCAATCTTGAAAAGGAGCTGGAAGCTTTGAAAAGCTGCGTGGTGAACTTTCGAAGAAAATTAGTGGGGTAGCACACCAAAGGGAGGAGTGCTTTGTGTGCTAAATGTAAATGGGGAGCCTTCGAAAAGCACAGCTCAATCGTCAATGGAATTCCTGAAGATTTTGTTCAGTTATGTAAGTAAGATTGCGCTGCTCAATTCTAAATCCCTGCCGGCATGGCGGAAGCCTTCAACCAAGCGGAGTATCCATTTTTGCAATGCGTTATGTGTTAATGAGGCGCTCGGCCAGACTTTTCGCTATGCTGGAGCTATGTGCACAGATGTGTCCGTTGCACTAGTCGCCAACAGGATACGCACGCGGCCGTTACGTAGCTGTAGCCCGTAGAATGGGGCCAGCCCAAACGGTTGCCACACTAGCTTTTCTTTCTCGGCTTGAGCCGTTTCTCATCCATCTATTGATCCTGGTGTAGAAACAGTGCCCCGTCGTACCCCGCTGTTTTTCCCCATGTCGGTGTACCAACCAGCCCAACTTGTCATCCTGCTGCGTATTGGTCGAAACAGTGCCTCCCGCATTTCCCATTGCGTTCAACAAGGCCAAGTTTGTGTGGCCGCGTACGTTCATTACATGCCCCCGTTTATCCTGTACCAATTAGACACCCAGGAATGGTTATGCAGCTATTTATTTACTACGGTGGTTTGTCTCGTACTCGGCTAAACAGGCGCAAATATACGCCGTGGCCGTTAAACACGTTGCCACATGGATCGTATTCAGGTTTGGCACTATTCATCCTGTTTTAGCAGGCGACCTTGAGTGGTAGACGGACGTGCGCTTGCAAGGCGTGGTATTCCCCGCTCGGGGGAAGTGGTGCTCGACACCTGCAAGTCTGCCGTGGATATTGCGCAAGAACGTCTTGCCGTTGCAGTGAAGTTGGTGCAGTCGCTCACAGAGCAGACCTTCATTTGGAGTGGTCTGTGTCGCCAGCTCTTATTTATGAGCGATGAATGGCGAAATCGCAGCACTATTCCTCCCGCCGGAAAACAAAGTACGGATTGTTCTTTTGGTTTTTCGGTGAGCAGTCCAGAAACAGCCCCGGAACCGCTGTTAATGCTACCAAATCGCACTGCTACCTTCATTAGACTTAATGGCAAATAATATTTGCCGTGATAGCTTTACGCCCAGCATTTCAATTGTAGAACGGTAGTAATTATTTAGGCAAGGCTCTGCTAGAGCTATTGCTCACAAGTTCCCGTCGTTTTCTAATGAATTACCGCTAAGTCCACTGAACACCCGCTGCAAGATATACGTATATGATTAGAATATTTCGCGACCTTTGTTCTACCATGGAAAGCTTATTTGAGTGAATGTTCGACAGGCTAAATTTCTGAATAAATGACAAAAATGGAAATCTACATGTGGATGAGGAGCTGGGAATTCCCTTGGACGTGTGACCGTATGGCAAAATTTGCTATCGTGCATTCCACACTGTCCGCGCTGTGTTCGAACGCAACTATTACAACGTTGTGCAGCGGAAACGTTTTTAAGTAAAATAGGTTTTTTGGCCTCAAACGTTTCGTAACGACGTGTTTCAATGATCTTTTGCTGGAAATGTTTATGCGTGCTCTTCCACTTTTAGTTTACCAATCATGGGACGAAATGAATTCGAGCCCAGCCGCGCTTGCTGATGTTCCGAGTGCTCTGACACATTAGTTCAATTCGAATTATTCATTGAGAGCGCGAGGTAGCGGTGTTATTCAAAGAAGCATTCCTGTCGCGTTACTCCACCCGAGTAAAACTGGCAAAGGGAAGACCGCCAGCATCACTGAGTAGTCACATTCAGTTGTCTCTCGTGAGATTTGATTGTTCACAAAATGATTCCACCGCGAAATGTCAGTGGCGGGAGGCTTCCTTCACAATTCCCCTGCATGCGGAATGGAGAGGAACCCACGTCTTTCTTTTCCTTTGTTTTATTTTACTTTTCTCTTACTATACTTTAGTTTCGCGTTCCTTTGCTTTCTTTTTGCAGCGCACTGCGGTAGTCTGACTTTATAACAGCGCAGCTGTTTTTGGTCGTGCCTCGTCTTCCTCTGCTGAAAGTCGTGAGACAAGACGGGTTATGAGCAGGTAGCGAGACCCGTAGGAAGCCTCGTCGAAATTTGTTCTCAGTTGCACCGATAGAGGGCGCAGTTGCGTCGCCGAGGCGGGTTTTCTACTCTTCTGATGTTCGGCTGCCGACTCCCTTCGTAAACCGTGAAATGGGAGCTCAGACGGCACGGACTTTACCAGGTGAGTGGCCGTTGGCCTCCGAACGGAAAAGGAGAACGACATTTCCTCTTTTTCAGCAATTTCGCACTGCGAATCGTGAAAGTTAGTTTTTCTCTTTCTTGTCGCCCTGCCCCTAGTCTTCCGGCGATTATTTTTCAATGTGTTGATTGCAGAGAGGTTTAGGAACTGGTCGGGCGCCTTCTTGTTTTGGGGGCAGCGCTGTTATCACACTTGACTGGGTTCTTGTATAATAATAAAATTATTTTCACACACAGAAAAAGAATTTTTACTATAGAGTTTTATGCATTTCATCGTGCACTGCACCACCGTTGTGCACAATTGTGAACCTTTTCAGGAATAGACTGACGCTGCTTAAACACATCTGTTATGAAAACTGCAGGTACGGTATGAGGGAAGATTCGCGTATCCCAAGTGCAGGTTGGAAACGGAATGAAGGGAGACTTTGCACTTCCGCTGCTACACTGACGTCAATGCTTGCATGCTTTTGAGGTGGAATTCGTTCGCCACGTCAACAACGTCATGCGGAAAGGGCCAGAACCGCGAGGTCTACGTCCGTGGGCACGTGAAGAATTTCCCTCATTACGCCGAATGGACTGCGGGTCAGCAGGCGCTTGATCTCCCAGAGTTTTTTAACATGTCGCATCTCGGAGTTGTGCTCACGGCTTTCGTCATCTTTGATGGCTGGCAGGCTTGAATGCGCTGCCTCAAGTCTTCCATTTGGCACTAGAGATGGGCAAAACGGCTCACTTAAGTGAGCGGGTCAGAATGGGTCCGTTCACTGGACTAAACCGGTTCATTTGAACGGCTCAGCGGTTCATTACCCTCTCTTCAGCATATTCTATATTACTACCCAATTTAGGTGCGGGAACCCTTTGTTGCTATTGAAACTTTTCTTTTGTCACAGTATCCGGTGTATTTTTACAGAAAAGAGTTGGCTTCACCGTCATTACAAAGGTTTTTATGTGTCTGAGGTATTTTAAGATTACACTCGGTCGATAAATAAAGATAAAATTGGAATGTTTTGTTAACTTTATTAGCTCGCAACCCCTCTCTCTGTTAGCTGTAACGCCAGAAAAAACGAGTGTGGCGACCGCGACTCAACCTAATTTATTTTAATACATGAAATGTAAACTGTGGTTGGTGAAAAACACCTGGCTTACTTTATTCGATTCGAGACGGGTCCGCTTTATGGCACCGATAATGACGCGAAAGTTGTACACAAACCGGGCTTGGTCGGCCGATACGCCTGTACTAACTCTTCCGGAGATGCCGACACGATTCGTCCAGAGCCACCTGGTACAGCACGGTTCTCTGATCGAGCGAGCAGCAATTGAGCGGCGGTCCTTGGGGCACCCGCTCTGCCAAAGAACCGCCATGGGCCGGGAGCGGAGAGCCGAGCACCGCCGGTGAACTGAGCGTCTGGGAAGATCCGGCTCGTTCCTGACTCAGAGAATAGCTAAGCGCACTAATGTGAATCACACAACTATACTTTCATACTACTTTCAAAATGCAGACGCAGTTCATTCACTGCTGCCATTGCGGCCTCCCGATCTGTCATTCACAACCGCCACCGCAGTCTCTCAACCGCCATGCTCAAAGAGCGTCTCAGAAGATCCGGCTCTTCGGCTCACTGAGTGGAAGAGCATAAGAACGGCTCAAAAGAACCGGCTCTCCTGACTCGGACTGTATGCTAACCCGATCCGAGGCGCTGGATGAATTTGGGAAATTAGCCCCACCTGTCCCGGCATGGCTGTTGCTTGCTTGCGCCGATATTAGATGGTGCGAAGCCTGCCCAAAATAGCAGGCTCATTCGACCCTGCTCAGAAACTGAGCGGAAGAGCCTAGTGTCACTAAATGAGCTCCGCTTAAGAGTACCACCACTTCGTGCACCCTTGTGTGGTGCTCCCAGACGGGTCTGCGGTCCCTGTCACTTCTGGCTTGCAATGTTGCCATCTCTCCCAACGAAACCGCTGCCGGTTGGGACGGTCAGAGTTTGTCTGGCCGCTCTAGCGTCCGCACAGCACAGAGAGAGACAAAAGACAGGCGCCCAGAAACAGAATTGCTGCTCCCATACGTAAACAAATAGGTGGTGCCGAGCGACCAATGAATGTCTTGGCAACACATAACAATGAGAGAAAAGAGTACCGATACTCTAAATGCCTTTATTTAGGAAGATAGAAGAGCCGAAGAACGGCTCAACAGACCCGGCTCTCCTCACTCGGACTATCTGCTAATACGACAGAAGGCGCTGGAGGATTTTGTAATATCACCCCCACCTGCCCGGCAGTGCGGTTGCGTTCCCGCGCCGATAACAGATGGTGCAAAAGTCGCACAAAAGAGCCGGCTCATTTGAGCCGGCTCTTCGGCTTAGTTGGCTCTTCTTTTTACGCGGTTGACTATGCTCTGTCTAGCCCCGTTCGACACGGATTACTGAGCGGGCGAGAAGGGGCTCCCTCTCTCCAAAAGAACCGCCGCTCACTTTTACTGAGCCCCGGCTCCCGCGCTCTTCAAAAAAGTGGCTCAAAAGGTCCGGCTCGCTCCTGAGAGACGCATCTCTAGTTCCAGCAGTTCCAAGGTTTTCCGGGGACGAATTGAAAAGAAACAATGAATCGGGCGACTTCGTAACCAGAATTAGGCGCCTCACAATAATATGGAATAGCTGTGCGATAATTTAAGACGCTGTACGGTCGAGGTTTGTAGCAATGACTGAGTGGGGAGCTTTCTCGTTGTTTCCAAAACTTGGAGAGACAATTTTTGATATTATGCACAAAAAAAAAAAACGACACTCGTGCCTGCTCGAAAGTGCCCACTCAGGCTCGTGGTATGTTTTTCAAGCAATAAGTTTGTTGTCGAGTAGAGTGGTTGAAATTGAAGTATGGAGTTCATCACTCAACTCTACGCTCAGTCAAAACACAAGAGAAACGCCCAAACGCTTCGTACATAATCGGTCATTGAAGAGGTTGGTGCCCAGCGTCGATGACAACGGATCAGAAAATGGGAGAAATAAACCGCGTGGTTGACCAGCAACAGCCAATTGGCCAGGTCCCGCTGTAATACCGCACTGCACTGGTGCCTAATAGCTGAAATTGAAGAGAATGTGCTTCGTTTTAAATGCGGAGCATTTCTTAGGCTCGCCTGGTCCTGCGTCGTTGATGGCGGTGCCGTCAACACGCTCACTGCGCATGCGCAACTCTCCTCCTTACACCCACAGCTCCGCCATACTACACTATGAAAAAAAGAAATAGTTAGCGGCGCCCGGTTTCGATCCCACGACTCTCTGGCCGCAGCGGGAGGTACGCGGTGCTCTTCCCACAATGCTACAAATCCCGGACAGGAACAAGTGCTAAGAACGCGCCTTACGTCCTTCACTCATTCAAACTACGTCAAGAAGCTACTGATACAACGAAGGCGCGCGAAGCTGAACTTCAACGGAAACGACGAACTGAACACTTTAGAGGGGGATGCTCAATTTCCCGTGGGAAAGCTGTGCCGGAAGCGCCACGCGCCTTGCAGCTCAACCAGCTCCGTCCGCAGCGCCTCTGATGCTGATTGTGGCAGGATTCCCCGAGGGATTGGCCAAACAAAGAATACATCACGAGATAGGTTCGCGTACTCATCCCCCTCTACTGCGCGCGCATGCGCCTTGCCAACCAAAGAATCCATCACGAGATATGTTTGCCTACTCCTCCCCCTCTACTGCGCGCGCTGTGTATATAAGCGGCGGAGCACGCGCTCGGAATTCAGTCAACTGCGATCCTTGGTTGATGTTCGATCCACATACGCAAGGACCAGTGGTTGGTCGAGTACATGGGGACCCGCCACCGCCGGCATTGCGTCTCCACCACCTCCAACAACAACAAGCAACCCACCACCATCCACGACAGTTGCATCGACATCGTATTCACCAGTTACTCCAACGCACGACCACTGCTCAAACAGCCCTTGACGGTCCAATTTAGCGACCGTAAAGCAGCCCTTCTCTCCGTCCAATACAACGACGGTACCAACGAATAAAAGAAATATAATAATGATCACAATACCTTCACCTGTCCTTCCTGTGTCCCAAATTCATGAAACAGTAAATACGAATAGTAAAGACGAAACGCTCCCCACATCCAAACGGTAACCACAAACTACCCATTTACGCAACGTTCACGCAATACAACCACCCCTATGCGACGCATTTACTCGAGTTTCCCCCATGGGAAGATGCGGGCGGCTGATTTGTTTCTACGTCTTTTACAACGACTTGCCAGTGTACTGCTGAACGTGCACGCGTAATATTTAGTTCATGTATTCCTGGCATTGTAATCTAAGCGCCACGCAGAAATGTTAGCACTGCTAGGCGTGTTGCAGGGTCGAGCTCATTCAGGGTTAAATGTACAATACTATAAACGTTTAGGATGAGAGAAGGCAGACAGCAAATAGGTCTCCACATAACGGTAGACTAGTTCAACCAGAACTAAAAATCGTTCGTCCCCGTTGAATGTAGTGGAACAGGTGTAGGACCAAGCGCATTTTACCTTAATAATGACGTCGTGGTATTCCTGCGGGATTTGGATGACCAACTTTAAGGTACGAGCACTATTTGTTTTGAAATGAACAACCTGGCTCTAACTCAGCGTCAATTCTCCGAAGCGAAGGCATAGTGCTTCTTAATAAAGATAATGTTTTTTCCTGAGTTACCAAAAAGCGGGCATTAATGGTGAATTGGAAGCTGGAATATAGCAGAAATATTTGAGGGGAGCCTCATTGGAGGGTTACTCGTTTTGTCAGTATTAGTAGACAGTTAATGGTTAATAGTGATAATGTAAAGTTAATGGTGATAAGACTAGAGTAATGGGCAAAAGCCAGAGGAAAAAAAATTAGTGACCTTCCATTCTGTGAAGAAGGATGAGCTGCAAAGCTGGACGCAACCCACAGAGTGCACGAAACAAGAGTTGTTTCTCGTAATTTGCGATGGACAGTATTTCCTAGCCAATCAGCTGAATGAACCTCTGACAAATTCATGCTTTGTTCTTGAAGATGAACATGGAACCGCCTGCGTGGCCGCCCTTTTATTCCCCCCCCCCCCCCCCGCGTCGTGAGCCTCTTACTGTTTGAGTAAGGCCGGGTTCAGAGTGTTGCAGACACTATTGTAATAACTTTAGAGAATGAAGTCAATTCACGTTTCTGCCAATCGAACTGCGTGACATGGCATTTTTTACATCCAGAGATCACGACACGGGTTTTGCGTCCGTAATCTGAACATAGCTTAACACACAAACCCAATCCGCTGTACAACTGAGGACTCCGGAAAGGTCCCTTTGGGCCGTTTAACGTCCGCGTGTTAATCTCCCGCCAAACAACGAATCAGTACCAGGATTAAACGTATACCTGCGCGTGCACGCCTCCCTTCTTGCTCCCACTACTTTCCATTACAAACCTGCCCACGCTTCAACTGACGACCGGCGCGTGCTTAGAAGTGACAGACGCCATCCAAAATATCCACTCAAAGCCCTATAAAAAAGTGATATTGGCTCTCGCTGGCATTCCAAGCGGGCAATTTGCTGTTCCTCCTGGAGGGATTCACCGCTACTCCACGAGCTACACTTGAGGCGGTAACGGGGTGCAGCTTTCCGTTGTTTTTGCACAAATTCGCGCTTGTGTTCGGGCCAGTGCTTCGATTCTTGATCCTCTTGTTCCAAACGAACGGCATGCTGCCGTGCCTTAACATGGAAGCCTGTGAGCTCTATTCCCGCTTGCAAACATGTGGCTGTCTGTTTTCCATCCCCTTTGTTTGCATCTTACTGTGCGTGTAAGATGTCTGTGGACACATCAACACAACCCTCACCACGAGGACAGCCGACTAACCGCATTGAGCCATATAATTCCGCCATTTAAATACCAGCACAACCGGTATTTAAGGGGTAGCGGCATGAAGCCTAGCTGAGCGTGCAGGCGCCTTTTTTCTCCCCGCAAACCATGCACGTACAAACCGGCCCCGGGTGATTGCGCATACTTAGGCGTGAAAGACACCGGCGAGAATGCCAGGCGGAAGTCCTTCCAAGCTGACAACGAAATATGGGCTCAAGCCGGCGTTCCAGCTGGGAAGTTTCTCGTCTACCGAGAGGTATTCGCGGCGCATTGGCGAAGTGAATTTGAGTGGAAACGGCCATGGCGAGTTTCGGTGGTTTAAGGGGGCAGCCCTTTGGCAGCCGTTACGTGGGCTACGCAGGAGCGGCGTCTATGCCCGCGTAACCGAGTGAGCGAACGGAGCAGAGACGAAAAAAGAAAACGGAGAGGAGTGTCTAGCGAAGGGTGAAGTGGAGTACGACCCGTGCGGCTCTGGCGTCATCTCTCTCACTGCCTTTCCCTCACACATGTTTCATGTGTCGCCACCAAGAAGCGCCCACCCCCTGACACTTTCCACAGATGCTGTTCCATTCTCCGCTAATCCAAAACCACGTGACATTTACGCGGGAGGTTCAAACATGATGTGCAACATGCTGGCCGGCGGTGGCGGTGCACTGCGAGGTAGCAGCATAGTAGCGCACGCCGCCGTACGTCCGCTGATCACGCGAACACTTCTTCAACCGCAGTAGAAATGCGCCGTGGCCAAGAAGATTGCAGCTCGCGCTGCGCACAACTTTCATAATGGGAAGTGTACTGGTCGTCAGTGCATTTTTTTGCACCAATTCGTACTTCTTTTTTTTCGCAATCATCCGTATAACCGCTTGTCGCCGCTAGCTCTTGATTTCGCAATTCGCCGAAGGAACATCGGTGTAGGCGAGAGTGTAATAAAGGTGAAACAGGTGTCAGCGGTGGTGAGGAGGTGTCGTCGCCGAGGAAATTGGTGACACTGGAATGAAAACTGGGGTGGTAAGACATGTGCTGCTTTGCAGCAATATAATACAGAGAGAACATAGAAGTAAGAGCAAGTGCGGGATTGCAAAAGTGTACTGTCAGTGGTGCCGGAACAGGAGTGCAAGGAAGGGTATGTAAAAGAAGTGCAGCTAGAAAGAAGGGCAACCATGGTGAGCGGAGCGATGATTGATGAGTAGGAGATTAGAGCAAGGAAATTAAGACGGAAGAGAATTGTACCTGAAGAGGTAAGGGGCAGAGGATAAATGGAATGGAGAAATCCGAGAAAGGCAGGATGACACAAAATGCCAGCATCCCCACTCAGAGTATGATGGCGAGTGTGCGGAGTACGGGGACTCGAAATGACATCCAAGTTGCGCCCCGAGTGACATCCGATTTGCGCCCCGACTGTCATTCTATTTGATCCGTGAGTTGCACCATGATTATTCCCTAAATTAAAGTGCAACTTATGGCTCAAATCAAATTTCGCTTGACCTTCGGTTGATGGTGGTGGGCGCACGGATGGAAGCAGACGTATATTGGGAGGTCCTAAGGTACTCCGCACCGTTACAGGCGAGGAATTAAGCCGTTTGACTGTCGGGTACTAAGGCACGGTCGCAGCCCAATGGGTAAGACGACTGACACTAACTATGTCTGGTCTACCAGACACAGGCTAGAATCCTGCCTGTGCCTGTGTGATATTTTCGCGATTGTGAATGGTATGCGCACAGCGGGAGAGTAAGCCGTTTGACTCTCATGTACTAACTAACGGTCGTAGCCCATTGGGTATGACAACTGACACTAACTCTCTCTCATCTCCCAGACACAGGCTCGATTACTGCCGGTGCGTGTGTGATGCTTTGCGATTGTGAATGCTATGCGCACGGACGCGGACAGACATTGCGCGGTCTCTAGGTGCTCCGCATCTAAAAAAAGTGCGGCTGAACGGGGTGCGGTTGAGGAAGGAAAAGGGGAGAGCTGGATGAGAAAAAAAAACGCGTATCTCCCCGAAGTGATTTATGACGAGTGGGTGAAGCACTGGGTATCGTTCTTACCGTAGATCACCCGTAGCATTACCCACTCCCGCATGCAAAAGAGTGGCAACGCGTGTAGGCATTATATACAATTCCAATTCAATCTAATCCGCTACAATTCACTTTAATCCAATCCGATACAATCCAATCCAATCTAATGCTCCTCGCGCATGCGCAACACTGTGTACAAGGGCGCCATGGGACAAGCAACGAACAACGCGGGGTCCTAAGTTTCTTCGCCCCACTAAAAGCGTAGCGGGCAAGAAAGGGATCGGGATGACCCCGATAAGTATGAAAGAGGGGCTGTGAGCGTACTATTGAAGAAGGGGAGTATGAAGGGCAGGGAAGCTGTGGCACGGAGATTTGGTTGTGGTGTTAGTAAACTGGAGGGGACGGACAGGCTTGTAGAAGAGAAGCAGCGCAAGTGGGGTGAAAAAAAGGAACGGAAGACCCGCGATAAAGCTGCTGAAAATTTTGTAGTGGTAACAGTGGCGTGAGGGAGGGGAATGGCAAGGTTATGGCTTTCAAGGGGGGCGTGGCGGAAAATACCGCAGTTGTACGAATGAGAACAGTGTGTAGCCATCATGGAATTGGGAGAAGGGATATGATATGAGAACTCAGAGATTGGTGTAGAAAGGAGGAATGATAACGTAAGAGGGTGGTTTGATTTTGGTGACGGAATTCGTGCAGAATACAGCCATTAATTTTGATGCATCCAGGGACAGCGTTTTCGCTATGTTTTATAGTGCATGGCCTGTTAGGCCCTTTATGCGCGGAGCAATTTAGGGTTCCGGCTTGCCGTCTCGTCCGCTTTCACGCTCAAATAGGGCCCGGCCTCACGGCGTCATGCACCCAAAGGATTCGAAAGGTCACTGCTCCACCTGCTCGGGACCGAAGCTGGGCGCCTCGCATTACAAAGCCGATGTCAGTGCCATTTCGCCATGGAGGCACATATTTGTTATGTGCAATTTGTGGGAGAGATATTTGCGCTTGCACGGCAGCCTCCGTTTGCACACATGCCACCATTGCTAAGTGGCAAAAGATTGCAGAGTAATAAAAAATACAAAAAAACATTCATTAACCAATTAAATATCCTAATTTACTGAAACCTCAATTCAGTGCCTTTTTATGAGCTTTCGCCTTCACAGGGGCTGCGGCACACTCTCCTGACTACGTTCGTTATGAACGCCAGGCCGAAACTCAGACTACACAAGAGAAGGTGCCGCAGCCCGCCTGGCGAATCACTGCTTCGCACTTGGGAGCTTTCACGTGGAGTGGAACGGCTATTTTTATATAGTGCCAGGTTTACCGCGCAGACGCTACATAGGCGATGGAGGTCGCCGTAGTGGAGGATTCCTGATGATTTTGACTAGCTGAGTATCTCAACGTGCGTTGAAATTTTATACACACTGGATTTTCGCTTTTCGCGCTGTCAGTAACAGCTCGGTTTAATTTCTACCTCTTGCTCATGCGCAGCATAAGGAGGAGAAGCAGGATTACATTGCTGACCTCTTGTTCTGTTTTGTTTTATATGTATTCTTTCCATCAGTCTACGTACCATTGCACCAGTACACATGCGTTTCCTGTAGCTAACTCAAGCGCATGCCGCCCGTACCTTGCATACATCTACGTTTTCTAGAAATTGTCATCAAAACTATTTCTAGTGCGTTTTGAGCGCCGGTGACGGATGCTATTGCAACAACGTGAGAAGAAATTGGACACCGTAACGGGAAAGTGTTTAAATTATTGCACTCATCATACAAAAGTCACCCCTGCTTCCACATTGACCTGCATTTCGCCTGGTCTGTTTCCAGGCATTACCTAACGCTACCTGCACAATTCCAGACATTATTAATGGCCACCCTCGTTTTCTCCAGGCCTATCGAGGTTCTTTCTGTGGCGCATACGAAAGATGTGCCCCGAATCTTCAGCGTGTGGTTTGTGATACAACTTCCGAGCGTTGCTTCTTTTTTTCAGCAGCTATCTCAATAAAGTGAATAACATAAACCCGTTCGGATTTGTTGATGTGAGATGCGCAGTTTCATTACTTGTGATTCCCGAAATACTTGATTTATATGTTTTAACGTCAAAAACATCTCATAACACCGACAATGCATCAACAATATCTTAGCGTGAGGCATGGCAAAATAACAAATAGGGTCACACATTTACTAGAAATGGTTGAGAAACCGATGGATCAGGAGGTGAGTAATAAAATTTAGAAATGAGTCGTCGTTAAAGATTAGGGGTGATATGTAAACTCTAATGTTGATAGCTGCAAACTTTAGAGTGACACCCTCAGACGCAAAAACAGGCAGAAAGAAACAAAATATACAAACTATGCACAAATCTGAAAGTCATTGAGGAAGAGGCCATACGAACAGATTGAAGCAAAGCACGTTGTTGCGCTGCTGAGCTATCAAAGTGCGAGGCTTTTTCCGTTATATTTGCAACTAACGGCGCTTCTGGAGTCAGAACTGTTATAATTGAAGAGAATTTGCAAGCTGCTCTAAAATATTTTATGTAATTCCTAAAGTAATTATATATATGATTCCTGCATCTTGCACTTATATGAGGGGCCAACCTCGCAGAGAGCTCTGAGAGATTTTTCTTTACCCCTTTTTGTTTATTTTTGCCTCAATAAAGGTTTATATGGGGACGGGGGCATGAAAAGCATCGGTGGATTTAACATTTGAAAATTTATGCAGTTGCTGGATCTCCGAGACCCACTGCATTATGTAGAGAGGCGTTATACATGCTGGCTGAATATTCGCTGGGACGCGTAATGGTCGGCTTGCAAATTGCAAAAAAGTAGTGTCCAGGGGTACTGAAGAAAATGCCAGGGAGACCTGTTTCATAAGAAGACGTTATGGGTTGATAGCAAGAAATTTTCGCAATATAAACGTGTGACGAGAATCACCGTGGCGTCGATGAAAATGAGGAATACGATGAGAAAAAGGTCAGGGAGATAAACATTAGACTGCAACTCGTTTATGACGTGGCGTAGTAACCAAACGCTATTCTGGGTTCATAGTTCGGGCTGGGAGCCTGTTTGGGCCAAGTGAAAGTGAAAGTGGTTTTTAACCAGGCGATTGTTTATTAGATGCTCGATAAGCATTTTGAAAACGGTTTGAAAGAGATTGGCCGAAGGTTAGAGATTGGAGATAAGCCGAAGGTTGAGTGGGCATGGGAGCAGCGCCTTCGGAGCGGCTCCTAATCGGTAATTTTTCATCATGCAGATCCTGCCTGCTATGCTCGTTTCGTGGCTATCGGCTGTGGTCAGCGCATCTCCCGGCATCACTTACACGCTGCCGATAGCGGCCCCTTCGACTGACAAGCTGGATGCTACGCCAACTGCGCGGACCTGTCTCGTGATCGTCCATGAACTACACGGATCAACCGAACTCGCCTTCCTCCGGACAGGCCAATGGACAACTGCATCATCAGCTCGCGAGGATTTAAGCAGCTGGCGCACCAACACACACTTCAGTAAGCATAGGAGCAGCGCCTTCGGAGTGGCTCCTAATCGGCAACTTTTCATCATGCAGGTGTGTAACCACTTTTCTCTGAATGCGAGAAAAACCGATGACCGTTGTACCCCGCTGTTCCCGTGCCCACGGGTTTTGCGTGAAACTTTGTCGGAGTGTTTTTCGATGGCGTTATTATTACTGTGCTGCGGTGACATTGAACACAACCCCGCGCCCACTACTCGCTCAGAAGCACTTCTTGACATTGAAAGCTTGCCTGACAACCCTGCCGAACAGATGGGCGTTCTCTTCCGGTTACTGAAGGATGCCCATGCCCGCTCACTCCACAGTTTTTTTTATTTGCGACAGTATGCCCGTTGGCATAAATAC
This sequence comes from Haemaphysalis longicornis, assembly GCA_013339765.2. Lineage (NCBI taxonomy): Eukaryota > Metazoa > Arthropoda > Arachnida > Ixodida > Ixodidae > Haemaphysalis > Haemaphysalis longicornis. Next base: position 24,851,895 of record CM023452.1, read on the forward strand.
TATGCTACAAGTATAGGTTAACTCCCATTTCGCGAACAAACGCAAGGAGGGAGCAGTGGTGGGGTCCCCATATCCACCGACGGAGGTCAGGTGGTCTGCGAGGGTGGAGGCCTGTGCCTCAAAGGTGTCGTGTTCTGGCCGCTTGCAATGAAGGGCACGTCCACAGCAAATGTTCTGTGTCGGCATCTTCGGCAGGAGCCGTGCAAAAGGAGCAGCTCTGGTCGAACGGGGCATGGTAGCGTGGTGGCCACTCCCGGGTAACAGCGGGAGAGAGGGCTAAACCAACACGAAGTCTTCGCAGCAAGACCTCCTCCTTGCGAGCGAGTCGGCTAGGGAGGTCCGTTCCACACCCTGGAATTAGAGCTCGTGTGGCGCGACGAAGATCTTCTTTCCTTTGTAAAAACTGTCCTGGGGTATCTAATGTCAGTAAAGGCAATGGTCGTGGCACAAATACAGTGTGGCAGGCACCATCCGCCGCAATGTGAGCGGGAAGCGTATTTCGCCAGACCCACGAGAGCCGCAGAGGACAGGGGTACGGATCCAGTATGTCATGAATGTCCCTCGAGATAGCCGAGTTTTTATTCACTCTACGTAAATGGCCACCGTGGCCATTTACGTAGGCCACCGTGGAGTCTCTATAAATTTGTAAAGTAGTATCTCCAGGGGCTTGATGAAGAGCAGGAGTTAGTGCTTGCAAGCCGTCCCGGATGGCCGTTGAAAAGGCTATTTAAACAAATGTCTCGAACATTCAACTAACTGCACTCCATTGCTGATTCTTTAGCCACACAAAATACTCTTTTGCAGTCGCGCATTGATGAATTTAAAGACCGTTCACGCCATGACAACTTGTTGTTTTATGGGTTACCTGACAACCTGGCAAAAAAATGAAACAAAATTGACTACAATTTTAAACGAAGTGATACCCTCACTTCCCACTGTTTCAATCGAACGGGCACATCGTATAGGCAGTCTTTCGCCAAACAAATGTCGTGCGGTTATCGCGAAGTTTTCCAACTTTAAAGTGAAAGAACAAATGCTGTCGGCACGGAAGCTTTTTCAAACAGTAAAATATTGCATTATCCGAAGATTTTTGTCCAGCCACACGCACTGCCCGGAAAAAGCGCACCGAATTCGCTAAAAATCAACCCGGTTCTCCTCCTTTTTTGCTGAGTCACAACAAGCTCACCATAAACAAAAAATTCCATCGCACTTCCTCGAGGGGGAGAGTGTGTAAGTGCGAATGCATGGTTGTTGATTGCGCGATTACGGTGGATATCGTGATCTTAATGAGTAGTCGTGAGATTACACACACGCACACAACTGTAATGTTCGCGAAAGAGAGATCACACACACACACACAACTACAAAGAAAGAAAGATGCATTTATTCACAGACACCTATTTGTGTTGTCGTTGTACTTGGATGCTAGAGCGGATCTCAGCTTTGAAATTTCGTGTCAGTACTCTTTTAAGCGGGTGCATTAGCCCTTCTCATGCCCGATTCCTGGCCAATCCCCCACGTGGGTATGTGCCATGCACAGACACCTATTTGTGTTGTCGTTGTACTTGATTGCTAGAGCGGATCTCAGCTTTGAAATTTCGTGTCAGTACTCCTTTGGCCAATCCCCTACGTGGGTATGTGCCATGTCAGCGGCCTGGCAGCGCGCGCCCATCTCTCCCCGTTGCCAAGGAAGACGAGGAGATTCCTGGCCAATCCCCCACGTGGGTATGTGCCATGTCAGCGGCCAGGCAGCGCGCGCCCATCTCCCCCGTTGCCAAGAAAGACGAGGAGCGCGCGCACCCGCAGCTGTTGCTATGCGGACGGCGGCGGAATGCGGACGGCGGCGGACGCTTCAGGCTCTTTTAAGAAGTGCATTCGCACTTAAAAACATTACACTTACAACGCAAACACTGACAGTATTAAAGATTTCCAGAGCAATGAAAACCCTGATTTACAAGAACCTGTCATTGCGTCAGCGCCTCTCCGTGATACTGCGGCATAGGGAAGTGATAAGGGTAGTGGACGGACGTTAACACATCTCTCTGTGTTATTCACCAATGCGCGCAGCGTCGTTAATAAACAAGAAAGATTTACTGTCATCTGCATTAGATTCTTGCTCTGCGGCTGTTCTCGCAATCACTGAAACTTGGCTGTCTAATAACATACAAAACTCCGAAAGTTTCCACGATACTTCCAGATTTAACATCTACCGATGCGACCGCATCGAGTCTCGAGGCGGTGGCGTGCTTCTGGCCATTTAGAATGAACTTCCTTCAGCAAGCATTTCTGTATGCAGCAATATTGAAATCATCTGGGCCTCAGTAACCATTGACCATCGCAAGTTTATCCTAGGTGTTGGCTATGGACCCCCCTCTTCGTTGCCTTGTTTCACAAATGAACCACATGACGTCCTCAATATTATCTGCACATAGTTTCCTTCTTCCTCCTTCATCCTTCTAGGAGATTTTAACTTCCCTAATTTAACATGGAGCGCCACCCCTCCCACTGTAACGTCATACTCAACTGAAGCACAGGTATTTTTGGATTTGTGTTCTTTCTTTTCCCTCACTCAACTTGTTACCGAACCCACAAGGCTGTCCTCTACCGCATCTAACACACTTGACCTAATTTTAACTACTACACCCGATCTCATCTCTGCTGTTACTTGCTCTCCTGGAATTAGTCATCACTTGCTGCTCAATTTTCACATTAAAACTACTGCTTCAGCGCGCTCAAAAAAATGTAAAACCATCCTTGACTATAACAGAGCCAACTTCGACGCACTCAATAACGAACTTCACGAGTTTACGGATGTATTCTTGAGTACATTTGACAACTCTGTAGAAGTTAACTGGAACAGGTTTGAAACTAAAGCTCAGGAACTCATGGATAAATACATACCAAAGCGAGTCATCACCACGCATGCTCAAGCACCATGGTACAACGTCCATATCAAGCGTGTGTCGAATAAGAAAAAAACGTTTGTATCGCATCGCAAGACGCTCACCTTCTAACTCGTGTTGGTATGCGTACAAGATTGCTTCGAATGATTACATTTCGGCTATAAAAACGCTAGACAGAATTTTTTCTGTAATGTGCTTCCGTCAATGCTTTCTTCAGATTTAAAAAAGTTTTGGTGTACCATAAACCCTCCGTCTGATGACACCATCACCTTAAACGACACATCTGACGAACCAGTTCCCTGCAATCTTTGTGCTATGCTTCTCAACGAAACATTCGTAAAAAACTTTTCCGCGGCGTCTACCGTGGCGAAGCCTCCAACCCAAGCACTAAGTTGCGCAGCTATGCCTACAGTAGAAATCGATGTTTCCGGCATCTCTAAACTTATCCCTGACCTAAATAATTCCTCATCTCCTGGCTTTGATGGCCTAAGCACAACATTTTTGAAAAACACCGGTGTTTATTGTTCTATCATGTTAACAAAAATATTTCAGCGATACTTGGACACGGGTACGCTTCCTAAGAAATGGAAAATAGGAAAGGTTACTCCAGTGTATTAGTCCGGCAATAAAAATAATCCATGTAAATTATCGCCCCATTTCTCTAACAAGTAACTGCTGCAAAATACTAGAACATGTCATCTACAGTAATTTGGTTAATTATCTGGATGCCAACTCATTTTTCGCAGCAGCCCAACACGGTTTTCGCAAGACATACTCCTGTGAAACCCAAATAATTTATTTTACTCACAAATTACATCACATTTTAGATAGGTCTTCGGAGGTTGACTGCATATTTTTAGATTTTTCAAAGGCATTCGATAGGGTTTCACACGGGTTACTGCTTCATAAACTAAATCAATTAAACATTGACAGAAGTTTGTTGATGTGGATTGAATATTTTTTGACTGACCGTTCACAGTTTGTTGTCGCTAATCAATCTTGCTCTCCATTCAGCCCTGTTTATTCAGGTGTACCGCAGGGATCGGTCCTTCGGCCCCTCTTGTTTCTTATTTATATTAATGACTTGCCTTCTTTGTTGAAATCTAATGTCCTTTTATTTGCTGATGACTGTGTTATTTTATGGTGAAATAACCTCTGATAACGATACTACCATTTTGCAGTCTGATTTGAACTCTGTTGTCAATTGGTCGAAAACTTGGCTAATGGAACTCAACACAAACAAATTCAAGACAATGCGTGTTTCTCGTACTAAGACCAACCCATCACAATATTCTCTTAACAATGTCCAATTAGAATCAGTTGCTTCCTACAAGTACCTTGGCATTCACATCACCACGAACTTAACCTGGAACCTTCATATTGAGCGTATTGTTAACCAGACTAACCGCATGTTGGGTTACTTGCGCCGGAACTTCTTTACAGCTCCTTCATCACTCAAATTATTGCTTAAGCAAACCTTAGTTCGTTCGAAAATTGAATACGCATGCTCAGTATGGGACCCATGTCACGGAAAACTGATAACTGCACTACAACTTGTTCAAAATAATTCTGTTAGATTTGTGCTAGCCAACTACCATCGAACCACGAGCATTACTAGAATAAAATCTGATTTAGCCCTCCCATCTCTCTCCACTAGGCGTCAAATTTCGCGACTAACTATTTTTCATAAGCTGTATCACCACCCCGTTCCGCGTGACGAGCTTATACGAGGCCACATTATCAATCCCGTCGCATTGACCATGAGCCCAAAGTTGAAATTGATATGTGCAAAACAATGCATTGTTTTCATTTTTTGCTTGTTTTCATGCCTTTGTTTTGACACTACATCTATTAATGATGTGCACCAGTTTCGAAATGTTCTAGCTAACATTGTATAATCAAGAGTTCTTCTAATGTTTGTATTTGATGAGTCGCAGTTGCAATTTTTTAATTACATTGTGTTAATGATTTTATTGTAAGTTGTATCTTAACGTCTTTGTGCTGTTTTTTTGTTGTTGTTTTTTATTTCTTTGCTCTCACACCACTCCCCTCTGTAATGCCTTTGGCCCTGAGGGTATCATAAATAAATAAATAAATATCCGTTGTACTAAACACAGTTCTATAAATTTGCAATACAGCATACTATAGTTAATTTAAACGGTTGGGCAATTCTACCTTAGTGATTTGCCATTGATGTGGTCGAGGAGGTGAGTGCTCGTCGGTGAAATCAATTTGAACTAACAATGTTCACTTTTCGGGAAATTGAGAAATATAAGAAGCACCCTGTTAGTAATTTGCAGATGGCCACACAGTGAATGTTTGATACGGTTTTCACGGGAAGCGGAAAATAAAACGTATTATATGCAAATCCAAATATCCAAAGAGGTTAAAAAAGGAGGAAACATATGCATACTCCATCAGCAGCCCACTTTTCCTGAGCCAAACAAAATGGCTGCTCAATTTGTGCTGCACTTTTGTCTTTTCAACGTCAAGGGTAAATTCTACGGAAACGTAAAAAAAACAAGCTACCGTTATTTCTCTCTTCGCCAGACACTGTTTGCTGCGACAATCCATGTTGTTCCTCAATCGCCGAAGCCGACCGCCAGACTCCTGGAAGTGGTCTGTTCGGTAAGAGTGCGATGTTGTCAACCTTTTTGCGTGCGACGGACCCGTCGACCTTTACTTCGGCCGCTCTAGCTTCCTTGAACGATGTAAGCAGTACTTCTTTTATTGGCTGATGCTTCACGCGGCGTGTTTGTTTTACATTGGGCCACGGAGCAATAATATATAGGAGGCGAAACGGCCCAATCCGGCAAGCGCGGGCGAGTGACCAGATAATGTCACAATGAAAACCAAGGCGGACTGCGAAGCTTCGGCGCTGTGACAACGAAGAAGAGGGTAGCGGCACGTGGGGCCCAATTATCTAAAACGACGGGTTATAGTTTTAAAACGACGTGGTAGGGCCATGGAAATGTATGTGTTTTGGAGCAGAAGCCATCGCTTTTGGGTTCTCTGCGAAGTGAATGAGCCGCAGCAAAGCGGTGTGGCCAGTGACACACACTGACCGCGTCGTTTCGCTTGTCGGTTCGCGCCCCTGCCACACTGCTTTCCTGCGGCTCATTCACTTCGCATAGAACTCAAAGCGACGGCCCAAACCCCAGGTGACATGCATTTGCATGGCGGTTCCCCGTCGTTTTAAAGAATTCGCCCCGTTTGAAGCGGCCGCAATTCATCCCGTGGCTGCGAAGGGCAATGCGAGAAGCGGCGGCCGCACAGTTTCTTCAACCGCGGCAGATGCCGCTAGCTTAACACATGACGAGCGCTTGTGACATTATCTGGCCGTTGTAGGAAGCCTCGTGTCACCTCCTATCTTGCTCCGTGCCCCGGACCGAAAAACGTATTGAGCGTTGACAGTGTAAACCGAGCTCGCACGGCAAGTACAAGCGCTCCCTTTTTGTGTTGTCTTCGAATTTGCGTGCAATTTCTCGTTTTTCTGTTACATGGAGCGCTTCGCCTTTCGTCGACATTCTCGCAAACCTGGAAGCACCATCGCCCATATAAACAAGGCAAATAAAGAACAAATAACTGCGCGAGAAGCACGGAGCATAGAGAAGTCAGGAAGAGAAGTCACACCTGACGCGAGCATTGTGCACCTTCCTTGATTATGATACGTTCGGTAGATAGCGAGGTGCACCGTCAGCTCTGGACAGACCAGCCGCTGCAGCAGGGATGTTTTTGTTCCGCAAAAGCTGCGCTAGCGCGAAATCAGCGTCTGTGACACGTGAAGGTTGCGACTTGTTGAAATGCGGTATGAGTTAGTATACCGAAGAATGAACGTGAAATTTCTATAAACGTCGGTCAATATCAGCTTTCTCGATCGTCATATCCAGTTTTCAGCAAGAATGTCGTCGTATTATCTGCACAAAAACCAATTATTTTTAAGAGAAGTTTCTCAGTTATTTCTAAAGGAAAAGAAAAACAGACGTATTAGACGGATAAACGTAGTACGGAGGACCGTATCAAGAGATTTCACTGTGTAAACAAGGCGATTGGTCCTTTCTGATGGTTTAATTCAAAGGTATTGCATCTAAAATTGTTTTATATATTTGTGTGGAAATTCGCGAAAGGGAAGTAGCCTGTTACAAAATCGTTTGGCGAGTCTGTGGTCTTCCTTGTTTTAGGCCTTGCCTTTAAGAGCTTGCCTTATCTGTGTAATACTTTTTTGTATAATTGAGGGAAACAGCAGTGTTTATTTGTTGGAATTGTGAAATTGCTCCGTTGTGAAGGGGTATAGCGGCACTATTCCAGTTGCTTTATCTCTAATCACGTTGGGAAGAGTAAAGCAAGGTTGGTACGTAGCAACCGTGATTTACTCTTTCCTCTGTGTTGTTGAGACTATATGTCTCAAACTTTGTTGCTATTGTTGAGACATGCCTCTTTCCTCTTGTTAGACAGGATGTACGTGTTGTCTTAACAAATGCCCCATAAATTGAAAAAAAAAACAATGCCTGCTAAACTCTGGAATAAGTGAAAAATACAGTAAAATGCAAGAGGTCTCGTTAGTGTTGCATTATTGCCGCCTTTGGTGCAGTCTTTTGTTGATTTCACCCAACCGGCCAAACCCCTTCCGCTCGCTGACAAGCTAAGTCAACGTTAATTATTGATAGTCTCTGTGGATAATCAATGCACACAAGCGCTTTCGCCATTGGGTAAAATCAAAACAGAGTTACCACTTACCTATGCGGAAGGACATTAGCTTTAAGTACTACATTGAAGGCGTCTGTATTGATTTTTACCCAAACGGCCAATACGCTTCCACTCACTGACTAGCCAGCGTCACCATCAATAATTAACAGTGACTGTGCCTACTTACTGAGCGCTAGCGGATCTGCCGGTTGGGTAATGCAGCACAAGTCACGGTCTTATAAGTGTTACATCAATGCTGGCATTGGAGCAGGCATAGTTCAATTCACCCAAATGGTCCAACCACCTCGGTTTACGTACTAGCCAGCGTGACGCTTAATTATTGATAGCGACTCCATCTCGTCAGTGAGCGGAAGCGTGTTGGCTGGTTGGGTAAAATCAAGACAAACTGAACACTTGCTCACGCGGAACGACACCAGCGAGGATAAACCTACTGAACGAAAGCAGTCTGTCTTCACATTTACCCAACCGTTCAAACTGTTTCAGCTGCCTGACTAGCGAGAGTCACTATCAATAATGAACCGTGGCCCTGGCTGGTGAGTAAGCAGTAGGGGGTGACCGGTGCGTGAAATAAACTACGACTCCACTCAGGGCGGCATTGATGCGTCACTAACAAAACCAATCCGGTAAATGAACATTGCGAACCAATTAATAAACGTGCAAAATAAAATAATTTTTAGCATGCTAGTGAAACGCCAGTTGAATGCATGTTTTAAAATAAAATTAATTGCACTCGTAATTATTGTGACTGTCTCTTTAATACAAAACCGATAATAAATACTGTAAAAGTTGCAATTTCTATTTCTACACATTTATGTCGTATTCGTGGTGTAAATAAACATGTCTACACAGATTGATAGCTTTTTAATGACGACTGCCCGAGTACCGAAGCGTAGTTCACGAGATGGGTTCCATAAACAACGCGTAGTGTTTGAGGATTTTGTTGTGTCACAAATCGCAGACAGGTGCGAGTGACTCAAAAGTCGATCTCAACTTGCCATTTTCAATTTCAGCTCAAGTTCACTTGCCATCATACATGGTAGATGGGAGAGCGGCGGAAAGAAGATGCTAGCATGCACCTTCACTATCCCATAGCCCCTGATTGATTTGGTTAGGCGAATCATCACAGTTGCAAAAAACAATACAATGGCTTATTAAGTGGACTCCACACAATGAAAAATCCTAAATTCATTGGGAGAAGAAGAAAAAAACAGACCAATAAAACAATACCAGTGACAATACAAAACACGACATCGCCGAAAGCCACATATAAAGGAAGGCTTCAAACTTAAGCATTATAAATGAACTGGAGATATCGCTCAGAACCATCTAATCTGTAGGCGTTCAAAAGAAGGGGTAAAGTGTTGTTGACCGGTTTTAATACGAGGAGTATTAACGAGTCAGTTTTATGTATATCTAGTGAGGTAGTGTGGGTCTAAGATGCACTTATGAGATTAGCGGCCAGGCGCCGGGCTGCGCGTGACAACCCGCCGCTCTTTCTGGTGACCCAGCACTGTAGACTCTACGCTGCAGCCGTCGCCAATTCGTCATGGCGTGCACGGGACACGGATTGTCTGGCCCACCGCATATCAGAGGGATAATCCCCCATTGAGAAAGCAGACGACGCCGCCGGATTTCGGGCCCCGTCTGCGTGCACGCGCGGAGGTGGTGGGATTACCGGCGTCGAAGCGCGCACCGCGCGAGACACCATTGTTAATGAGCCCCGGCCGGCGCGGTGCACTGTCGCCGCCTCTCGCTCTCACTCCGCGGGGTCGCACTCACGTGCTCGTCTGCGAGCGTGCCGTTGACCTAAAGATGGCGGCGCCTCATTGAATATTCCGTGGCGTGCTGAGTGACAGCTGTCTACGTGAATTTGGGCACTCCCTTACGCGTGTACGAAAGCTACAGGGGCGGTTTCGAGAGAGGGTGATCTCGAAGTTTTATAAGGCCGAACTTGGCCGTTGGAAATCGTTCTTGTCTGAGCGCCGAGCTGGGCAATTCCCGGGGGGACAAGGAGTCTCGACGGTTGAATCTAGGTTAGGATTTGTGCGCCCCCAAGGCTAAAGGTTAGGATCGCGTCGGAGGTTTAGGGTGCAGCGCCGTACCCGCAAATAGACGGATCTAGTGGCGAGACAGGGTCTTGGCCGTCGTTTCTCGAACGGTTTCTGTACGCTCCGAGAATAGGAGAGTTAGACGAAGATGAGGTGCTTGAGTGATTCGTGCGCACTCGGATCTAGCGTCTAGCTGCAGGTTGAAGTTTTTCTTTTTGTTACTCATGTACCCAGTTATCTTACTGTAAATAACTGTATATTACTTCCGTTTCACTTGATCAACCCCAACGCCTCGAGCTCGTCAATTCGACCGCCATCCTCCAAGAACTTCAACACCGTCGCCCTGCCAGCCTCCTGCCAAATCAACCGGAGCCCGGTCGATTGGGTTCGTGATCGACACCGGACTTCTGGGAAACGAACCACAGGACCATCTTTACTGGCGCAGTCGACAGGATTTGGCAGAAGAAATCGCCAGGCCACAACCATGGGAGCAAGCAGACGCAAGCCCGACCTCATCGGCTGGGGTTGAGCTCCGCGCGGAGTGGAGCGGCAGAGGCAACCAGCGCACGGGGCCAACGACGCGGCAACCGACCACCGGAGGTGCGGGTGAGTGGGCTTTGTTGCGCTTGGTTGTGGCGGTGTAGGCTGAGTCTTCGGTTGCATGGTAGTGACTCGGAGCATGCTGGCGAAAATGGCAGCAGGAGGATCTCCCCAAGTGGAGTCCGAAACAATAATTATTACACGAATGGAATTCGAGTTTCCAGAGCGGGAGAGAAAAGCAGAGCGCGAAGCGGAGGAGCGAGAGAGAAGAGAGCCGCGAGAATTTAAGGAACGCATGCAAAAGCTGTAGCTCGAATCTGAAGAGCGGTTGCGAAGGTATGAGTTGAAGCTGGAGCTGAGAAGGCAGACGCCCTTGCGCTCGGACACCCGCGAGCAGGAACAATGGGGCACAGGCCCAGCAAGTGATATAGCAACCGCGAAGTTGAATGGTTCCGGCCAGTGTTGGGAAGTTCAACATTGCGATGTGAAAGTAAGCAGCCGTGACTCCCTACACGAGCTAGCATTTGCGCCGATGTCGAACGCGTGGAGATGGACATTGGGATGAGGTGTGACGAAGTAAGCGCGTCAGGTGATACCGTAGAGTGGTGTAACGAGGCGATGCTTAAAACATGACCAGCAGCCTCTCAGGCAAAGTTCGGGGATGGAGCTGCAGCGCATAAAGCAGAACCGTTCGAGCAGGCCAAGTTATGCACTGACAGCAAAGTTGAATGGGGGCAGCCCGTTTTTGAATTTGAATCCACGTGAGAACGAGATACGCGGCAGTGGCTGCGCACAGGAGACGAGCAGCTCAGCCGGGAACACTTGCATGGAAAGGGAAGCGAGCATGAGGAGTGTTCCAGCGAGCGCGTCCGGTATAAAAGCAGAGTCAAGGGGTAGGCTTGTTGTTGCGAGTGTAGATCCGCTAGTTACTTTTGCACCAGACACTGAGCCAATGTATGCTGAACTTGCTAGCACGGGCAGTACCCAAACTCTAATGGATGGAGCGGAGGAGATTGGCATCGCGCAGGAAAGTCTTGGGGCCCGCCGCGCTCCCAATTACGCTCGAAAGTTGCACGAGAAAGCGAACTCTGTGTCGGGCGTTCAGGAGCTCGCCCAGGAGAGAAAGGAGATAGAAGACGAGAAAGCATGTGACGAGACGGAGCGAAAAAGAGACGGAGTTGAAGATCAGGCTGAAGAAAAGCAGGAGTTAAAGGAGACTGGGTTGAACATGTAGAAAATGGACGAGGATGCGAGAGAGAACGCGAGAAGACGGGGTATGAGGAGCTCAGAACGTTTGAAGAGTGTATGAACGATACGGAGATATTGCGTGGGTTTGGTAGTCCTCATGGTGAGAGTGTAACCGAGGGGGCCGATGGAGAACACGAAAACGCATGCGTGGAGACTTCGGAACGAAGAATGAGAGCTCCCGAGGAGGTTGCGAAGGAGAGAGGAAACCCATGTGAGGAGGCAGCTACAGTTGAAACAGAGGAACGAGGCGCAATCGGCGATCTCGCGAAACCGTTGTCTGAGATAGAGGTTCGTAGCTTTAGTGTTGGTTGTGGCCATTACCCAGATTTAGTCGGGAGCCGCGCTGGAAGGGTTGACGCACTGGGTTCGGTGACCTGGCCGTGTGTCACAGGCCCGAGTTCTGAGTTGTGCCAGGATGAGCGCGTACAGGGACAGCTGAAAAACTGTCTTTGTCAGACCGCTGCTCCGAATGCACCTAGCGTCCACGAGCGGCGTTTGGTATTGACAGATGCTTGAGAGGTTGTTGTTTTGGGGCAGTCTGTGCGTAGGGGAAAGAATGATCCCGAGAAGGCCGTCCCGTTCGTGGGCCGCCATTCCGCTCCAGCATCAACCCTTCGCTCACGCCGCCAGCGCGCGGCATTGCCTTACGTTGGGGCACTGGAGAGGCATGGCCACTTGGCCTATGGGACAGGAAACGGTGTCGGATTTTGTGATACCACTCTGTCTTCCTCGAAGTTGTGTTCGCCTCATGGGGCTAAATTGTCGAGACTTGCGTTGACATTGCAACGCTGCGCGGTCTGGATCATCTGCAGAGGGGGCTGGAAGTACGTGAATGCACTCCCCTGCTTTCAGATTGTTGCTTGGGGAGGCTAGTATTGAATTGCCTCCGAGCCTTAACACCGCCCCGACGGACGTGAACGTTCCCGTTCACCCGTCCTTTTCCGTCGGTGGTGTGTATCTGTGTGTGCGGCGTTTGTGCGTGACGAGATGCCCTGGTCGCTCGATCCGTGCAATGAATTGAACTTTCTGTGCACCGCAAGTGAGCTGAGGCACAGCAGAACATTCTTGAAGGAACGTTATCAGGCTACGCCATCAAGGAGGACATTTGCGTGCGTGCGCATAGTGACAATGCAAACTTTCTTAACGTTTTATTTTTGTTGACTGCAAAATTGCCCGTGTTCTTTGCCAGTCCTTATTCCTTGTGTCCTTGTTATTGAGTGCCAGAATGTTTGTGCGTGTTTGCAGTGATAGCGCGCATCAGTGTTATAGGTCTAGTTGTCTCGTTGTGCGCGCAGTTTACGCGCTCCGGAGACACGATCCGATTTAATTTTACTCGCACTTAATGTTGTTAGCATTTTTTGGTGTGTGTCCGGTGGGCTAGAGTATTCCGTCCCTGTTGACGACTAGTGAATAGGTTGTGTTTGTAGTTTAGGCGAGAGAAAGTTCGGATCAGCTGCAGAAATAGAAGGGGGCTCATTTGTGGTTATACCTAGCTCCTTCCACGTGTTTTGTGGGGTTGTTTGTTTGTTCCGCTGTTATTGCGGAAGGAGAGATGAAACGAGTGGCCCTTTTAAATTCTTTTGGAATTGACTGAACCAAGAGGTCCAGTTACACTCTTAAAGGGGGGAGTTGTAAGTTCCACTTATGAGATTAGCGGCCAGGTGCCCGGGCTGCACGTGAGAACCCGCCGCTCTGTCTGGTGGTCCACCACTGTAAACTCTACGCTGCAGCCGTCGCAAATTCATCACGGCGCGCACGGGAGACGATTGTCTGGCCCACCGCATGCCACAGAAATAATCCCCCATTGAGAAAGCAGACGACGCAGCCGGATTTCGGGAACCGTCTGCGTGACGCGCGGAGGTGGTGTGATTACCGGCGTCGAAGCGCGCGGCGCGCAAGACACAACTGGTAATGCGCCCCGTCCGGCGCAGTGCACTGTCACTGCCTCTCGCTCTCACCCCGCGGGGTCGCACTCACCTGCTCGTCTGCGAGCGTGCCGTTAACCCAAAGATGGCGGCGCCTCATTGAATATTCCGTGGCGTGCTGAGTGACAGCTGTTTACGTGAATTTGGGCACTCCCTTACGCGCGTACGAAAACTACAGGGGCCTTCCCGAGAGAGGGTGATCTCGAGGTTTTATAAGGCCGAACTTGGCCATTGGAAATCGTTCTTGTCTGAGCGCCGAGCTGGGCAGTGCCCGGCGGGACAAGGAGTCTCGACTGTTGAAGCTAGGTTGGGATTTGTGAGCTCCCTAGGTTAAAGGTTAGGGTCGCGTCAGAGGTTTAGGGTGCAGCGCCGTACCGGGCAACTAGTCGGATCCTGCGGCGAGACAGGGTCTCGACCTTGGTTTCTCGAGCGGTATCTGTACGCTCTGAGAATAGGAGAGTTAGACGAAGGTGAGGAGCTCGAGTGATTTGTGCGCACTCGGAGTTAGCCTTTAGATGCAGGTTGAAGTTTTTCTTTTTGTTGCTCATGTAAGCAGTTTTCTTACTGTAAATAACTGTATATAAACTTCCGTTTCACTTAATCAATCCCAACGCCTCGAGTTCGTCAATTCGACAGCCATCTCCAAGAACTTCAACACCATCGCCCTGCCAGCGTCCTGCCAAATCAACCGGAGCCCGGTCGATTGGGTTCCTGATCGACACCGGACTTCGGCGAAACGAACCACAGGACCATCTCTACTCTGGGGGTGTTTTTTGGAAAGTTGGAAGGCCTTGTAAGGCAGTCAGGTTTTAAAGCAAAGCTTGTTACCTCTACCCCCCAAAAGTTCTTTCGCGAGCGTTGGTGTCAACAGAAAACTCCCGCGAACAAATAACAGAATTCACTGGCACCGCCAGGAATCGAACCTGGAACTACTAGCGTAACAAAGCGAGAACCCGTTGTATTACCGGTTTGCTACGAGAACACGCGTAGACGGGGAAGACAGGTGGTGAACTCACCAAGCCCATCTAAGGGTTTACCCCCTTCATTCTTGCCGGATACCACGTGATCGCGTCACGCGACCACACGCGCCGCTGTGCGCTCCTTCCACGGCACGTATTGCGGCCCTGTGCACGCCTTGCGCGTGAGCTCGGAGTTACAAAATTTAATGCAAGCTCACCGCAACGCACGGCATCTTAATCTAGTACGGCAGTCTACTAAAGCCTTGTGGCCCCCTGTGTTCTCGTAAAAATCACAGCTCCTTGTCTTCCACCCTCACCCCAAAGGACACATCAAGTAACACATTCAAATACTCCTTGATAAACAGGCCATCGCTCCAAGCCCCATCATCAATGTCCTGGCCCACATCTCCAGGCCAACAGCAAGGGTGACGTATCCTTGCAGCGCCTCAAACACTGCATCAATCAAATCATACATATGGTCAGGCGAGTTGCCACCAAGAAGCGGGGCCTTAAGGTAGACGATACCTCTCGATTAATTCAAGCTTTTGCCCTCTCGATAATTCCTTACGTCAATCCCCTGACTTCTCGGCAAGGAGGACATAAAGATACTTTATATAATATTTAGAAAGGCGATTGAGCAGGCCATTGATCTTCCCCTGAGATCGTCCATAGACAGGTTGCTTAGCACGGGGCTCTACAACATGATGGAAGAGCTGATAGAGGTCCATCGTTCAAACCAGAAGCGCCAAATGAGCAGAACTGTGGTGGGTCGCCGCATCCTTCACCAGATTGGCTGGGCAGCACAGAATGCAACTCCGCTTGATGTACTCCCGCACTCTAGGCGACAAGAACTAAAGATGCTCCCTTTACTTAAAAATATGAACCCTTCACACGACGAGGATCGCCGACAAGAACGGCCATAAGCGCTCAACACACCCTCGGTGGGGATGATACAGTTATCTCCACTGACGCCTCCCAACATCGAGGGCAGTAGTACGCCATCATCGCGGCTGCGTCCCGAACTAACCTTGAACAAGGCCGTGCGGAACCTCGGCGACGGTGCAATAGCGTCCCCGACGAGGTACTTCAACCGCTGCTGGCGAGCGGGAGCGCTGCCGCGCCAGTGGAAGACGGCGAGAACAGTGCTGATACCGAAGCCGGACAAGCCGCCCAGCATCGAGAATCTGCGCCCGATATCCCTAACGTCGTGCGTGGGGAAGATTCTCGAACACGTGCTAAACAACCGATTGCAACGGTACCTCGAGGCGGAAAGGCTCTACCCCGGCAACATGTTGGGTTTCCGGGAGAGGCTCAGCACTCAAGACGCCATGATCCAGCTACAACACGACATCCTGGACACGTCCGTCCGCACCCAAGACAACAGGGCCGTGCTGGGGCTGGGCTTGCAGAGCGCGTTCGACAAAGTCAAGCATTCGGCCATCCTGGAACAGGTCAGCAGGCTCGGCCTGGGCAGAAGATCCTACAACTACATCCGAGACTTTCTCTCGGAGCGGACCTTCGAAATACGCGTGGGAGGCCTGCAGCTGCCGCCGAAGAGGCTCAGGAGCACGGGAACCCCTCAGGGCTCGGTGATATCGCCGCTGCCCTTCAACCTCGTGATAATCGGGGTGGCGCGCAGACTCTTGGGGATCCCACAGGTCCACCACACCATCTACGCGGAAGACATCACGCTGTGGGTCCCCGGGGGTAGCAACGGCCACATCGAAGACGTGCTGCAGACGGCGGTGGACGCCATCGAAGACCACCCCGACGGTACGGGCCTGCGGTGCTCGCCGCAAAAGTCGGAGCTGCTGATCGTCCCGCCACCGGGCAAATATTGCAAGAGGGAGGCCGAGGACTCGGCGAACATCAGAATCAGAACGAGGGACGGCACCGTCATCCCCAGGGTAGCCACGCTCCGGGTCCTCGGCATGTACCTCGAGGCCAGCAGAAGTAACAAGACCACGGTCGACTGCCTCGCCACCAAGATCGGCGAGGCGGCCAGATTCGTCCGACGTGTGGCGACGCGGCACAGCGGAATGAAGGAGGCCAGCCTCCTCCAAGTGCTCCAATCTTTTGCGATGAGCCACGTCACCTACGTCGGCGCGTTCCACTACTGGCTACGGCAGGAGCGGGACCGCATCAACGCAGCCATCCGCAAGGCTTACAAGATGGCCCTGGGCTTGATATGCAGCACCAGTACGACCAGGCTACTGGAGCTGGGGGTGCACAACAACCTCGAGGAAATCAGCGAGGCCCAAACGACGGCGCAGCTCGAGCGCCTCGTCTCCACAAGAACGGGTAGGCGCATCCTGGAGCGCCACGGGATGGGACCGAAGACCACGGACTCGCATCGGCACGAGACGACGCAGCTCCAGCCGGAGGTGATGCAGCGGCTCTGGATCCGCCCGCTACCCCGCAACGTCCACCCCGACCGCAACCGCGGCCGCCGAGAAGCGAGGGCGCGCGCCCTCACCGCCAAGCACGTAAACGACACGGGCGCCCTTTACGTAGACGCCGTCCGGTACCCCGACAGACCCGACGCCTACGTCGCGGTGGCGGTCCGCGCCACCACTTGTGAAATGTACAGAATTAGTGTCTCGACTGGGGCCAGTTGGTTCATTCTGATCTTAAACAACAGCGCAAAAGACAAGGACTAGGAAAGAAGCACCGACAAGCGCTGTAAGCGCTTCTTTCTTAGTCCTTGTCTTTTGCGCTGTTGTTTAAGATCTGAAATGTACAGCACCTGCAGCGTCCGCGCTCCGTCCGTTCGCCAGGCGGAGGAGACGGCGATCGCGGTGGCGCTGATGGACCCGCGATGCACCACGGTGATCAGTAACTCGCACTCGGCCATCGCGAACTACGCCAAGAACAACGTGTGTGAAAGTGCAGTGCGCGTTGTGAGGTGTCGTGCTGTGATCAGTGAAGCGGTGCCGGCCACCCACCTCCGGTGGTTTCCGGCGCACACGGAGATCAGAGACGTGGGCGGCGGTCTCCCCAACCGCAACGAGACGGCGAGCCCGGCCGGCGGCCACCGAGCTGACGGCGGCCCCCCCCCCCTTCTCCTCCGAGCTCCGTGGCGGAAGACCACCGAGAAGACGACGACGACGACGACGGGTGGGACCCGGAGCCCCTCCTCACGTACGGGGAGGTGCTGGAGTGGTACCGACTCGGCCGCCGCACCGCGCCACCGCCCCACCCGGGACTCACGCGTTCGCAGGCAGTGTTGTTACCCCAGTTACAGACACTATCGGTAATCACGCCGGCACTCGCACGCCACGTGTGCCCGAACGTCTACGTCAGTGATGTGCGCAGTGTATGTGAGCGCGAAAGCGCAACTTTGGCCCACATCCTGTGGGACTGTTCACTGCATCCTGTAGAAGCAGCCGACCTCTACGGCCGGTTGCCGCACACCATCGCCAGTGCCGCGAACTCACCGAACCTGACATCACAAACCTTCGCCGTCCAGCAGCTCGAGGCTACTCTCGCCAGGCGGAGGCGGAGAGAGGCGCCAACGAAGGGGAAAGGGACGAGTTCCCGAGTACCTTTCGCGCTCCGCTCTCGCCGACGCCGGCGGGGCCTAGTCCCGAAGGCGACGTAAACGTGTCGGGGGGAGGGAGCGGCTCTGCGTAGCCCGGACCTCCCCTCCGCTGACATTGAATAAAGTTTCTCTCTCTCTCCAGAGCTAACCTCCTTGCGTGTGCCTCACTCAAGACCCAAGACATGGTGGCAGCAGAAGAGGCAGCCATCGCCTTGGCTCTAACTCAAGCAGGGTTTCGGAAGGTAGTAATCGATTCCCAACACGCCTACCGGAATTACCAGACTGGTTGGGTGTGCCGAATTGCACTGCGTGTGTTAAAAAGAAACATCCCCTTCGCGAGGGGCACGATCAAATGCAGAGCATTTCCGCGGGGGGCGCACCTACAAGTCGTATGGATTACGTATTGGTTGCTGTTGTTGTAATTGTTGTCTTCCAGCGTAGACATTGTCGAATAAATCGATGGTGAAACGTGAAACGTGCCGTGAACCCCCTGCCGCGGCTATGACGCAACGTGGAGCGGCTATGACGCAACGTGGCGCGGCCATGACGCAACACAATCCAACACAATCTACTTTAATCCAATCCAATCCAAATGCAAACCAATCCAATCCAAGCCAAGCCAAGCCAAGCCAATCGAATCCAATCCAATGCCCCTCGCGAGAGAGTGTTATAGCGCCGAAATCGCGCCACCACACGAACGCGTGATGTTGACGTCACGATCACGCCACAGATGCTAGCGACCGGAGCGCGCGCGAACGACATATGTGGTTTCAGCGCGAACCGACCGCGGCGAGAGAGCGCGATGCGAGCGCCCCCACCTGTTCTTGCGCGCGAACCGGCTGTTGCTCAGCGCGAACCCAACGCGGCGAGAGAGGGTGTTCCGCACGTCCCCACCTGTTGTGCGCCCGAACCGAACGCGACGAGAGAGGGTGTTACGAGCGGAGAGAAGGCGACGAGGACGCGGGGGAGAGGGCGCATCTGTGGCCGAAAGTTGAATGAGTCAAGGATATAAGGCGCATTCGTAACCTTCCGTTCTGTGTCGGCTTTGTGGCCCAGTGGGTAGAGCACCATGCACCTTGCGTTCCGCCCGCAGAGTCATGGGATCGAAACCTGGCGCCGGTAAGTATTATTTTTTTTATATAGTGTAGGGGGAGCGATGCAGACTAGGGACGTCAAATACGGGTGACATCGTGAGTTACTGAAATGCTCTGCATTTAAAACCAACTCCCTAAACGGTTCCATTCAGCTCATCTGGACACCCGCTCACGCTTCCGTGTAGGGCAACGGTTACGCCCAACAACAAGCCTGCGCTTCTACCCAGGACCTATGGAGCTGCACGAGTACTGTCACGCGCTTGTCTCGTTCAGTGACATAACCCAGCATTATCGCCTTCAGAGACAGATCCTACCTCCGCCTTATCCTGACCTTTCCATAGAAAAACAAACTACCCTACGGCACATAAATACCTGTTCCTTCCCACACCGGAGGCGTTTTAACTTATGTACCCGAATCGCTGTGACGCTGAATATAAATATTGTTCAGAAGTAGAAACACTTCACCACATAATCTGGGTGTGCGACTTTAGCCCTAAGCACCCTCCTCTCTTTCAGTCAACTACACAACAAGGGTAATGGGAGATGCTGCTGTCGAGCTCCTCGCTGCCTACACAGCTTGAGTTGGGGGACAGAGCACAGGCGGCGCTGACTGCATATGGGCTCCAGTGAATAGGAACCACTCCCCCTAGGCGCACTGCGGGCTGTTCAGAAATGGGAATAGAGGTACATTATCCTCCTCCTCCTACTTCTTTCCTCCTCCTCGTGCTCCTCCTCCCTCTTCCTCTTCCTCCTCTTCTTCTTCTTCTTCTTCTCGTCCTCCTCCACCGTCTCGGCCGGCGATCTCGTCGCCTGCGTCCTCGGCGGCAGAGATGGAGAAGTCAGATCGCCTAACACCAAGTTTGAGCTGCCGTTATTTTATAAAAAAAGTTTCCACTCATGTAGCTACACCAATACAACTCAACCAACCAGCATTGATGCATCATCATTGATTTAACCTTTCAAGAACATCTCTTTGAAGTAATAAAAGGTGTGGTTGAGTGCATTTCACTTCTCGGTGGTTTCACTATATGTAGAGTACGTGAATGAATTTAAGGGAAGCCGTGGATTGTTACAACGTATCTTGAACATAAAACATCGGGTAACAATAATGATGAGGTGCAGACATGCAATATTCCTTCAGACTAGGCCGCATGGAAAGTGTAATTCACGCACATGGTCACGCCTACGTAGGTTGATACGTGCGGTGAGGGTCCTGCCGCTACGACATCTGTGGAGCCTATCCAGCCGCAGAGACGGGCACGTTGAAGGCTCCCAAGAGAAAAAAATTTTGCTTGTATTCAGCAGCAAATGGTCAGCGCTCGCGGCTTCTTTTAATCTAATGTTGCCTTGTACCAGGGAGTGACCAGGCAGCCACTGAAGAACAATGTCATTGTTTGCGAGAAGTGCCGGTGCTTAAATTTCTGCAATTTCAGATAAAATTTATCAGGTGTTGTTCGAAAGCACAGTTCGCACGGCTTGTAAGACGCCACGTGAATCCAGGACTCTCACCCATTGTTGGGTATGATGTCCGCCGTTCTCATCAAATCCAGGCCTAACTACTGCCAGTTCTTTGGCGGTCAAATAGGTTTTGTTGTATTCTCTAGAAGGGGAACTGGGCTGATGAGATCCATCTGCTGATTTTTGGCGGAATAAGCGTGCCCGCTAAATTCATTTCCATTGCCAGGGAGAAAAACTTGATTCGGTTGTATTCCTTTCAATTCTTAGAAATGACGAAGGCCAGTTCGTTTAGTAAAACATGTTGGGCTATGTTGGCTCTTCATATTTATTTGCTCGTTCCCCTTCATGCAATGACGGGAAGTAATTCTGTCCTTATAATTCGTCATCGTAAAAACAGTGATGCTATAACGAGTTATGCTGGTATGCGTGTATCCAATTATCGAGGAATGTAACACAAAAGTGACATTATCAAATTTACTGGGATCTACAAAAACACGCAAACGTTTCATTTCACTTAGCACAACTTGAGGGGTAATGGCAGGTTGTTCACGTATCCTATGCTGAACCACAGCCCTGTTTATACACAAAGGGCCTACAGTCTCGCTACTTCTGATAGTTGATTGCTTATTTGGAATGTTAATAATTGCTTGCTCTGGCGCTGTACGACGCGAGCAGCATTCTCCAGCGTTGTACACGTTCCTCTAAAACAGGAACAAAACCTCGTTCCTCGTTCCTTCCCAAATTTGAAACGAGTTTCTGTTACAAGTTACTTTAGTTACTTTATTGCGAAAGGAACGCGTTCCAGACTCCACATCGAACAAGGCAACGTATCGTTACGTTAGCGTTAAATTTAGTTTTTCAATTTAAAATGTAGTGTCGGATAATCCTGGCGCGAAATCAAGTGTGAAATTTAAAACTCACACCGAGCTACGTATTTTGTACAAATAGAAACAGCGCCGGCGGCAGATTACCTGGAGGTAAAAAGAATCCAAAGAAACGCTCCTGGACAAATATTTTCATGGAGCACCAGGACAAACTGCAGACATTTCGAACTGTGATTTTGGTGGTCGTCGTTTATTGGCGCAACCAACGTACGCCTGTATAAACATTGCGCGTCGCCCGCTTTTCAATGGGAGCGGTAGGAACGCTTAGTGCAGGCACTTGTCCGCTATGTGGCGCGCGCCGGCCGACGTATCTAAGCTCCCTGAAATTACTAAGGTAGCGCCATCTTTAGATCTCGCCGCCTTTCGCCCTCACCCCTGCTCCTTTCCTCCTTCGTTTTTTGCCATTTTCTTTTTCGCCGGCGAACGCCGCGCGCCATTGGTCAAAGGCCAGTGACGTAGTACCTCGTCCCCGCATTGTTGGTTTTTTTCTTCTCTTCGCCACCACTGTCCATTTAAATTCGCCATTTTAGGCTCAGCTGCCTCGGAGCAGGCCTTATCGAAGCCGCCAGCGTATAACAACCGATAACAACCGAAGAGTCAGCTGCTCGTTTCAAACAAGTGTTGCGTCAGCGTCACTTTATGTAGCTTCGCGATGCCGAGTTGTTGTGCCTTCGGCTGCTCGAATAAGGTCAGTGCAGTCACGGCCAGCTCGGCTGTAGCAAGCTGTAATTTATCAAAGTCCACACAGGAATCAATGTTAGCTGTACAGCATAAAAAGGATTCACAATTGCGCTTGATAGCGCGCTTCTGGCCTTGGAATACGGTAGTTATTATAGGACTGGACACTACAGCTAATTGAAAGCTGAGCGCATTCTTTAACTGCGCGTTCTTTGTACCAGCCTTCTCCAGATATGCCCGACAGGGCCTTACTCCAAGTAAGTGTGAACGCCAATCGCACGAACATTGCTATGCCACGGACGCATTGCCAAAAGTACAGCCGTCATGGGCGAGGCCAACGAGGAGACGCGAGAACTTTGACCCTGACAGCAGCCTATAACGACGTGAAGGTGACATATATTTTGCAACAGCGTCAAAGCACCGGAAAGTGCACGGAATAAAGGTGGCATGAATGTCAGTAGCTAATGCGGGACGCATACTGAGCGCTGCCTAATGATCTACAACTAACGCTAAAAACACGAATGCAAGCAAAAAAGCCAGCGCAGCGCTCGAACTGCCGCGAACCAAGGTCGCCGCGAACCATGCGCAATCCCTCTGTGCAGCGCTTGCACGACCACAGCTTAATCACGCAAATCCAAGAACGGAAGTACTGTAACAGAGCAATTTGAAACGTCCACGTTCGATCCTTTCGCGTTCACGAACTATCCTGAGCAATGCCGCACACGTAAACAAACACGCGCTGTCCGTATGCGCCAGCGGCACCCATCCCGCAAAAAATCCCCTTCTACACAAAAATATACAACAAAACAGCCTCACGTAGGGCGTGTTGGGAATACGGGGCTCTAGAAATACTATGTAACAGAGCAGTTTGAGACGTCCACGTTCGATCCTTTCGCGTTCGCGGACTATTTGAGCACGTTCACGAACTATCCTGAGCATGCCGCACACGTAAACAAACACCGCGCTGTCCGTATGCGCCCGCGGCATCCACCCCGCAAATATCCCCCTATAGACAAAAATATACAACAAAACAGCCTCACTTAATGCATGTTGGTAAAACGGGGCTCTAGAAATACTATTAATGCTACCAAAGAACGATTGCGGCGCGAAAACAAGAGCAAACAGCACGAAAAACTGCAGTGAGCAGCCCGAAGCGTTGCGAGGGCGTCTGCTCTGAGGAAGCCAACAAAGATGGCGGCTCCGCCGCGGAGTTAAAGGGACCGCGGCGCCGCGGGTGAGGGAGAGAAATAAGAGGAGGGCAGTGGAGAAGGAGGGAGCAGTTGGCGCTACATTAGTATTTTAGGGACCTTAGACGTGCCGCCTTACGTCACTGCTCGGGAGTCGCGAACACTGTACCCACTTCTACAACCTCCATTCCATTCGTTGCAGAGAAAGTTCTGTGGTGCCGGTGCAGTGCAGCAGGGTGGTTCTGCGGTGCCGTGCATCACGGCTACACCGTCAGCAGCGCCCCTGCGTGTTTACTATCGAACGAGGTGCAGGCATCGTCGTCTGCTAATCAACCTGGCCTGTCGTCCTCTACAACTAGATGTTTACGGCCATCTGGGTTGCGTCGTACGCATCAGCGGCGACGCTAAGTTCGTCCCGCGTATCTTCGAGCTCGACGGACATTTTCACGCGGTCGCCGCAACTGCCGGTAGCCGCCTGCCAACCCACAACACCCCAACGCTCACGGCACCGAATCGCTGCACCGCTGCGGCGGCACCGCTGCTGCACCATGCGCAATTGAGCGACGCGGTGCTCGGCACCATTCCTGCAGCGGCGAATCGAGCTCTTTGGTGCACCGTACAACGGTGCAGGCGTTGCAGGGAGTCGCGGCTGAATCGAATGGAGCTGCAGAGTGTGTCTGTGAGCGTGCCTCGAAGTCGTTGGAGCGCCGGCTGGGGAACGATAGACAAACTTTCAACTATTTTGCATATTTTCCGACAAGCGCCGCTGGCTGGTGGACATGAAAGCACGTACGAAGTCTACGCAGTAGGAAAGGGTAGGGAAAGAGCAACAGGAGGAAGGCTGTGTGGCTATTTTTTCGCTCACGCGTGAGGCAAGGATTATGCAGGCGGCGTTGGTGCAACACATACGGCACTCTCCACATCGGTCTTACAAATGCGCAGTAAGGTTACTGCGCTTCAGATGTGCAAATAGAAAACTACTCACATGCAGGTAACATAATTTAAATTTCTTAATAAAACACTGCGTTGAAAGGCACAATACATAGGCGTTTAATGAATAGTTATTCAATATTGCAGTTTATTTAAAATACCTTACAGTCCTTTTGCATGGAATTGAGTAAAGGGGTTACAAAAGTGAAGCTTTGGGGATCATACACCAGAAATTTGCGAGTAACAAAACACAGCAGAACAAGTAATGGCAACGATGGTCGCGATACAACTTTAGGTCTGCAGACGATAACAAGAAAAGAACAAAGTCAACAGCGTAGTCCTACATAAAATCTGCGCTCAGAATTACAAAGTATACCGAACACAATCCGGGTAGCAGATAAAGGAAACAAGCAAGGATGGCCAAGCAGTAGCCGGCGACGCACAAATCAGCTGCTGGGGCTAGGAATACGCATAAGGGTAAAGCACTGGAAATAACGCGGAGCCTAATCACGTGAGTAAAAAACATTTACACTATAAAAAAGTCAAAGTACAGTACGAAACCGACCAACTAAATCAACTCTGAACGCCGGCCGTCCACGTTGGGCGGCGTCTCTCAGGTATTGTCGATACGGCACGCGAAGAAATGCCGCCTCCCAATGACGAAATTCCTGTTCTTTGTCAACACGACGCGTGAAATACAAAAGTACCTAGCACACCCGTCGACCCACTCATGCCAGATCGGCGACAGACCGCGAAGTGAAAAACTGCGTGCGTACTCTGTAACTTCGAGCAGTGCAGAATGCTGAGACACTGCAGCGCACCCAGCCCTATTTATAGCCGGTAACCCATCGAATGACCTCACAGCGAGCGCTAATCCCCGGGCAGTAAAGCACCCGCGCCTCGCGCGCACTAATACGGTAGTTACCCCTGACAATATACAGATACGTTGGTTTCATAATGGACCTGCAGAGCCGCTCGGACTTAGACTATGCTTCCCCGTCAGGGAACAATTCTATCGGCCAGACGCGCATCTTGGCATCTCCAGACAAACGATGAAGGATGAAAGCATTCTCACGGCTGCGCTATGTACCCGTTGAGCGCCGCGTAAGCCCAACCAGCATGAAAGCTAGCACAAGCTGCCGCCCGCGGCATGATTATTCTTATGCCTTTGACTTTCGAGAAACCACGTTCCACTGAAGGGCGCGGGTAAATTGGCCAGTTCCTAGGACGAGAAACCGCGTAGTGACTTGTGGATTTTTTTTACTCGAGCCTTGGCATAAAAAATGGCTAAAGCCTAGCAATGCAACTGTTGCAGCAGGAACGCCGTTCCTGCCGTTCCTTCATAAACCTAACGAGTTAGTGAAGCAGTTCCATCGACCCTTAAAGGAAGGGTGGCATTCCTCTGATCCTCGAAAAAAGAACTAGTTCCAGGAACGCCGTTTTGTACAACTACAACATTGCCTTGCTCGTAGTTTGTTCCGTTTTGTTGTAAATGCTGTCGCCTGTATTCTTAATATCTGTTTCGCGTACCATTGCAGTAGCCGGATTAGTCTCGTGTAGCTAACTCAAAGGAATGTCGCCGCGTTCTTTGTTCCATCTTCATGTTCTCCATATTCTACTCCAAGGACTTGTGCATTTAAAACACTGTAAGTTTCGCCATAACCACAATGTGAGAGCTGGAAGGGCAGCGTCACCGAACAGCATTAGAAGTATTGCACAATTGGGAGAAAGTGGCTATTGCTTCCACATTGACCTCTATTCTATTGGTTCACTATCTTGGTATAGTCTCCACACGGCCTGGTGATTAACTGACCTGATTAAGGGCGCCCTCATTTTCTCCATCACTTTAGAAGTCCATTGTATGCCGTTTACTGAAGGCTTTCCTCGAGTCCTTAGTAGTATTGGGTTCCGCCTGTAGAGGTTGGTTTTCGTTTACTTACCTCAACATTTTGAACAGACCAGTCCATTAGGATTTGCAGAGGTAAAGTCAGGCATTTCTATATTTGTGGGCCCGGAAAGCCCTTTGTTTGGATGTTTGAAAGGTTTACATTAGTATGAGCTTTCCTCACTGACAAACCAATATCTTTGCGGGACCGCTCACAAAACAAGTAGGTTTTTTCAAGCAGTTTATACACAAAAACGTGCGAGCTTTTCTACAGACGATGAAAATAAATTGTTGAAATGAGGGTTTCTTACCTGACGAGGCGTGATTACTGATGACACAACCTTAAACTCTATGACTGCAGCATTTAGCAATCAATCATACCCGCAGACGGCAAGGCATACACAAAAAATCCAGAACCCGAACCACTAACAAGTTTGACAGAAATGGAGGAGAGGTCCGCACATAAACAACGAAGCAACGAACGGCGCCGCGCTGGTGATCTATCAAGCAGTGAGACTTTTGTCTGTTGTACTGGCAACTAACTGCTGCTGCTGGAGCCAGAACTGTTAAAACTAAAGACCACTTGGCAGCTGCTTGTTATCCTTTATCTTACGTTATTCCTAAAGTAATCATATGACTCTTCTGCTTTATACGGTGCAAAGCGTGGAACGCTCAATAACACGCACTATGATGATCGTATTTTGCACTTATATCAGTGGCCAACCTGATAGGGATTTCGGAAAGAATTTTTGTTTGTTGTCTTTGAATTGTTTTTGTCTCTTTCAATGTCTATAGGGGTACGGGTTTGCAGAAATGATCGGCATTTTTAAGAATTGAACATTTATCGTATCTACTCGCGTAATGATCGCTCTTTTTTTCAAAAATACGATGCAAAGGTAGGGGTGCGATCGTTACGCGAGGTACATTTTTCGGGAAAATGTTTCAGCGCAGAAAATGCAAGATTGGAGGTCAGAATGTTTTCGATAAGTCTCATGAACATATTTAACAAAACAAATTAAAACATAATAAAAACTCCACCAACCACTGAATGACCACCAAGTGATGCAAAATGCAATGTTTTCATCACGGAACGCGCCGGAATTACGGAATGCGCGCGAACGAGTTTGATGTGAGGTGAGAACAGGTCGACCAATAAGTCGCTGCTGCAGTCACAGTGTCGGACATCAAGACACGGCTACCGACGCAGCAAGCCGAGGGCGTTTTTATATTTTGTGAGTACATTAGGTGCATGTAGTCAGAGTCTCTTACGCACCAATAATGGACTCACGCTTGCCGACATCGCTAACATCATCAAGTCCGCGGCAATAACGTAGCCATGTCCGCTTTGAATGAGGAGGAAACTAACGTAAGCACGACTATCGTCGTCTAGACTTGGCACACAACGACATATGGCTGTGTCAAGTTCAGGGTGCGATAATTGCGCAGGAAATGAAAAAGTCATATTTTGAAGACGAACTTCAGGGGGGCGATCATTACGCGACTGCGATCATAATGCGAGTAAATATGGTATACTGTTTCTAGATGTCGGGGCCCACAATGCATCATATGAAGAGGTGTTATACAACATGGCCCAATATTCCCGGAAAGCATACAGGTGGGCTTCCAAATTACAAAAAGTATGGTGTCAATGGGTACTGAAGCAGATACCACGGATACGTGTTTCTTAAACAGATGTTCTGTCTTGATAGCAAGGAACTTACCCCATATGAATGCATGACGGGAATCGCCGTTGCGTCGGCAAATAGGAGGCACACGACGAGAATAAGGTAAGGCACCTGAACATTCGGCTAGTGAGCGATGTGAGCAGCACGTGTTCCATTCGCTGATGTTTCTCGTCTCACGTTTGTTTTACCCCGGGCCGAAAACTTGCAACTTCTGTTGAAGTTCCTATTGGAGATGGACGATAGTATTGAGTGTTGACAGTGTATATCGAGGTCGCGTGGCAAGTACAAGGCTCCCTCTTTATGTTCCCTTCTAATTTGTGAAAAGGCTTCTTTTTTCTGGTACGCGCAACGTTTTGTATTCTCTTAGATGCTCACAAGCCTGGCTAGGACCATCGCCCACCACAAGAAGGAAGAAAATGAACACAAAACTGCTCGGGAACCCCGGAACATGGAGAAGCCGGGAAGAGAAGTCGCGCCTGCCGCAACATTTGCGCACTGTCTCCTTTCATTAAGATACGCTCAGTAGATGACGCGGTGAATCGCCTGACTTATCGTCAGCACTGCTGCAGTCATGGCAGCCATGCATCAGTCATGGCTGCAGGGATGTTTTCCCGCAAAAGAACCGCTACTGCTTCATTAGTGTCTGCGCCACGTGAAGGTTGTGGCTTGTTGGAATGCGGTATGAGGTAGTATAGCGAGGAATCAACGTAAAATTTCAAGAAACGTCGGTCGATATCCACTTACTGGATGGAAGTATTGATTTGTGGCAAAAATGTCACCGTACTTTCTGCAGAAGAATCTATTTTTTATTAGGGACATTGACGGGAAAGATAAAAAAATTGGCTCCAATCCACGCTGTGAAGGCGGTAGGAAAACGAAGCTTTAAACGACACGCAGAACAACTGCCCGTGCGATATAACTTAGATTCACACACGTGGCTCTACAAAGAGGGAAACAATGGATTCTTCCAGCCCATACCTTGAATTCGCGGGGGCGGCGTCACAAATGCAGAGGCGTCGGCCATGGCAGGGCTAGCGCCGTGGATGCCGCTGCTGTAACCCGGCCACGCGTTGGCGGAAAGAAAACGGTGAGAAGCGTCTTTCGAAGGGTGAGGCAGGAGAACCTAGACCCCGTGAGGTGCTAGCTCGGGGCTCCACCCCACGTGACGCAAGCGTAGCCAGCGAAACAATTCGGCACATGAGCTTAGTGATTCCCATTTACACCTATTTAAAGTAGTTAGTTTAGCATGTTCTATAATTTCGAACAACAGAGTAAAATTTTATAATCGCTCTAAATAAGGATCAGTGGCTACTTTCGGCTTTTGTAATTCATCTTAACACATAACCGAATTGGTCTTCACCAATTTAGAAAACGGAGTCCCATTAGTGGATAGCAGTGCGCGAAAGATAGCGCTCCTCTAGTGGCGAGGTGTCTGCATCATTCTGTTCCTAGCCTGCAAACCAGTCCTTAACCTACCTTTGCCCTACGACCACTAAATTTCAGCCAGGTTTTGCTTACCCAGAGGTGTGGTCGAATAATTCATCGAAGCCGTGCGAAGGAAGTGCGCAACGAATGCAAGGCAGCGCCAAAACAGGCCAGAAACAA
This sequence comes from Haemaphysalis longicornis, assembly GCA_013339765.2. Classification (NCBI taxonomy): domain Eukaryota; kingdom Metazoa; phylum Arthropoda; class Arachnida; order Ixodida; family Ixodidae; genus Haemaphysalis; species Haemaphysalis longicornis. The sequence continues at coordinate 24,881,172 of CM023452.1, forward strand.
TCGTCGCTGAAGCACACGACAAATTAAAGATGATGGAAGGGTTCCGCCGACACGCCCGCCGACGGGGAACGCGTGGCCATTCCGCCCATTCGCCGCGTCAACTACATTGTGCTGCTTGGGAGAAAAGCGGATTCCCCTTCCGCAGTCGCGTTGAGAGTTTCTTTTCCCAAAAGCCACGAAAGACCATTGGCTGGTAGAGGTACAAAGCTTTGCTCTAAAGGAAAACGTACAGGTGCCGTCAGAAGTAGTTGGAGCACGCGAGCTGTGGCCGAACCGCATAGGAGCGCCGTGTAGCTGCACCGGCGTTAAACTAAAGCAGCAGAACACGAATGCGCGCATGCCGACGGTAATAGCCAATCTATACTTCTCAACCCCTTCTTTAACTCGGCTTCGAGCGTTATTCGCAGCATAGTGGTCTCGGTGATTTCGCTGATGGCAGACTCTCCTAAAAATATTAGTAAAAATTGATCGCTGCGATTGCGATGTTTTTTCAGCCACTTGCATGCACTGAAAGTGTACGACCAACGCTGCCAGATACCCCCTCAGCTATCAGCGCCATCGCTGAGGCCAGTACGCTGCGAATAATGTTAGAATTCGCGGTAAAAGAAGTGGGTTGATAAGTATCGATGGGCTATCAACGTCGGCAGTCACGCATGCGTGTTCGGCTCCTTTCGTTTACCGCCGGTGTAGCTACACGGCGCGTTTATGCGGTTCGCCCACAGCTCCCGTGCTCCAATTAGTTCTGACAACGCTTGTATCTATTAGGGCGAAGACGTAATATTGTCGCAAAGCCGAATTCGACGTAGTTGTATTCAAGGAAAGACAAGTTTATACGAGTGAACTCGTGCGCCCTAAACCCCTCAAAATACACGGGCAGAGACAGGGAAGCCGCGTTCGAAAAAGTGACGTTCGCAGGCGAGTGCTGGTGAATGGAATGCCGCCACGTCTGCTCTGCGGTCAGTTATCTCTAAGCGCGGGTGTTTCTCGAACATCAAGAACAATTTAGATTAAAAAAGATTCTTCTAGGCTAGCGACGCTAGGGCGAAACATTCTCCCAATCAAATGAGATAACACGATAACACGTGCGGCATAAGAAAAAAATGTATGCAAGGTGCGCTTTACTGCGGACGAAGATAATACAACACAGCGCATTCAGGTGGTGAGAACAAAAGGTAAAAAAAACCCGATGCTGATTCTCGAGAACATTCTGGACCGTATATACCACTGTAGGAACTAAGACTTTTGTCCTTCGTATGGTTTAATGCCCAGATATTGCACATAATAGTTTTATGTGTTTCAGTAGCACGTCGCGAAAGCAAAACCCCTTTACAAATTTGCCCCGTCTGCGGTCTTTCTTGTTCTTAGGTATCGCCTCAGGAGCGTGATTTGTTTTATATTTTTGTAGCGTGAGCTACACTGGTCGAGGCTTAGGAGTTTCGCGTTGCTCGTTGAAAGCCTTGCTGCGCATGCGCGAGAAGTGACGTCGCACGGCGCACAGCTGGCGTGCGGAGCCGCCACCGCAGTGACTGAACTGGACTGGACTGCATTGAATTGTATTGGATTGGATTGAATTGAACTTTATTTTATTGGAAAAAATTGGATTGGATTGGACTGAATTGAAATGGTTGAAAATTTAAAATAGCAGCCGTAAGCATGGTATTCAGCTAATCCTAAAGAACCAGGAAACCTAAGAATACCCAGCTGAACCTTCGCTCGCGCTACGACAATGCCTGGCAAAGCCGAGCTAAGCCAGTGGTTACTTTTTTTGCAATTCCAGCCACAGAAGTCCTCTATTTGTCGCAATTGTGTGTGTTGGTTTGTGAGTGGGTGCAGCTTACGTTGGCATACCTTCATGTCTAATCACGGAGGGCAAAATAAAAACCGGTTTGTGCACGCTTTCCCAACAAGTGTCCCAGCAATTGAAAAAGTAGCAATGCTCGCCAAATCCTAGAAGAATGGTAAAATGATATTTGATACAAATTTGGACAATACGTAATTCAGTTATTTTTAGCATATCTGCTCGCGCTGCTTTGTCTTAAAATTTAGACTAAAACCTGTTGCAGTAGTGACTTGTAAAGCTCATTTAAAAACAAAATCAGTGGTAACAAGAAGACTTGGTTACGTATTTTTTGGCTCGCTTGGTCTTGTTTTTACAAATACTCAAATGTCTACATATGTACCACATTGCTTTTGCATAACAACCCTTTCATGATTCTTTGTGGCTGAATTGAAAAGTATGTGTATCGTAATTTTGTTGTTTGATATGGGAGCAGATTTTTTGTTGAAGGTAGTCGCAGATAGGTGCGACTGCTTCAAAGCTGCATTAGCAGCACACATCTTTAATTTCCTTGTACATACTCATTGCATCGTAAATTCAAACGACACGCCGAGATCCGTTCTATTCAGACCCTTCCTTCCACACCTAAAAACATTTCTCATAAAATGTTGGCTACGGTCTTCTTAAATATTCCAAGGATGGGCCCGTACACATGCCACTTTTCCGTTCCGGGTACCCCTCGTGACTTCGGGTTATTTATTGTGACCACACACAGTTCCTAAAAATAAAAACGCGCTGGAGATAGCGTGACTACACAAGTTGTGAGCCGCAAATGTTCTGTTTTGGTTTTAGCAGATTAAACAGAAAATTTTTAATAGCCTCGCATATCTCGGCTTTACTATGGCAGTATTATTTATTATTAAGCCCTTTAATGCCGCTCATAAACTCCTTGACCCAGTGTACAACCTGGGATTTGTATTAGCGACGCGTTCTTTTCGAACAAGCCCTATAGAAAGCTTGTATATGGAGTCTGATATGTTGTTTCTGGAACATCAGCGTGCATACAGAGCCCTGTTATATGCAGTCAAAAACACTTCTCTCCTAAAGTAGCCATCAGAAATCTTAATGTATGATTCATACACTGTAGGTATGTTCCTAAAACGACCCTCTATTGCGCAACCCCATGTAATGTCCATAAACACTTTGGCATCCGACATGGAAATTTTGTTTAAAGACCCGTGCAAAACCACCTTTACTGACGTCCTTGCGCCATGGAAACGGCAGGCGGTTGCATGTGACATGTCTTTTGCTAAAATAGCAAAGAGCAAGCTCCTGAGCATTAATACACCAACATTTTTTTAGGCCTTCATCACAAATACCATTGCACAGGAATTTTACACAGATGCCTTTAAAACCAACACAGCTGCTTCTTGTGCTGTTTGTGGACCAAGTTTTCTAACTCTGAGACACTCAATACTAAAACCAGCAAATTCACAGTATGAAGCTCATGGCATTTTAATGGATGTACGGCACATACTACAACCACAAATACACGATTCAGTCATATATAGAGATTTCCAGAGTGCAGTGACAGCTCTGTATTCTGCAAAACCTCACAAAACTGCAGTGCTTAACTTTCTATTAAACATCATCCTGTAAGCTACGCTATGGGCGTGGAAATCACAATCTGCTGGGAACCTGGGAAATGCGTAATAGCCGGAAATGAGGCTGCTGAGCGTGAATCAACTGCTAGACTTATTCGTGATATATAATGTGGACATTACATCTGTACCATACTTGGACATCAAACACTCATCAAAAGAAAACTCCGTAAAAGCTCGTAGAAACATTGGCATAAGAAAACAGAAAACAAGCTCTATTTAATCAAACCAACCATAGGCAGACACACAGCAGGAAAGCTACACACATCTGTTGACATCGCACTTTGTCGACTAAGGATTGGGCACACACATGGCACACACGGGCATCTTTTAAATGGTACTCCACCTCAAAATTGCGTTAGATATGGAGGGACTCTTTCTGTACAGTATGTGCTAATTGAATGTACAGATTTTTAACCAGAAAGACGCAGGCATTTCTGAGACCTATACACAAAACATATACCACAACGCCCAGATCACTGTCTATCAGACGAAGCAATTGGCAAGCTCAAAAATGTGTTAGCTTACGTTGTGGATATAGATTTTAAAAGTAAATCTCATACAATATGCAACTGCAGCCTGACCTCAGTGTTGAGGGCTATCTTGTAGGCTTCCAATGTGATACTCGGAGGCCGCACCCTTTTTGCCATTGACACAACTACCTGTTCGAGGCACCCTGTTTTTCAAGACCCCACGTACTCGCGCTTCCTAACTATTTTATACCCACCTTCCTTCACTAACAATCGGCCCTATACCTCTTTACAGGATGGTGGCAGGGTCCTTCAATGCCTTACTTGGCACTAAACTGTTCCGTAACTCAATGGGAGAGCTTCATATGCTGCGTGTGACCGCCGTGCGGTGGCGCCACCCTCTAACTGAGGTCACTACGGTCACTCCTCGGGCGGCGTTGCGCTGGCTCGAACGGCGGAGCCGCAGCAAGTTGTTTTTGTTTTGGTGCGGGAAAAAATGTGATGTGCATCTCGCGCTCTTGTGATGCGGCTTAACTAGTGCAACGACGATGCCGAACATGTGTTGCGCCCCGGGATGTCATTCCTTGTACAACGATACCACAGAAAATGTTTCCTTGTTCAGTTGACCGAGCGACGGGGAGCTGCGTGAGAAATGGAGGTGCGCCATTCCAAGGCAAGAAACGGAAGATTTCCGCTTCGATTATAAGTATGTGACAGTGTGTGGAAATGCACTGTGTTTTAGAATGGAAAACGCAATTTACCCTTTTGAGAGTGTCGTGGACCTAGAATTGTACAAGGCTAACTTAAAGCCGTATTTTTGTCATATTAGTCAGGCTGTAGCAATGCTTCATTACCTGTTTTCAAACTTGTATTGCCTTGCGCTGAGGCTTGCGTGCATAAAATACTTGGGACGTACTTGTGCTTTTACTTTTCGTATTTCTTACCTGGCGTTTCAAAAGGAGCGCCCGTTTGCTCTTTTTGCGTACGTCCAGTCGGGCAATATTGTTTGATATGAAAAGGGTGCCACCTTTTCGCTAATTTCATTTTTTGTTTCTTCGACAATGTTCGCGATGCTATTTCCATGGATGTGAAATAATAACATTCCTAGAGTAATGCATGCATAGCAAACCCCGCGCGACTCACTTTATTGACGTTCATCTGTGCAGGTCACACTGCGGACTGCTTCTTCAGCGGTTGTGTTTTATTCTAGTCTTATGTAGAGCAGTAGGTCGCTTAATTAAACTTCGTTCAGAAAAGCTTTGCGTCGTTCTTGGCTACGTTGCAATATTCTGTCTCCTCCCTGTGCTGCACATCGCAGCGTGAAAAAATGAACTTTTCTGCGCTGGTCCACGCTCTTTTGTCTCCCTTCGTAACATTGACTTTTTTCGTTGCGTGTGATAAAAGCAGTTTTATTGTTCTTTTTTCGCTTCCTGATTTTGCAAGGATTGCAAAGCGTGGAAGCGGAAAGACCCATGGTGCAACATATATTTCTAAAGCTCAAATTTCCCGTGATTGCAATTTCAGAATCACGATTGTCGAGGGATATACGCCTTTCCGGGTACACAATTGCGCAGTCGACGACTGGCGTAGAAATATCAAGAGTTTTAGTGGCCCTGAGAAACGACGTCAACACCGTGGTGCATAGCTTACCACCGGATAAATCGTATGAATACGTGGCAGCAACTGTGCGGGGCGCTGGTTTATCCTTCACAATAATTGCTGCTTGCATTCCGCCTGGAGTGGCATTGAATACAAACCGCCTAGAAAGCGTCATCAGCACCACACCAGGTCCGCACATTTTGACTGGGGATTTCAACGCTCACCATCCCTCCTGTGGCAGTGTAAAAACGACAGTTAAAGGGCGGCACCTTCTTGACATTGCTCAAAGACTCAGTATGAGCATCGTCAACAGTGCAGAGCCAGCGTTTTTTCCGGGGCAAGATATCTAGCGTGTTTGACGTCACGGTCGTCTCGTCGCAACTTATGCCAAGGACGAGCTGTACAGCCGACATCGAAGGGCATGGCAGCGACCACGTGCCGACCTACATTTCAATGGATGACCTTACGGGTATTCGCCCACAACGTGTAATTCGCTGCTCAAACTGGGAAGGATTTAAAACTGTGATGGAGGAGTGTGCGTACTCAGTGAGCTCATATGAGTCCTTCGTGGAAACAATGTCAAGAGCTCGCAAGTGTAGCACCAAGGTGCTGAGACAAGTACAGCGCTGCTGACTCAGAGTTCGCGAGCCTTCGAGCAGTGCGTCGACGAGCAGAAAGACGAGCCCGTCGGCCGCTAGCGCCTGAGGATATCCGAGCTTCCAGGAGTGCTGAGAGGGAAGTCCAGAGGCATAAGGACAAGCTTTCCAAGCGCGAATGGGAGTCCTTCTGCTCGAAGCTAGACCCGAGGAAGCCGCTTTCCAAGATATGGCGCTGGTTAGGAGCCTGCGGACCCCACCAACTCAACTGCACCCTTTAACTCCATGGCACTCAGCACGAAAACGACTGATCTACACGTTGCGAACTCCTTCTGTAGGAAAATTACCACGGCGCAGACACCTGTGCTACCACCATGTCCGGCCCCGAGTGAGGATTCCCCAGAGTTGTCGTCTCCAGTGGACATGCCATTCTTAATGGCAGAACTGCTTGCGGCACTGACTTCCATAAAAAAATCCACGTGCCCAGTTCCGGACGGAGTCACTTATACAACCCTGTTCCATTTAGGCGAAAAGGGGAAGAGGTCCTCTCAAACATTTTTAATCGCTCGTGGGAGACTGGCTGTCTAAGCCAAAATGGAAACACGCTCGCATTGCGCCTGTTCTCAAGCCAGGGAACATTCCAACTGCCATCGATTCCTACCATCCCATAGCCCTCCAGAGCTGTGTAGGCAAGCTGATGGAGAAGATGGTGCTTTATCGCTTGGACTGGGATCTGGCAGTCATAAATGCATACCGGCCACAGAACTCTGGTTTCCACAAAGGCCGCAGAAGCATTGATAACGCCACCGCACTTGCACCCAGCATCAACCAAGCTAAATATAGATGTAACATCACCATTGCCATGTTCGCGGACATCAAATTAGCCTATGACTGCGTAGCGCAAAGCTCTAAACTCGGCTATGAAATATTCAGATATTGGAGGCCGGATGTATGCATGGTTATCAGACTACCCTTCCGATAGGTACGTCTACATGTCAACAGACAGCGGCGACTCAGCACCATACAGAGTGATCCAAGGTGTTCCTCAGGGAGGGGTGATAATCCCCACTCTGTTCAATTTCTCCATGATAGGCCTGGAGAAATGCTTGCCTCAGTTGGTCGAAATCTCCCTGTACTCGGACGATATCTGCATATGGAGCTCTGGCTGTAACAGGCGTGTGCTACGATAGAGACTGAAGCGAGCAATCGACTACATTGCAGCGTTCTCGGCAGCACGAGGCTTCGTAATCTCGTCAAGCAAATGTGCTGCGTTGGCTTTTACGAAGCGGGAGCTCACGTACTATAGGCTAGCTGTTGGAGACAATGACATCCCATACGCTTCCAACCATAGGTTTCTGGGGGGACATTGGACTGGTCGCTCACCTGGTAACCTCATGCCCGCCATCTCAAGGAGAAGCTCTCATCAATCGCACGCATATTCCGTATGCTTTCCAGTAACTCCACCGGTTGCTCTATTAACTCTCTCATTCGGCTATACGAAACGCTCTGCGTCGGTTTGATACGTTACAGCATCCCTGTATTGGTCCCTCTCTCTAAAGGAACGATCAGGGCTCTAGAGTCCCTTCAAGCCCACATAGAGGACCTGCATTGATGTCCTGAGAACTACTTCGACTGTGGGAACACTGACGGAGTGCCGACGCCTGTCACCCTTGGCTCTCGGCGCGCAGGAGCTTCTTCGCGTGCGACTGCGGATTGTGGACAAGGCAATGTGATCACCCTTTAGCGCCAAATTCGGTCCCTGAAGTGCGTGACTGCCTGCCGCATCATTACCAGCCGCCAGCTCTTCCGCTGCCTCCGCCCTGGATGTTCCCAATGATACAAAATTGTGACCGCAGTGCCCGGAATTTCAAGCAAGGAGCATATTCCGCCTGCAGCTCTGCGGTTTTTTGCCCTTGAATATAGCCAATACACATACGGAGTACACACGCACCTGTACACTGATGGGTCGGTGTCATCCACATCATCCACTGTTGCTGTGTGGATACCTTCATCTCACACCATTCTCAGTGCCATTCTAAGCCACAAAACCTCATCTACGCCTACCGAACTCGCAGCTCTGCTGCTGGCCTTGGATCATATCATCGAGCAGCCTGCACGCGTGTGGGCCACCTTCACGGACTCTCGGTCTGCACTGCAATGTTCGCCGTCTTTCCCCAAAGATCAGCTTGTGCTTTATGTACATGCTTTGCATCTTCAATCTCTGCAGGCGCGTCATCAGATAACACTCCAGTGGGTTCCTGCCCATTGCGGAATAACTGGAAATGTGAAGGCGGACGGTGCTGCTATAGTCGGCCATAGTGACGTGATTGTACTGTCTTCCACCAACGGCACAAACTACTTCTTAGGACGAAAAATTTCAAACAAAAAGCTCATATGAACACCTGGAATAAAAAATAAAATGAACTTTGTAGTGAAATACAGATTAATAAAGTGAAAGTACAATAAAATAAGTAGTTTGATTTGCTTGCCCCAGTAGTCACCACTGCAGCAGTGGAGCGAGAGAGCACACTGAAAGATGCGCCACGTCCTAGTCGCGCATCCTTGGATCGCGCTGGCCTGGACCGATTACGTCACCTCAATAATCAGCAAATAGCATGAATCGCATTTCTAAGGCGTTTTAACCCTGCGGCGAAATATTAACATGAGCTTATTACTATCACCACAGCTCCGCATAGTCCAAGTTTCGCTCAAACTCGGGCCTTCTGGAATAGCACCCCTGGACTGGACTGGGCTGCATTGAATTAGTTTGGATCGGATTGAATTCAAATGGATCGCATTGGATGGAAAATCGTTTTAGCATCCGTAAGCATGATAATCAGCTAATTATAAACAACACGGACACCTAAGAATAACCAGCTGAACCTTCGCGCACGCTACGTAAATCCTGGCAGAGCCGAGCTAAGCCAGTTATTATTTTGTAACCCCGCAACAGAAGTGCTCTATCTGTCGCAATTGTGAAATTGTTTGTTTGTGTATGGGTGCAGCTACACTAGGCAATTGCTTTATATTTATTCCCGAGGACAAATTAAAGCACTGGTTATGCCCGTTTACCCCTACAAGTGTCCCAGAAATTGAACGAAGCAGTAATGCTTGCCAAATCCTAAAAGAAATGGTAAAATGACATTTTAAGAAGATTTAGGATAAAGTCTCGCAGTATTTTTTTTTATTTTTTCTAATTATCCAACTTAATCCTTAAATTTAGAATAAAAGCTCTTGCAATCGTTCGTAGTACTTACATTGGTGCTTTTTAAACAAAAGCATCAAAGTAAGTAAAAAAAAATTGCTAATATGCGTCTCTTCACGCTGGGCCATGATTTTCTAAATACTGTAATGCTTATATGGCCACCACGTCGGTACTGCTGAAGAACCATGACCTGGATATCTACAACTTTGCTTGGAGGCTTATATGTCGCACATTCGTTTTCTGGTTCTGCAGCTGTTTTAGTTGCAACAAATCGCAGACAGGTGCGACTGCTTCAAACCTGCATCAGCAACTTCACTTCTTTCATTTCCTTGCCGTACAAATTTATTATATTGCAAATTCAAACTAAACGCCGGAAAGCATTCTATTCAAAGCATTCCTACCACACCTAAATAATTTTTTCATAAAGTGTGGAATGCAGACTTCCTTAATATTCCAAGGATGGGCGACTACACATGCCAGTTTTCCCTTCCGAGTACACCTCGCGACTTGAGTTTATTCATAGTGGTCATACACAGTTCCAGTTCGAACAAATTAAAACGCGCTGGGGATAGCATGACACACAAGTTGTGAGCCGCAAATGTTCTGTATTGGTATTGTTAGATAATACTGAAAATTTTCCATAGCATTGACAGATCTCGGCTTGACTATGGCAGTATTGTTTATTATTAAGCTCTTAAGGCCGCTCAAAAACTCCTTGACACAGAGTACAACCTGGTCCTACGATTAGGGACGGGTGCTTTCCGAACAAGCTATAAAGAAAACCTGTATGTCGAGTCTGATATGTGGTCACTGGAACATCATCGTGCCTACACAGCCTTGTTATATGCAGTAAAAGCACATAATACAACCACACATACACGATTCAGTCTTATATACAGATTTCTTGAGTGCAGTGAAAGCTCTGTATTCTGCAAAGCCTCACAAAAATGCAGTTCTTAACTTTCTATTAAACATCATCCTGTCAGCTACGCTATGGGCCTGGAAATCACAATCTGCTGGGTACCTGGGAAATGCGGAATAGCTGCAAATGAGGCTGCTGTGAGGGAAGCAACTGCCGGACTTATTCGTGATAATGTGGACATTACATTTGTACCGTACTTGGACCTCAAACCACTCATCAAAAGAAAACTCCGTAAAAGCTGGTAGAAACATTGGCATAAGAAAACAGAAAACAAGCTCCATTTAATCAAACCAACAACAGGCAGACATACTCCAGGAAAATAACACTTATCCGTTGAGGTCGCACTTTTGTTGACTAAGGATTGGGCACACATATGGCACACACGGACATCTTTTAAATGGTTCACCACGTCAAAATTGTATTAGATGTGGAGGGGCTCATTCTGTACTGTATGTGCTAATTGAACGTAGAGAACTTCAACCAGAAAGACCCAGACATGTCTGAGTCCTATAGACAAAACATATACCACAACACCCAGCACACTTTCTTTCAGACGAAGCAATTGTCAAGCTCAATATTGTGTTAGCTTACGTTGCGGATGTCGATTTTTTAAAGTTAATCTCATACAGTATGTAACCGCAGCCTGCCCTCAGTGATGAGGGCAGTGATGAAGGCTTCCAATGTGATACTCGGGGACCGCGCCCTATTTGCATTGGAAAACTGCCCGAGGCACCCTGTTTTTCAAGACACCACGTACTCGCGCTTCCGAACTGTTTTATATCCACCTTTTTTTACTAACCATTGGCAAAATACACCAATTTTAGACAAGTAGCTCTAAACAAAACACCAGCACTCCTTTTAATGCTCCTTGGCCTAGTAGCCTTTGCGCCATTAAAACACACCCTCATCATCACTAGCTAATATCACAAGCAGTACAGCTACTGTACAGAACAGTGTGAACGCGTTTGTTACAGATTGCGTCCTCATCGAGGCTTGCACTGTACTGTACGTAGGTAAATTCGTGGCCACAAACGGGGACCACTGGTCTATAAGCACGATCACTGCACGTACTCAATCTCATGCATTCTTGCATCCGGTGAACGTGTGCCTGTGTTGTGCACGCATAAAATCAAAATAAAAATATTTTAGCGAATCTATAGGCAGTGCTTTGGAAGAAGGGGGCTCTCATCTAGGTTTAGCTGTTCCACCTATTACAGGCGGATTTGGGCCTGTATTCACACCGATTAGGAGACAGAGAAGGCTCAATAATGGGGATTAGTAAGCTGTTCCCTACTGACGGGAGGGTTTTTCAACTAGAAATGGGAAGGACTATAGTGAGGTGGCTCGAATAATGCACATTGAGGCTACTGCCGGAAAAAGGAAAGCACACAAAACGTTGAAGATGAGATGCAAAGGATTAAACAAGCAACTTTCGGGCACAAACGAAATTTAGAAAGAAAATCGTGAAGATACATTTATTAATATCATAAACAAACGGCCTAAAAAATACAGCGCCAAAGCAAGAAAAGAAAAACATAAACACCACAGTGTAAACGAACGAAAATATACTTTGATTCATTTGCATTGTTTACAATTATGGCTGTGCGAATATTGGAAACTTTCGAATATTACTCGAATAATTAATATGGTGTATTCGTATTCGCTTCGAAAACAATGTGTTTGAAGCGTTTTGATTATTCGAAAAATTTCGAATAATCGGCTATTATCCAAATATTTGGGTTGATGAGGTTCGGGGGGTTCAGGGGGGGCTTTCAGCTACGCAAAAATTACCAAAACATCTTTTTTTTTCAAAGCCACATATTCGGATTCTGTGTTTTGTATTATTTGCGTTTGCAAAGTTTTCCTCCAAAAACCGTTGCAAAGTGGCAATAACAATACTTTTGCCAGCTGCGGTGATAAAATGTCAGCGCGAAATTGCGAAACAACGGCAATTTTCCGAGCGCTGTATCTCCGCAACTGTGCCACCAGGCGAGGCCATTTTGGTACCATTGGATCGGCCGAACGATCCTCTTTCCAGTCTTGGCCATCTCTTCTATCTTCCTTCATTCATAAACGCACGAATGACAGAAAATAAAGATGCACAAACAAAGCGAGAGATTGATGCTGAATCGCGGTTGGCCTTTCGGTCGGCGTGAGTTAAAACGTTTTAATTGGCTTCGCGGCGGCAATGAAAGATGGCGGCCGCCTGAACTGCGTAGTGCGCGTACCTGAGCTCATTTGTGCTGCTTCGCTCGGTCAACTTTCTGTTCAGTTATTTTATTTGCTGTGGTATTCAACACGGACATTATTGCGGGATGCCTGAGATCACTAGCCAGATTCGGGAAACTGCGTGCCTCGAAAGGCGGAGGTCATTGAACGCTTCGTGTGCACGTGACCTAACCCCGATGTGTGAAACGCGATGTTCCTGTGCTCGTCTTTGCTGCGCTTCAATACGCTTGATGTTGCAAGTTCCTTTATTGCGAAAGGAACGCGCCGGAGCTCCACATCGAACAGTGGAACGTGTCATTAAATTAACGTTACATTTCATTTTTCAGTTTAAAATATGGTGCAGGATAATTCTGATGCGAAATAAAATGACAACTTTAAAACTCACACCGAGCTACGTATATTGCATGAATAGGAACACTACCGGTGGCAGATTATCTGGAGATAAAAAGAAGCCAAGGAAACGCTCCTAGGCGAATATTTTCAGGGAGCACTAGAAAAACTGAAGACATTTCGAACTGTGATTTTGATGCTGGTCTTTCATGAGTGCAACACATATGGCACTTTCCACTTGTAAGGAGTGCTTCAGCGACCCTCGCCGCGAGCTCTTTCCTCGTACCCTCTCCGCCGCCGAATGCCTACCGGCCGCGGGACCTGGAGACATCGGTGCCCGAGAGATGGCGCTGGTGGACGTGGAGGAGCGGTCGGTTGTGTGGGAGAAGCGCGCGGCTGGCGGGACTCTGACTCGTGACGCTGGGAGTTTTGGCTGGTGTATCTGTGTGTGTACCCGGACGGGCGACAGGGAGGTAGACGATGTCAGTAAAACGTTTTCTTGTACACAACCGCAGTGTGCCTCATTCCTTGGCATGCCGTAGAGAGCAGGGCCACATCTGGCGCCCGAACGTGGGGCTGATTTCAAGCCCACCCGTGGATATTTGCTCTCTTCGGCGGCCAGGAAGGGGCCCACTGTGGTTTGAGGCGGCATTCCTTTGTTCCGACAAGGAAGCGCCATTTTGGCCACAAGGCTACCCTTACCTTTGGCCGTATACATGCAAGTTTGGTAAATTAGTTTGATGGCGGTGTTTTGATTTCTTAGTTTAGTTTTCACGATACCTGAGGAAGCCTGAAGTTTTTTGGCGTTTTTCGTTCTGTGTTTGTGTAACAGCTTAAGTGACTACATTACATTGGTGGTATACATACGTACCGTCTTGTAGGAAGGTAAGTAGCGTTTGACAAGAAGTCGCTCGGGTATTCTGATGCGCGTCTACTTCAGCTTTTTCGTATTTTGATGTGTGTTTACTTGAGTTCTTTAGTCTTATATTGTCTGGATGCCTCTGTTCCCGTTGTAGATTTCTGAATGTGGTTTGCTTATCGCGTTGCGTAGGTTGCTAGCGCGGAGTTGTTTTGTGCCGGCATGTGTACGGTTTGGTGTTGTCGATACAGCTGATTCTTCTACATAGTGCGCTTGCGATGGCCCCGACCACAAGGGGTGACACGGGACAGAAGGAGAGCCTGCAGGGGTCGGGGGGAGACGCGGCGGCGGACGCCGTCTTGCGGGAGGCTGCTGAGCATTTGCAGCCGAGGCAGATGACCGCGATGTTCGCGGAGATTACCCGAATGTTTGGTTCGGCATCATTGGCCACCGCCGCGGCCCCAGTAGAGTAAGGTTCACGGCCCGCCCCTTACGTTGAGGTCCCCTCATACTCCGGCTACGGTGACGCAAAATCGGTGTACGAGCTCCTCCAAAAACTCGATTCCTACCAAACGGCGCTGGGCGCATCAGAGGAGGATGTGTGAGGCAGGTCCTGCACGTGGCATCTGGTGGGAACCACTGCGGGGTGGAGGCGCTGCCAGCCGGCGTTCACGTCGATGGCAGATTCTAAGGACCGCTTCGCGCGGAGTTCCTGCCGCCCAATTACGAACATCGCATGGGGGACGAGATCGGTCTTCGCCCCTAGCACACCGAGGAGATCCTCCTGGAGTACTGGCGAGCGATGCAGGAGCTCTGCGAAGGGGCCGACCCAGCGGCAGAAGACATGGACACACTAGCACGGGTGTGCAGGCAAATGCCACCCGCGTTTTAGACCGCACTTTCGGGGCCGGAGTTTTCCTAACCTCGAGGAGCTCGCACAGGAAGCGCGCATAGTTCAGGCAGATTTTCTCGCCGAGCTTCGCTACAGGCTGCCGCCAAGGTCTGGAGAATCCCTCGAACCTGGTTGCGCTTGGTCAGGAGCGTCGGTGCCTAGCACCCATCAGACCGAAACAATGGCCGTGAGGCAAGAGAAGACAGCGGACAACTCCGCTACTCTGAGGGCGCTAGACCCGTATTCATACGAGGAAAGGCGCCGTTCGGAGCTGGACGACCGCCGATCGGCCCCTCGGCAAAACGCCGGCTTTCGGGGACAAGAGGGAGTGAGTAGCGGCCACCCAAACTCCTCGGTCGGAAACCACGCAGGCGTCTGAAGGGGCAGCAGGACGAAACGGCCCGTTTGTGCTGGTTTTTTCGCAAGCCTGACCACTTTTCCCGTCAATGCCACGAGAAAAGGCGACGCAGGGAAACTTGGATCGCCGGTGGCGGTGAAGGGCGGTAGCTCGTCGTCTCCGGCGGGAAGCGAGAAGGGGGGGCGGCAGCCAGAGGGGGTGCGTGGAAGCCCCCTGGGCACCCCTACGCCTGCGCCGAAGGGCAACTGGCCCCCTCCGCATGCAGGCTGCATGGAGATCCCTCTTCGTCTGCCCCACTCATGCGAATAGCAATTAGTCGGTCAAGAACTTTGTGCACTGGTCGACATAGGCTTGACGGTTTCTCTAATCGGGGATGAAATCTTCGTAGCCTGCCGGAGAAGAAGAATCCGGATCAGGTCCGCTGGGACACCCTTGAGCTTAGCAGCAGGGTCAGCGAAAGCAGAGGGAGCTTTTAGACTTAGGCTCACTTTGGACGGCAAGAAGCGCAGGCACCGTTTTGTTTACTTGCATGGCTGGTATACCTCGTTCATACTGGAAGAGACTTCCTTCCTAAGGAGGGCATTGTGCTCGACATGGGGAGGAATGGCTACCAGTACGGGCCGCTAACCCAGTTTTTTTTCTTTCGCGAACACGCCGACGCCCGGTTTACGATAGCAGCAGGCAACCAGTTCTCTACTGTGCCGCGGAGGGCCAGAGGTATGCGTCAGGAAAGATGAGTGGCGAGGTGGCAGAGATTGTCGCCTCTTTTGCAGGATGCGACGATCAGCGTTGAATGTTGGCGGAAACATTGCTCCCCTTTTCGGATTGCTTAGCCCAGAGACCTAGCTTGACAGATGTGCTAGCGCACGAGATTGACAAGGGTTATGCTCGGCCATTCCGGTTCAATCCCGGGCCGATAAGTGCCCAGTGAGTGGGCACAGGAGCAGCGCCAACGGCGTCGCATTCACCCGTAATGTTTTCAACATGCAGGCTTTGCTTTCATTGCTCGTGTCATGGCTGTCCTTGGTATCCTGGTGCTCCGATTGTTCGTACGCACTACCGCAAAACGTGGTTTGAAACAGTCACTACGCCTGCGTGCAATTCATAGGAAGGCCTGACAACGCAACTTTTATCGACCCCGACAAGTGGATGTAATTCGACCTTCGGTTTCCAGCCCAATCTTCAGTGACATTGTCTTCCCCGGCCAACATAAACGAGCCGCCTCCCCCGGCAGGCTTCAGTGGGCACGGGTGCAGCGCCAACGGCGTAGCATTCACCGGTGTTGTTTTCAACATGCGGGTTTGTAACAAGTATTCATTACATGCTACAAAGAACGATGATCCATTTCTATTGCTGTTCCCATGCCCACGGGTGTTGTGCGAGACTGTTGCTGAGTGTTTTCCTATGGCCTCATTACTGCTGTGTTCAGGTGACATAGAAGAGAACCCCGGGCCTACTACTCGCTCTGAAGCATTGTTAGAAGTTGAGTCTTTGCCTGATAACCCCGCTGAACAAATGAACATTCTGTTTCAACTGCTGAAAGACATTCATTTACGCTCATCTCAAAGTTCGAAGTGTCAAGCAGATTTCGTAACTTAAGTCACAACGATTAGGACCGGCCAAAAAGGAATCGAAACAACAATGACAAATATACAAAGCCGATTGGATCAAATTGAGAACAAGTTAAAGGATATCGATACCTTCAGTGATCGACTATCTACCGTCGAGAGATCTATAGAAGAACTAACCATCGAAAATAACGTTTTACAGTTACGTCTAAACGAATTAGAAGATCGGTCTCGCCATAAAAACTTAATATTTCACGGCATCCCTGACGCCAAAGAACCCTGGAAAGATACCGAGTCGAAGTTGAATACCTTGCTAGCCGATGCAGATATGTCCCTCCCAAGTAACGCCATCGAACGGGCCCACCGTCTCGGTACGCACTCCTCAAACCAGTGTCGCCCTGTCATAGCAAAACTTGCAAGCTTCAAAACAAAAGAGCTCATTCTTTCGAAGCGAAAACAGTTCAAAGATAGTGACATATCTATATCCGAAGTTTATTCATCCTGCACTGGAATCGCTCGTAAAAAGTTAATCGAATTTGGCAGAAACTACCCCGGATCTCCCGATTTTCAACTGCACCACACTAAACTGCATCTCAACCGCAAGGTATACGTTTATAATGCAGCTAGCAATAGCATCGAACGACTTCCTTCAAGTAGCCGAAGCTCGGGTCCTACTGACGACACTTTGCCACGAACGTCAGCGTAGGTAAACGCAAGGGGAAGTGGCCGACAGACTACGCCTCGTGTCTCTGTACTTTTCCCTAACATCAGAAGCATTCTAAACCAACACAACTCGTTATCAAGCGCAATAGACTCATGTTCTGCCCACATAATCGCATTAACTGAAACTTGGCTTCTGGAACACGTGCGTCACTCGGAAATTTTCGTAAATGCACCAAATGTCATTGTGTATCGATGCGACAGAACGGAACGCCGAGGTGGCGGAGTCTTGCTAGCTGTTTCCCGAGACATTCTTTCGTCTGCCATTCATGTGAACAGTGACCTTGAAATGGTTTTCTCGTTAATAACGCTCGGTCTTCTCAAAATAATCATAGGTGTGTGCTACCAACCGTTCGCCATCTTCGTCCTCTACGTTCGTTAATAAATTGCATGATTCTGTCAATATTGTTATTATTCGATTTCCATCGTATCCATTGTTCCTTCTTGGCGATTTTAACTTCCCAAATATCAAATGAAATCTTCCCCTCCGGTTTTATCGCCCTCTTCGGCGCTTTCTAAAGATTTCCTAGATTTTGTCCCGTCTTCTCTTTGTCACAGTTAGTTACCGAACCCACCCGAGTCTCATTTACCACGACAAACACCCTTGATTTGATTCTATCCACCCATCCAGACTATGCTTCAACCATTACCTGTTTACCAGGGATTAGATACCACTCATTGCTCACCTTTCACTTACATGCAACCCCTCCTGAAACCACCAGAATGAAGAAAACTATTTGCAATTACAAAAAAAGCTAACTTCGATGCTATCAATCGTGAATTGTCTGAATTTATTGACGTCTTTCTGACCGATTTTAACAACCGGTCCGTTCAGTCTAACTGGGATATGTTTGCTCCCAAAGTTCATCGCCTCACCGTAAAGCACATACCAACCTACACCATTGTTAGTCACTCACAATCGCCATTGTATAATAGCACTATCAAACGCCTGTCGAACAAGAAAAAACGCCTTTATCGTTCAGCTAAGCGCTCGCCAACTAACGAATGATGGGCCACTTATAAAACCGCATCTAGTATTTACGTGAGCGCACTCAAACAAGCTAACGATAACTTCGTTTCTAACGTATTGCCGTCAATGTAGAAACAAATGTAAAAACGTTTTGGCGCGTTATCAATCCTCCAAAAGATGCTTCCATCTTATTGCAACACTCATCTGGTGACACAGTTCCCATAAATCAGTGTGCAACAGCCCTCAACAACGCATTTGCTTCCCAGTTTCCAAAAACATGTGATGTTCCACTTCCTTCCACCTCTTGCTAGAATCACCTCTATATGCCACCAACTTTAGTAGATGTTTCTGGTATCGCTTCCCTTATCAACAAATTATGCAACCATTCTTCCCCTGGTTGTAATTCGAATAATAGTAATTTTTTAAGAAATACTGTAGAAATTAGTTCCATCATATTAGCCAAGATATTCCAACAATCGCTCGACACTTCTACTCTCCCATCTGAATGGAAAATTGGGAAAGTGGTTCCTATCCATAAATCTGGTAGTAAAAATTCCCCTGCTAATTATCGCCCCATTTCCCTCACATGTACGTGCTGTAAGCCATTAGAACACATATTATTCACAAACCTTTTAAATTTTCTTGAAAGTGATTCCTTCTTCACGTCATCTCAGCACGGCTTTCGCAAATCATACTCCTGTGATACACAACTGATAAATTTACAAATTGATTACACCGCATTTTGGACAACTCATCACACGCTGATTGCATCTTTTTTGGATTTTTCTAAAGCATTCGATAAGGTCTGTCATAAACTGTTACTTCACAAACTAAGCCAACTGAAACTTGATTTATAACGTGTTTAAATGGATTGAATGTTTTCTCACAAATCGCTCACAATTTGTTTACGCTAACGGATATAATTCTTGTTTTACCGAAATACACTTCGGCGTTGCTCAGGGATCGGGAATTGGGACTCTCTTATTTCTAATTTATATTATTGACCTCCCCTGTCACATTAAATCCAGTATTCATTTATTTGCTGATGAGGTAAATAACATAATTGATTGGTGTACTCTTCAATCAGACCTAAACGGTGTTGCTAACTTGTGCCGTACATGGTTAATGGAATTGAACATAAATGTAAATTTACGCGCGTGTCCCGCAGTGTTTGCAGTCAATTTACTTACTATTTAAGCGACATACCTCTTGAATCTACTACCTCGTACAAGTACTTAGGCGTCCACATAACAGCCAATCTCTCCTGGGCACTGCACATCGAACAGATAATCAACAACGTAACCGCACGCTTGATTATCTACGCCGTAACTTTTCCAAAGCTCCATCTTCATTGAAATTAGCCCTGTACAAAACATTAGTACGACCTAAACTAGAATATGCTTCTTCTGTTTGGGATCCCAGCCACGTTAACTTAATTACATCGCTTGAGCTAGTTCAGAATAATTCCACACGCTTCATATTTTCAAACTAGAATCACACTGCTAGTATATCTGCAATAAAATAATCTGTCCCTGCCTACTCTGTCTCTTCAAGAAAAGTATCCCGCCTATCAACTTTTCATAAATTGTATCACCACCCCACCTTGCGGGACGAACTCATTTCACAGCCCCAGTATTTTTCCCATCGCGTCGATCACCTCACAAGGTTGGAATTATCACCTATCGTACTAAGACACTGCGCAGTCGTTCTTGCCTCGTTCTTCTCGCGAATGGAACCACCTTCCCCCTGAAATTGTTGCTATTTTTGACAACCATCTTTTCCGTGAACCATAGCTAAAATTGTATACGCAGGATTTATTTAATGTATTTTGTTTGTACGCTGACTTTTTATCGTACTAACTCTGTATTTTTTCCTCCCCACCATGTACCATGTGTTATTCAATGTAATCCACTCCCCTCTGTAATGCCATTTGGCCCTGAGGGTATTATAAATAAATAAATAAATAAATAGGAGGAGGCTCCTTGACTGCGCACTAGATGAAATGATCGAGACAGGCGCAGTGAGACCCTCACGAAGCCGCTGGGCGTCCTCTGTGGTCTTGGCACTGAAAAAAGACTGTTCAGTACGGCTGTGCGTAGACTACAGAAAGCTGCAAGCACTGACCGAGAGAGTAGCATACACTTTCACGAGCATTCAGTCGGTGATAGATCAGCTGGGCAACGGTCGCTACTTCATTGTGCTGGCGCTAGTAGAGGGTACCTGCAGATTCAAATGTCCGAAGCTGACATCGAAAAGACCGCATTCCCCATCCACCGCGGGCTCCAGTCCCATTTACTTTACTCCATTTACTCCGCTCCCACTTGGCTTGTCGAACGCTCCAAGTTTGTTTATGCGGTTGATGGACATCGTCTTGGGGGACGCGAGGATCAACTATGCGATGGCCTACCTGGATAATGTGGTGATCTATTCTGAGTCTTTTGAGGAGCACCTTGTTCACTTCAGTTCCGTTCTTGAATGCATGAGGAAGGCCGGTCTGACGATCAACCCAAAGAAAGTACAGCTGGCATATCTAAGGTCGATCTGTTGGGGTTTCTATTAGAGAATGGTAACCTAAGCCCGAACGATCAGAAGCTGCAGGTCACCTTTAGCTACCCTCGACGACTAGACGTGAAAAGCCTGCAAAGATTTTTGGGCATGGTGGCTTTCTACAGACAATTTATACCGCTCTGTACTGAACGCGCACGGCTTGTTTACAAGCTGTTGCGTAAGAACGTAAAGTGGGTCTGAGAAAAACAACAAGAGGATTCCTTCGTTTCTTTCGCTTGCGCAATAGCGGACACTGCTGGTTTCCGCATTCCCGACCTGAACAACCGTTTGTTTTGCAGACAGATGCTAGTGACTACGGTGTGGGGGCTGTTTTGTTGCAGGAACACGAGAGCGGGCGGCGGCCAGTCGATTTCGCGAGTCGCACGCTCACACCGGCGGAGCGGAATTACTCCGTAACCGAAAAGGAGTGCTTGGCTATCATGTTCGCATTGTCGAAGTTTGACATGTACTTAGATGGAGCGGCTTTCACCATGCCGATGGATAACCAGGCACTGACGTGGCTAAAGGGGCCTAAAAACTCCGCAGGCAGGCTCGCGATGTGGTCTCTGACGTTGCAACATTACGCGTACACAATCCAGTATCGCCGAAGATGCACCAACAAGGTAGCCGATGCTTTGTCGCGCGCTCCGCTGAAGACGAGTGCACGCGCGCCGAGCACACCCGATGGAGGCGGCCGAAGCGGTCGCGCCAAATTGAGCGGTATCATCGGAGGCGCGCGCCGCTCCGAGAGGGGGAGGAAGGTTCGGACGGAGGAGTCGAGGCCGGCCGCAAAGAGAAAGAGAAGCGGCATCTCGCTGCGGCGATTTCTCGCCCCCCGATAACGGAAGCAGAAAGAATCTGTCGTGGGGAGAGGTAGTTAGTAAGGAAGAGCTCATTGAGGCCCAAAAAGCAGACGGTCTGTGCCAACGGGTGCTGAAAAGGCTAGTGAGCGGCGTAGCTTGCACCGGTAACGCTGAGGGGTTTGACGCGTATCTGCTGGGCGACGATGGCTTATTACTTCGCTACATTGCCCAACTGGACGACGAAGAGGCGGTTTCATCCCCTTTCGAGTCGTGGTCCCAAGGAAGTTGCGGAAACGGTTCATGCGGTACTTTCATGACTCAGCGCTGGCAGGACATGGCAGCGGCAGTAAGACTTCCGACAAGTTATGTCCGTGTCGCGACCTGGCCAGGCATGAGGAGAGACGTGTTGAGCTATTCCCGCGCTTGCCCTCTTTGTCAGGTAGCGAAGCCGCGCGCTGGGAAGCCTGTGGGTTTCATGAAGCCGGTGGAAAGCAGCTACCCATGGCAGATTGTAGCGTGTGACGTAATGGGACCCCTCTCAAGATCCCCGCGTGGAAACCAGTTCATTCTGGTTATAACGGACCACTTTTCTAACTGGGTGGAGTTGTTTCCCCTTAGAAAGCTAGCGTCGGAGCGGATCGTAGAGAAGCTGTTGGAAACATTAACTCGTTTCGGCTTCCCCTCCGACCTGATCACTGACAATGCTTCGTATTTCACAAGCAAAGTCTTTTCAGACTGTTGTCGAGCGCTGCACATTCGGCAAAGGAAAACGAGTCCTTATCATGCTCAGAGCAACATCACTGAGAGGGTGAACCGAAACCTGAAGTGCATGCTGGTTGCGACAACCAAGGAGCGTAAGGACTGGGACGCGCTTTTGCCTGAGCTGGCTTTCGCGACTACGACTACCGTAAATAGGACAACAGGTTTGACACCAGGTTACCTAAACTTCGGTAAAGAGATCGCTTTCCCACTGGAAAATGCTCTGCTGTACGCGGCGGCGGGTAACGCCCCTTCTCTGTCGCAGTACGCGGCTAGGCTCCGGGAACGCCTTTGGGCAGCGCAACGCACGGCTCGGGCGAACCTCGACGTGGCGCGCATGGAGCAAGCCGAGCAGTATAACAAAGGCCGTCGTCACCTTGTGTACAACATCGGTGACCTAGTGCTAACGAGAACACAACCACTCAGAACGCTGCACGCGGTTTCACCGCAGCGCTCGCACACAAATGGCAAGGGCCATACAAAATTACGGCGCAGACAACTCTGCTCACGTATGAGATGCAGTCGCCTGAAAGCGACGAGCTGGTGGGTCCTGTGGCCGTTAGCGATCTGAAGGCCTATCATGTTCGCACTGGCGATGATGAAGGGGTGATAGCAGAACCGGAACGGGGTGTCCCCCCTCTGTCAGAAGGATCGGCGATGGGGCTCGCACACTTCGCTGCGATTTCAGGCCGAGGCAAGAGCTCGCGCCTGATCGTAACCCCTTCGTTCGTTGCAGGAACCGCGGTGGCAAAAAGAATAATGGTCGGCGGGGTCCCAATCCCCAGCCGGGTTCAGGCCCCCGCAAGCGCTGTCGGGGACCTACCGCCGACACGGGCCACCAGGCCCACCAAGGGGGGAAGCGGCCGCAGAGTCCGCCTGGCAAAATCAGACCCCATGGACGGAGGGCCGGTCAGGGGTGTCCGGGACACGGCGGCGGGCCCAGCGTCGTCGACCCCCACGCAACGAAGAAGCTTCGGACGCGGCCACCTGGACGGTGGTCTTGGACGGCGCGGCAGTGTCCTTCTGGGCGTGGTCGTGCTGGAGGGACCAGGCCCAGCCAGTGCGCGGGGACTACCTGAGAGGGTTCCGCCACCGTTCCGCGGCCTGACGCTTGGTGGAGCGGGACGACGAGCCGCCGCCAGCGTTCTCCGAGGAGGAGCGGAGGGCGCTGTGCGGCACCTGCGGCACCCTCGTCGTCAGCTGGGACGCCCACAGGATCGGCGCCCTGCACCTGGAGCGGACAGCGAGAGCGAGGAACGAGAGGGTGGTTCAGGCCGCAGCTGGCGGCGCGGCCAGCATTCTTCAGTAGGCGCAGTTCGTACTTACCGCCGGGCTCGAGGAGCCGGCCGTGCGGGTATTGATGGCAACCCGACCGGACCTGCTCAAGGCCGCGCACGCGGTCTGGTGTCTGGGAAGCCCTTGGAATGGCGGCCAACCAGGAGCTGGAGGGTGGCCGGCCCGCGTTCGTCGCCCCTCCAGTTAGGCCGCTTGGCGGCGGTCGCAACGCCATACTTCACGTCGGCTCCGCGCAGGATCAAAATTCCTTCGGAAAACAGTGCCTGCAACCCCACAGAGCCTCACCATCCCACCAGTACCATCTCTGGAACATTCACAGTGAGTGTCGTGCTCCATCCAGCCCTTTCCGGCTTTTGACAGCGCTGTTTCCACCGCTGCCTACATAAGCCTTGCAATAGAACTGGCTTCGTTTCGCCCACGCCGGCTCCGCGCCCTGCGCTGCACGTAGCCTCAGCGTCGCCGCGCATGCGCACTATCACCACGCCTGGCCCCTCCGCCCCGCGCCCTGGCGGTAACGTGGCGCCACCTACCGAGTCCATGTCCAACTCCTCGCCACTCACACCTTCGGGAGCGGCGTTCTCTGGCGCGCGGGAGAACTCTGCCACTACCACTCCTCCCGGATCTCAAACTGAAGACAACGCCCCCAACACCCTGCGCAGGTCAACTGCGACCCAATCACCGGAATGGAACACGCTGTAGAAGGAGAAGTCTCCCCCCACGAACTGCTAACATCTGATTGGAAAGAGATTCGCCGTCGCGCCGCATCGGCCTCTCAGCCCCAGACCACTAATCCCCCCGACTCTGGCCCCCAGCCCAGCAACTCCAAACGCCGTCAACAGCACAAAAAGCGACCCCAACCGCCCCCTGAAGACCCCCTCCCGGACGACGACATCAAAATTGTCCTCCGTCCACAGGGAGGTCTCGACCTCTCTAAAATCAATGCCGCCCTGCTTGCAGACACCGTGACGGCGCAAGCCTGTCTCCCCCCCAACCTACACGACCAACTACGGGTACACCGCCGCTCCAACTTCATAGTTGTCAGCACTCCCTCCGAAGCACGAGCACAACAGTACCTCGATCTGCGGTCCCTTACCTGGCAGCAGAACACCTACCCTCTGCTAAATCACATTCCCCCACCAAGCACAACCATTGCTGGGGCCATCTTTGAGGTACCCCCCAAGATGACGACACCACTATCATGGACAGCCTCACTTCGTATAACTTCTCCCTCGGCATTCTTGAAGCTAAACGCATCAAGAACACTAACATCGTACAAGTGCTCTTCACCGGCCCCTTCGTCCCGTACTGGATCCGCTACCGAGCAGCTATTATCCGCTGCTATCCTTTCAAACGGAAACAACAAGCCTGCTACGCCTGCTGGAAACCTGGCCATCGCCGCGATGTGTGCCCCCAACCCTCCCCTCACCCCCACTGCTTCACTTGTGGCCTTCTGAACCCTCCCACAGAACACCCCTGTTCCCCCCTGTGCATCCTGTGCAACGGCGGCCACCTCACTGGGGCCGCAGGATGTCCCAACCGTTTCCAACCCAAACGTAAACCACCTCCACGCTTGACGCCACCACATGGCCCGCCACCACCTAGGTCTGAACATTCGTCCATGGGAGGCCCACCGCCCAAGACGTGCAGCCAAGCTGCCCAACGTCTGGTAAGCCCCCAGGGTCTGCTCCCCACCCCTCCCCCTCCCACCAATACCCAACTTTCCACATCTCCTCCCCTTGACACTGCATCCATCCTTCGCGAAATGCAACACCTTCGCCAAACGATCGTCCAACTACGACAGGAAAATGAGCGTCTCGCCCGAGAAAACGCTGCGCTCAAACAACACATGTCATCCCAACCTCCAACCCCTCCACCCACCACTACCAACCATGACCCACCCCCAGTTAAACGCAAGGCCACTGAATCCCCTCAGACGGACAATGAAGAACTCCGGGAGGAGATACACACATTCCTCCCTGCACATCGCACAAACACCCAAGATCAGATCTCCTCCTTGCAAACCTCTATGCAGGAGCTCCACAGAGAAGTCTTGCAATGGATGCGCACCATCACACCACAGGTCCCAACGTCTGCCTCGCTCACTGTCGACCCAGCACAAATCCCCATCTCCATAGACCATGACCAGGACCTCTAAATCTCCTACTTTCTGGCAGTGGAACTGCCGCGGCTATCGCACTAAACGAGCTAACCTTCAAGCCCACCTCTCCATCCTTGACCCCCTCCCCACAGTCATTGCTCTTCAAGAGACTGGCACACAAGCCAAACTCCTACAGTACGCCGCATTTTATGACGCACGTTTTCCACAAGTTACCACTCTCGTCCACCGAAACTTTAGTGTCACCCAACAACCACTGGCCTCCGACGTTCCTCGCGTCTTTATTACCCTTCTACCCCGAACTCTCCACTCACAACGTCTACACGTCCTCAATGTATACAGTCCCCCCAAAAGCTCACCTCATCTCTTCTCCTCCCTCTTTCAAGCCGCACTCACACATGCGCAACAACACCCCCTCATCATCCTGGGGGATTTCAATGCCCCGCATGTGGCCTGGGGCTACCCTCGGACCACACGTAAAGGCCGCATACTCTGGGACAATATACAACCCCTCCAGCTCACCGTACACAATGATTCTACTGTCCCGACCCGAATTTGCAATAGCGTTCAGCGCGACTCCATTCCCGACCTCACTATCTCCCTCTGCCTCGGTCATGCAACATGGCAAGTCCTACCACAAAGCCTCGGCAGCGATCATTATATTGTCTCTATCGTACCTCGCCTCCACTTCCACTGCCCCGACACTCCCATTCACGCAACACTCACCAACTGGGACACCTTCCGCACCCACACACAACAGCTCCCTCCACCCGCTGACTCCTCTGCCGAAGCAGTAGAGCACTGGATAGAAGACCTTCTACAAGCTCAAACGAATAGCTCCACCACTCTTGACCCCGCTACCCCTTCCGCCTACGTTGACTCCAAAATGCGGAATCTCTGGGAAGCCTACGCCAGCATCGAGAAGCGGTGGCGCAGGCAAAAATACCACCGCCCCCTCAAGAGACACCTGCACCTTCTCCGGTCTCAAATAGAGCAACACGCCAACTACCTAGCCCGCAGTAACTGGTTGCAAGTTTGCGACGACCTTCGCGGACAGCTCTCTACGAAACGAGCCTGGGCTCTCCTCCGCCACCTGCTAGACCCCTCCACCTCTCGCCAACAAACGCAACACCGCGTCGCACAACTCCTCCATTCTCTGAATGACCCTCAGGATACTATTTTAAAAACCCTCATATCTACATACATCCCCCATCCCTTCCCCCACCTCCTACCACACCTTTCTATACTGGTACTGACAACCCTTCTCTAGACACCCCCTTCACATTCGAGGAGGTCAAAGCTGCTTTTGCAGACCTCCGCAGACGCACTGCACCTGGCCCAGACCGCATCACCAACACTCTCCTTCGCCACCTGGATGATCTCACCATTGACCATCTCACCTCCTACCTCAACTCCCACTGGACTGCAGGCACTCTCCCCCAATCCTGGAGGCATTCTGACATGAACCTTATTCCCAAACCGTGTAAACCTCTCACTCTCTCTAACCTCCGCCCCATCTCCCTCACATCCTGCCTTGGAAAACTCCTTGAACATCTTGTCCACACGCGTATTTTACACCACCTCGAAACACAATCCACCTTTCCCCCCAATATGCTCGGCTTCCGACCTCATCTCTCCACGCAGGACGCCCCTCATCCAAATCGATCACGACCTCCTTCGTACTCCCCCTTCTAAGGACAATGCCGCCCCTCCTCGCTCTTGATATCCACAAAGCCTTCGACCACCTCTCTCACATAGCTATCCTCCGCGCTGTCTCCCAGCACAATCTGGGCCAACGTACTTATCAATATCTCTCCAATTTCCTTATACAACCGCCACAGCAACCATCAGACTTGGCCCTCCTCCAGTCCCAAGCCTTCAAAATGCCCAACCGTGGCACGCCCCGGGCGCAGGCCTTTCACCTCTCCTATTTAACCTCACCCTCTCCTCTCTTGCCTCCACACTACTTCGCATCTCTTCCCTCCGCACGCTCTATATATGCGGATGATATCACCCTCTGGGTTCCTGGTGGCAGTGATGCACACATTCGAACACACCCTACAGGCCGGATTAGACGCAAGTCACCTCAGCCATTACCCCACTTCGGCCTCTCCTGCTCACCCACGAATCTGCTCTGCTCGTGTTCGCTCCTCTCGCACTAAGCACGTGTCACTTCCTCCCATCCAACTCCTTCACGATGGCCACCCTATACCCCATGTCACACAACTTCGTATTCTCAGGGCTATACCTGCAATCCAACCGCTCCTGCTCTCATACCATCACACAACTCCGTAACTACACACCCAAACAATTCATCTCATCCGCCGCGTCGCTAACAATCACCACGGCATGACTGAAACAGAGCGACTCCGTCTAGTGCAAAGCTTCCTACTCAGTCGACTCACCTACCACCTCCCCTACTTTCCTCTCACACTCACACAAATCCAGTCCCTGGACGGCCTCCACAGGAAGGTATACAGAGCGGCCTTACTCCTTCCGCCCTCGGCAGCCAGCTCTCGCCTTACTAGCCTCGGCCTCCACAACACCATTACGGAACTCCTCGATGCTCATCGCACCGCCCAGTATGTCCGCCTCTCCTTACCCCCACAGGCCGGCACATCCTCCATCACCTCCGAATCAACCCACCAACACACCCCCAACCCCCCTGCCCATCCCCCCACCCATCCGACACCTCATCCGAATCCGGCCTTTACCTCGTAACATGCATCCCTCCCACCATCACCACCGCCGCTGATCCGCGCTCAGTATCATGCGACACACTACCCCCCTTCCAACCACACACACTATGTAGACGCAGCCTGCCTACGCTGAGGGTGAGAAGCGTTTGCTCTCGCTGTTGTTGGCGACATCAACCACTCTCCAGTAAGCTCTGCCACGATACGCACCGCATCCCCCACCTCGGCGGAGGAGGCAGCAATAGCCCTTGCTCTCACCCAGAGCCCACCCCTCTTCATGTAATCTCTGACTCCCAGCAGGCAATTCGGAACTACATTAAGGGACGCATCGCCCCCATGCTCTCAAAATACTACTCACCAATCCCCCCTCCGACCCCGTGGCGCTGGTACGGACTCCGGCCCGCACTGGCATAGGCGCTAATGAGGCGGTACATGACCATGCTCGAGCTTTGACTCTCCGGGCTCCCGCTTCTTTTACGGCTACCCACGTGGCCCCTAGGCCAGTGGCTTCTGAATCACTTTTAACTTAAAGGGACATTGCCCTGCAACCACCGCCTACCTCCGCCAACTCTGCCTCCACCCCACCCCTCCCTCACCCCCGCTGCAGCTCACATGTGGCGCATTCTGCAAACACACACCTGCCCCCATCGCACCCAACTGGTCCACACACACCCCCACATTTTCACATCCCCTAATTGCTCAGCATGTGGGGCTCTGGACACCCACTACCACTCCCTTTGTGAGTGTCCAGCCTCCTCATATCCCCCTCTCCCCTCCCCCACCCTCTGGGAACAGGCCCTGGGGAGCCCAGACATCTCCGATCAACTATTGGTGACGTCGCGGGCACTGGACGTCGCGGAGGCCTTGTGGTCTTCCGCCACCCCCTTCCTAATCCCAGAGACTAATAAAGTTTGTTCTCTCTCTCTCGCCCCTCCAATCCGGGCACCGTACCCGGCCCCCACGTACCTGCGGTCGCACAGCGGGGTGGCCACGGAGGCCGGCCCGGGGCACGCGCTCGAGTCGCCCAGCCTTGCGCCGGAGGACGCTGGCGGCATGGACCTGACAGAGAAGGCAGCCGACCAGCTGCTTCTGGGGATGGCGGGCGAGGCTTGAGGGAAGAAGAGATGTGGGGAGCACTTCGGCTCCCCTCGCCGCGAGGTCTTTCCTCGTACCCTCTCCGCCACCGCACGTCCACCGACCGCGGGACCTCGGGACGTCGGTGCCCGAGAGATGGCGCTGGTGGACGTGGAGGAGCAGGCGGTTGTGTGGGAGAAGCGCGCAGCTGGCGGGACTCGGACTCGGGAGGCTGGGGTTTTTGTCTGGTGTGTTTGTGTGTACCTGGACGGGCGACAGCGAGGTGGACGATGTGAGTAAAGAGTTTTCTTTTACACAACCGCGGTGCGTCCCATTCCTTGGCATGCCGTAGAGAGCAGGGCCACACACTTCGGTCTTAGAAATGCGCAGTAAGGTTACTGCACTTCAGATGTGCAAATAGAAAGCTACTCACATGTAGGAACGTAATTAAATTTCTTGAATAAGAAACTGTGTCGAAAGTCGCAATACGTAGGCGTTTAATGAATTGGTATTCATTATTGCAGTTTATTTAAAATAACTTACAGGCCCTTTGCAGGGATTTGAGTAAAGGGGTTACAAAAGTGAAGCTTTGCGGATCATACACCAGAAATTTGCGAGTAACAAAGCACAGCAGAACAAGTAATGGTTACGATGGTCGCGATACCAGTGTAAGTCGAAAGACAATAACAAGAAAAAATAAAATTTAGGAGCGCAGTTACACATGAAATCTACGCTCAAGTATTACAAAGTATACCGAACACAATCAGGGTAGTAGATAAAGGAAACATGCGAAGATACCAAACATATGCAGGCGACGCACAAATCATCTGCTGTGGCTAGAAATACGCATCAGGAAAAGCACAGAAAATAACATGGAGCCTGATCATGTGCTTAAAAAATATTTACACAATAAAAAATATCAAAGTACACTTTGAAGCCGACCAACTCAGTCAACTCTGACAGCTGGCCGTCTTTTCGGGCGGCAACTCACAGGTATTGTCGATACGGCACGCCAAAAAAGTATGCCTCACAATGACGAAATTCGTGTCCTTTGTTAGCACGACACCTGCAATACAAAAGTACCTGGAACACCCGTCGACCGACCACCGCCAGATCGGCAATAGACCGCGCCGTGACGAACTGCGTGCGTACTGTGTACGTTCGATCAGTTCAAAATCCTTAGACAATGAGGCGCGCACGGCCCTATATAGCCAGTGTCCGTTCGAATGACATCAGAGTGAGCGCAAATCCCCCGACAACAAAGCACCCGAGCCTCGCGAGCAATTATGCAGTAGTCACGCCTGACAATATACAGATGCGTTGGTTTAACACGGGACCAGCAGCGCCGCTCGGACTTAGACAAGGCTTCCCCATCAGGGAACAATTATATCGACCAGACGCGCATCCTGGCATCACCAGAAAAACAATGAAAGGTGAAAAGCATTCTCGCGGTTGCGCTATGCACCCGTTGAACGCCGCGTAAGCTCCACCGGCATGAAAGCAAGCGCAAGCTGCGCCCCGCTGCATGATTTCTCTTCTGCCTTTGACGCTCGAGTAAACATGTTACGCTAAACGGTGCGGGGAAATTGGCCAGCTTGTAGGAACAGAACCACAGTAGTGACTTGTGGATTTTCGTACTCGAGCGTTCGCATCAAATACGGCTAAATTCAGGCAATGTAACGTTTTAAGCAGGAACGCCGTTCCTGCGGTTCTTTTATAAACCTAACGAGTTACCCTTACAGTTTTATCGACCCTTAAAGCAACGGTGGCATTCCTCTCGAAAAAGGAACTAGTTCCAACAACGCCGTTCCGTACATCACTGCCTTGCTGTTTGTTCCGTTTTGTTGTAAATACTGTCGCCTCTAATCTTGATATCTGTTTCGCGTACCATTGCAGTAGCCGGATTAGTCTCGTGTAACTAACTCAAAGAAATGTCGCGCGTTCTTTCTTCCATCCTCATGGTTCTCCATATTCTAATCCAAGGACTTGTGCATATAAAACAGTGCGGAGGGTTGCCATAACCACAATGTGAGAGGTGGAAGGGCAGCGTCACGAATTAGCATTAAAAGTATTGCACACTTCGTACAGAGTCGTATTGCTTCTACAGTGAACTCTATTCTGTTTATTCACTAACCCGGTATAATCTCAAGACGGTCTGGTCAATAAATGACACGATTGAGGGCGCCCTCATTTTCTGCATCACAATAGAAGTCCAATGTATGCCGTATACGCAAGGTTTTCCCCGAGTCCTTAGTAGACGTTTTGGGTTCCGCGTGGACAGGTTAGTTTTCCTTAACTTATCTCAAACTTTTCAACACACCAGCCTAATTAGCTTTGCTGAGGTCAATTGAGCCATTTCTATTTTTGTAGGCCCGAAAGCACTTTCGTCAGATGTTTCAGAGGTTTACTCTAATCCAAGCACTTGTGCATTTAAAACAGTGGGGAGGGTTACCATGACCACAACATGACAGGTGGAAGAGCAGCATCGCGTAACAGCATTAGAAGTATTCCACATATAATGCAAAGTTGCTGTTGCTTCCACAATAACCTCTATCCTATTTCTTCACTATCATGGTATAACATCAACAGGCCGTCATCATTTACGGAAATCATTTAGGCACCCTTATTTTCTGCATCACTATAGAAGTCCATTTTATGCCGTTTACTGAAGGCGTTCCTAGAGTCCTTAGTAGTATTGGGTTCCGCCTGTAGAATTTGGTTTTCCTTCACTTACCTCAACCTTTTGAACACACCAGCCCATTAGGATTTGCGGAGCAAAATTCAGGCATTTTTATATTTGTGAGCCCCAAAGCACTTTGTTGATATGTTTGAAAGGTTTACATTAGTATGAGCTTTCCTCACTGACAAACCAATATCTTAGTAGGACCGCTCGCAAAACAAGTAGGTTTTTTCAAGCAGTTTATACAAAAAAAAACGATCGAGCTATCCTTTAGACGATGAAAATTAAAATGTTGAGATGAGGCTTTCTCACTTGACGTGGCCTGATTACTGGTGACACAAACTCCAGGACTGCAGCATTCAGCAATCATACCCGCCGATGTAAAGTCATACACGAAAAACCCAAAACTGAAACCACTAACAAGTTTGACAGAAATGGTGGAGAGGGCCACACACACACATTTAAACAAAGAACGGCGGCGCGCTGGTGAGCTATTAAGGAGTGAGACTTTTATCTGTCATCATCATCATCATCATCACCACCAGCCTTTCTACGCCCACTGCAAAGCAAAGGCCTCTCCCATTATTCTTCAAATACCCCGGTCCTGTGCCAACTGTGACCAATTCGTCCCTGCAAACTTCTTGATCTTCTCTGCCCATCTAACTTTCTCCCGCCCCCTGCAGCACTTGCCTTCTCTAGGGATCCACTTTGTTACCCGTAATGACCAGAGTTTATCTTGCCTTCACATTACATGCCCTGCCCACGTCCATTTCTTCATCTTAATTTCTACTAATATATCCTTAACACGCGTTTGTTTCCTGCCCCACTCCGCTCTCTTCTTGTGCCGTACTTGTACACCTATAATTTCCCACTCGATTGCCCGCTGAGTCGTCCTCAATTGAAGTTGAATCCCCTTAGTGAGCCACCATGTTTCGGTCCCGCAGGTGAGTACCGGTAAGATGCAGCTGTCATACACTCTCTTCTTCAGGGACAGTGGTAGGCTGCTATTCATTACCATAGAATGTCTGCCGTATGCACTCCACCCTATTCTGATCCCTCTAATTATCTCTGCCTCATAGTTGGGATCCGGGGTCACAACTTTAACTAAGTGGATGTATTCGCTTACCAATTTTACTACCTCGCCCCCTATCCCAAACTGCTGTGCTCTCCCGAGGTTAGTGATAATTACTTTGGTTTTCTGCATATTATTTTCAGGGCCACGGTTCTACTCTGTCCGTCCAGTGCGGAGCGCATGCTTTGCAATTCGTCCCCCGAGTTACTTAGCAAGGGAACGTCATCAGCAAATCTGAGGTTATTGGAAACTAACTGCGCTGCTGAAGCCACAACTGTTAGAACTCAAGACTACTTGGCAGCTGTTTGTTATTCATTATCTTATTTTAATCCTAAGGTAATTATAGAACTCTTCTGCTTTATACCGAGCAAAGCATGGAACGCGCACTAACACACACCATGATGCTTGTATCTTGCAGTTATATCAGTGGCCAACCTCGTAGAGATTTCCGAAAGATTTTTTGTTTGCTGTCTTTGAATTGTGTTTGTCTATTTGAAGGTCTAAAGCGGTACGGGTTTGTAGAAACCATCGACGTTTTTGAGAATTGAGCATTTATGCTGTTTCTGGATGTCGGGCCCCGATGCATCTGATGAAGAGGTGTTATACAACTTGGCCCAATATTCACTGTGGCGCCCACAGCTGGGCTTGCAAATTACAAAAAGTATGGTGTCAACAGGTACTGTAGGAGATGCCACGGAGACTTGGTTCTTAAAGAGATGTTCTGGATTGATAGCACGAAACTTAGCCCGTATGAACGCGTGACGAGAATCACCGTTGGCTCGGCGAATAGGAGGCACACGACGACAGAAAGGTAAGGCAGCTGAACAATGGGCTGCGACCGGTTAACGACATGGCGTACTGACAAAGTGCTTTTCTCGGTGCATAGATCAGGCTGGGAGCCAGTTTAAGGCAATCGAAAGTTGGGCTTAATATATATCACGTTTTGAATCTCAGGATTCTTCATTAGTTGCCCGATCAGCATCTCGAAAACAGGCGTTAAAGATATTGCCAGAAGGTTATAGATATCTTTTGTAGTAAACAGTTTTTTTTAATTTTGTTATACAGTGTACCTTATAAATTGGAAAGTAGGGGAAATTCTGACTTACCAAAATACCATTGTTCTGAGCGAGGAGTAGTCGGTGAAATGCATTTGTACTCACAATGTTTACTTTTCTGTATATAAGGCAACATAAGAACTTCAAAGCATGTGATTTGCAGACGGCCATACAGTGAAATCTTGACGATTCGTTCTTCCCAAAAAGTAGAAAGTGAAACGTATTAAGTGAAAATCGTAACATCCAAAGCGGTTAATTAAGGAGGAAAATTTGGATAATCCATCAGCCATACGCCGGACGCCTGCAAGTCTTTCATTGTTCAATCCGAGAGTGATGTTGCAAAATATTTGTTCACGAAGCATCCGTCGGCGTGTACTCTGGGCGCTTCAACTTCCTCGAACGATGTGAGCAGGACGTGTTGCATTCGCTGATGTTTCGCGTCCCACGTTTGGTTAACCCCGGACAGAAAACTTGCAACTTCTGTTGAAGTTCCTATTGGAGATCGACAATAGTATTGAGTGTCAATAGTGTAAATCCAGGTCGCGTGGCAACTACAAGCGCTCCCTCTTTGTGTTCTCTTCTAATTTCTGAACAGTTTTTTTATTTTTCTGTTACGCGGAGCGCTTTGCGTCTCCCATACGTTCTCACAAGCCTGGCTGGACCATTGCCTATCCAAGAAGGCAGAAAAAGAACAAAGAACTCCTGGGGTATCGCTTAACATGAAGAAGCCGGGAAGAGAAGTCGCGCCTGCCGCGAGATTTGCGCACTTTCTTCTTTCATTATAATACGTTCGATAGATGACGCGGTGCATCGCCTGACTTATCGTCAGCACTGCAAAGACCGGCTGCTGCTGCAGGGATGTTTTTTCCGCGAAAGTAGCGCTACTGCGTCATCCGTGTCTCCGACACGTGAAGGTTGTGACTTGTTGGAATGCGGTATGAGGTAGTATAGCGAAAAATAAACGTAAAATTTCAAGAAACTTCGGTCGATATCCGCTTTCTGAATGGAAGTCTTCAATTTTATGCAAAAATGACACCGCACTATAGGCAGAAAAATCAATTTTTTTGTTAGGGACGTTGAAGTGAAGGATAAAAAATTGGCTCCGACACACGCTGTGAAGGTGGTTGGAAAACGAAGCTTTAAACGACATCCAGAACAGCTGCCCATGCCACGTCACTTGGATACACACACGTAGTTCTACAAAGAGTGAAACAACAGATTCTGCCAGCTGTTGCCTGGAATTCGCGTGAGCGGGGATACGAACGCAGGAGCGTCGGCCACGGCAGGGCGAGTGCGGTGGATGCTGCCGCTGTAACCCAGCTGTGCGTTGGCGGAAAGAAAACTGTGAGGAGCGTCTTTCGAAGCGTGAGACAGCACAACCTAGACACCCTGAGGTGCTAGCTCGGTGCTCCACCCCCACCTGACACAACCGTAGACAGCGAAACAATTCGGCACGTGAGCTTATGATTCCCATTTATACGTATTTACAGTAGATAGTTAAGCAAGTTTTATAAATTCGAAGAACTGAGTAAAACTTTATAATCGCTATATATCAGAACCAGTGGCTACTTTCAGGTTTTGTAATTCCTCTTAACAAATAACCGAATTTACATCCGCCAATTTAGAAAACGGAGTCCCATTTGTGGATAGCAGTGCGGAAACGATAGCGCTCCTCTAGCGGGCAGGTGTCTGCATGTTGGTTTGCTTGGCCTGCAAAGCAGTCCTTAACGTATCTTTGCTGTACGACCACTAAATTCCACAGGGGTTTGGTTACCCAGAGGTGTTGTCGAATAAGTTATTCAAGCCGTGCGTAGAATGCGCGCAACGGACGCAAAGCTACGACAAAAGAGGCCCGAAACAATCGTCACTGAAGCAGAAAACAAAGCAAAGCTTATGGGAGGATTCCGCCAACGCACCCGCCGATGGCAAACGCTAGGCCTTACAGCCCATTCGCCGTGTCAACTACATTGTGCTCCTTGGGTGAAAACCGGATTCCCCTTCCCTAGTCACGGTGGGAGTTTCTTTTCCCAAACGCTATGAAAGAACCACTGGCTGGTAGAGGTAGAAAGCTTTGATAAAAAGCAAAACGTACCTATTAGGCCAAAAAACGTAATATTTTCGCAAAGCCGAATTCGACACAGTTGTATTGAAGGAAAGGCAAGTTTATGGGAGCGAACATTGCGCGCCCCTAAAACACAAAAAAAGGGCCCATCTCCCCGCGAGGGGGACTCGAGTAAATGCGTCGCATAGGGGGTGGGTGTATTGCGTTAACGTTTAGTGTTTGGGGAGTTGGTGGTAGTGAATGCGTTGTATCAGCAGCTTCTTGACGTAGTTTGAATAAGTCAAGGGTATAAGGTGGGTTCGTAGCCTTTCATTCTGTGTCGGTTTTGTGGCGCAGTGGTAAGAGCACCATGTACCTCGCGTTCCGCACATAGGTAGTGAATGCGTTGTATCAGCAGCTGCTTGACGTAGTTTGAATGAGTCAAGGATATAAGGCGCGTTCGTAGCCTTCCATTCTGTGTCGGCTTTGTGGCGCAGTGGATAGAGCACCATGTACCTTGCGTTCCGCCCGCAGGGTCGTGGGGTCGAAACCAGGCGCCGGTAAGCATTATTTTCTGATATAGTGTAGGGGGAGGGGTGCGGAGCTGTCGTTGAGAGCGAGGAGGCTAGCGTGATGCGGGAGAGGAGGAGTGGCGGAGAGGGCGCGCCTGCGCGCTGAGCTGTTGCGGTCGCACGGTGGACGCTGCATGTGAGTTAAAGAAATGCTCGGCATTTAAAATACACGGGTAGCGACAGGGAAGCAGCAGTCAAAAAAGGACGTTCGCAGACGACTGCTGGTGAATTGTATGCCGCGGCGTCGGCTCTGCGGTCATTTATCTTTCGGCGCGGTTGTTTCTCGAACACCGCTGTCACAAACTCGAGCGTACTACATCTAAAAATACCGTATTCATTTTTCATTTTATTGTACAGCGCCCAATTCTTCTTGCAGCCTTCCGATTCATTCAGTTCGGTTCTATTCGATCCAAGAAAATGCCGGAACTTTCTCTAACACGACCACTCGCAGGCTCGCCGGCAAGAAAACACCAAAATAAAAGCTCCGCCGCTCAGCTTACACCGAAGCTTCGAGCACTGTCGAAGAGGCCCGCGTGGCCTTGTCAGTGCTAAATCCCTGCGATGATTCTAGAAGGGAGAAAGAGGGAAGTTATTCCCTGGCGGCGGCAGGCGCATTCTGTGTTGTGCCCTCTCCGCGCCGGCGAGGTTACAAAAAGAGAAGCCACGCCTAAGCAAACCACGAAGTTTGGACGTCCTGATGTGACAACAGCACCTGTCATTTGTGCATCATACCACCGGCGACCCGCGCCCTGGAGGACTCCAACCTACTCCCGGGGCTCGAATCAGCGTGATCGTCTCGAACGGCCTCCCCTACAACGAAGCCACGCATCCCAGGTAGCCGAATCGCCTCCGACCGCGGTGCATCGTCCGGCCCGGTCAGTGAATATTGTGGGACTCTGTCTCTCATATGCATCGAACTGCTCGTGTTCTTTTTAGTTAACTTCTCCACCTCATAATATCCATTTGTTAACGCTCCTGAAGGTATCATTTTGTCTAATTTTGAACTGTTTCTTGCATTTGAATTCGATCTAACTTATCTCTCATTGTCGATTCGTTACATCGTTCTTGTACAGTGTTTTCCCTGTCTAAATATACGTTTTTGTGTTGCTTCCGTTCAAGGCTCCGACTCATTCTTACCGCTCTGTTCGGCAAAAGCCCCACATCAGACGGCCACCCCTTTCGTCACCTGTGCCCTGTAGATTCGGTGTGGTTGTTTGCTGTTTGCTGGCTTCAGTCGACTTCCCATATCTTCTAGCAGCGCACCCGAGTAAGGAAACGGTTACAACCGCATTACGTCGAGAACACTCTAGATTAAAGATTATTCTAGGCTAGCGACGCTAGGGCGAAATATTCTCCCTATCAAATGACGTAACACATGCGGCATAACAATAAAAGGAATGAAAGTTGCGCTTTACTGAGGACCTAGATAACACAACAAGGGGCGTTCTGGCGGTAAGAACAAAAGATGAACAAACCCAATGCCAATTATTGAGAACGTTCTGGACCGTAGATTCCGCTGTAGGAACAAAGCGATTGGTCTGTTCCGATGGTTTAATTCCCAGATATTGCATATAAATAGTTTTATATCTTTGAGTAGCACGTCGCAAAAGTAAAAGCCTGTTAAAAAACCATTTGGCCAGTCTTCAGTCTTTCTGGTTCGTAGGTATCACCTCAGGAGCGTGATTTGTTTTACATAACTGTAGCGTGAGCTACACTGGTCGAAGTTAAGCACTTTCGCGTTGCTCGTGGAGAGCCGTGTTGCGCATGCGAGAGAAGTGACGTCGCACGGCACACAGCTGCCGCGCAAGAGCTGCCACCGCTGCGACTGAACTGGGCTGGACTGGACTGCATTGGATGGGATTGGATCGGATTAAATTGCACTCGATTGGATTAAATTCAATTGGATTGAATTGGATGGAAAATAGTTTTAGCAGCCGTAAGCACGATAATCAGCTAATCCTAAAAACTAGGACAACTAAGAATAACCAGCTGAACATTCGCTAACGCGAAGCAAATTCTGGCCGAGTCGAGCTAAGCAACCGCTAATTTTTTTTTTGTAATTCGCAAACAGAAGTGCTCTATCGGTCGCAATGATGAAATTGTTAGTTTGTGTGTGGATGCAGCTGCACGACGCCATTGCTTTATGTTTAACCACCAAGGCAAAAATAAAGCACGGTTTGTGTATGTTTCCCTAACAAGTGTCCCAGCATTGAAGCAAGCAGAAATGCTTGCCAAATCGTAATAGAAACAGTAAAATGATATTTCAAGCTAATTTACTAGTAAAGTGATGGAAATTTTTTTTACAGTATTGTAAAAAAGGGTGCTGTATTTTAGAGGTCATATTAAAAGCAGTTGCAATTATGACAAGTGGAGTTCACATTTAAAATAAAAGCATCAGTAGTTAGTAAAAAAATTTGGTAATGCACACTTTTTACACATTTGGCGTATTTTAGCTGTACTGTACTGGCAACATTTGTTCTCCATTCTAACAACCGTATAGTCCTCCAAGTCAAGGTCTCACCGGGCCACGGTGCATATATGTTGCTAGTTAGATTTTGTGATATTGGATCAGTTCGTAGTTGCAGCAATTCTCAGGCAGGTGCTGCCACCTTCAAACGTGCATATCAGGCCGGTGTTACTTTTTATAGTTTCGGTTCGATTATTGCACTCCTATACTTGGGGACAACTTTCTGTGGCAATGGAAAGAAAGCTGTGGGAGGGGGGGGCGAAGTGCCCGGCCGAACCACGACATTTCGCTGCGCGTTTGGAAGTAGTTCTACAAACATTATTCAATGCGCATAACCTATGCAATTAAAAACCATATATTTCTTTTTTCTAGCCTTGCATTGACAATGCCAATAAATCGCCAGAATATAATAGCCAGTAAGCGTTACTTTTTTAAAAGTTTCGGTTACCACTGCTGGCACGACGGTTCTCTCCGAAAAAAAAAATGGCGTCTTCATCGACAGCAGCTACTTTTCCGTCCGATAGCCCGCCAGTTAATTCGCCTCAAAGGATTTTCAAAAAGCTTAACAACCAAAAGCTGTCAAACGATACTAAGCAAGTTGTCTGCAACGAGTACGCCCAAGTGAGACTGACGCCACAAGCACTCTCCGTCGTTTCCGCATTTCGTTCGGTTATCCAGCTTATCGTCGTAAGCGAGCGTACGGTCGCACTTCTGAAGAATAAGGGTCGGGGTGGCACCCCGAAGTTCCCAAAGCGCAAAAGGATTCGTTTGTCGATTCGGGAAACCGCCTGCAGTTACAAGAAAGACAAGGAAGAGTACAGCGGTGCGACAGCTTCACCCTTGCGGCTCTCCGACGGAAAGTGCATCAGTACTTGATTCGCAACGAGGCGCCAACTGCAGAAAAGATCCTCAGCGATGTGACCAGTGACCCCGACATGAAGCTGCCCAAGCTGAGTGTCAGGACGACGCGTCGGCGTCTGAGTAACATTGGATTTGCTTTTCGGAAGCGAAAACGTAACTGTGCGCTTTAGAAAGGGATGACATCATCGTGTGGCGGCGGCAATATCTGCGAACCCTTCGAGAAATGCGAAAGCCGAAACGGTACGTGGTTACTCTTTCGATTTGACGGACAGAGAGATAAAGGTCAATTCCAGCAGTTGAAATAAACATTTTGTGTGTAACATTATTTGACAGTTGAAATGTAACAAGAGAAAGTAACGATGAAAGTTCTCGTACAGCCGAATATTTTTTTTGCTTAGAGTTACTTATCAACACCGCTCCGGATGCGTACTGGCGTTCACTTTATTTTTTTTCATGGCGTTTTTCTGTATCTCTGCCTCTTGTTCATATTTTGCATGCTATTCTGGCATCAGCAAGTGAAGGGACAAGTATGCGTCGACATGTTATAATAATGTATGGATAGCACTCACTGACTCACTGACTGGATTTCGTTAGCCATGTGGCTGCTGTACGTTCTGCGAACTTTTTTGTTTTGGTGTTTTGCGGTGCCACCAAAAACTAAACATACCTGCCTGTGTAGTAGAATGATGTTAGGTGAAAGCAATAAATGCCTTTTCAGTCTTTACTAACCCTTCTCCCAAAAGAAAAACTGACAGGTATTACTTTCATTTTCGCAGGACTATATACTACCTCGGCAAGACTTGGGTCAATGCTGGGCATAACAAGGGCACGGTGTGGGAGGAAACCACTTTGTCATCCCGTAAAGACTCCTTTCGCAAGGGTCTAACTACTGGGCTTCGTGCACCAAGTGGCAAAGGTGGTCGGCTCATCGTCCTTCATGTTGGAAGTGAAAAGGGCTTTGTGGACGGGGCAAGTCTCATTTTCCGTTCGTCAAAGAGTGATTCCACTGACTACTACAGTGAAATGAATGGCTCACGCTTTGAGAAGTGGTTCGCAGAACAATTCTACCGAGCATTGGGCCACGCAATGTTATTGTCATGGACAATGCTCCGTACCACATTGTTCGGACCGAAAAGCTGCGCTCGACGTCGTGGCGCAAGGCCGACATTCAGTCTTGGTTGACTGCAAAAAGGTGTGATGACCAGTTGAAGCCCGAGCTCCTTCGGCTGGTTAATGAGAACAAACACAAGTTTTTTGGATACCGGATTGAAGCGCTGGCCAGAGTTGCTGGTCATGACATTGTTCGGCTTCCTCCTTACCACTGTGAATTCAACCCTATTGAAATGGTGTTAAGCCAGGTTAAGGGTTATATTGCTGCCAACAACACTTCATTCCCTCTCGCTGAAGTTGAACGTCTAGTCAACAAAGCCATCGCCCTCGTGACTCCCGAAAACTGGGTCCGGGACTGCGCTCATGTGGAGCGTCTTGAGAAATAGGCCTGGGAGCGGGATGGTGCAATCGACACCAGAATCGACAACGTCGTGATTCGCTAGGTTCCTACTCCAGCAGCTCTAGTAACTGCAGTGACAGCGAAGTAAGCGGCGTATAGAAACTGTGATGAAACCGATGTGCGCTGACTTATGTGGTGCTGGTCAGTGTGGCGAGTGACAAGGTGCTTCGTTTCCGGTTCTGGTGACCGCAAGCTTGGAAGTACGCTCAGTTGGTGCTGCTTTTGTGTGGCAACTTACAGAGCCCCCTGTTTAACTTTCCGATGCCCGGCAGCTTGGAAGCACGCTTTGTTGGTAATGTCGTGCTGGCCTTGTGTGGCAAGTGACGAGGTACCTTGTTTTCCTTTCTGGTGGCCAGGATCTTGGAAGTACGCTCTGTTGCTTTATGTGGTGCTCCTTGTGTCAACAACTTACAGGACACCTTGTTTACTTTTCTGATGACCCGCAACTTAGGAGGTAGCTGCCCATGCAGTGCTGGATTTGTGCAGCCCCAGGCAATTATTAGGACTGCTTGTTGTCAGTATGCGAATTAGTCTTCAGGTTGTCGGGTGTGGGCGGCAGCTAAGATGCACTTGGTATACCTTTGTCATGCATAAAATGAAACCTGACGACGAACGCTGGTAGCAAGCAGTGAGGAGTGGCAGGTCACATATCCTGTTTCACGTTCAGGAAATGCAATGGGAAAATTTGATTACATGCCAAGACGTTGTAAACAGCCTCTGCAAATAGCCGTTACCTGTGCATGAAATGACAAGACTGCAAGAATTATTTTACAAGGAACTGCGAGATGGTAAATGATGTCCAGAAAATGCATTGTTGAGTTGTCTATCATTTGAAATTGCTTCAGTCATCTGAAAAAAAAATATACTACCATCAGTTGCACATTGTTAGTGAGGTAATTATTTGTACTCACTTGCTCAAGCTCATTT
Organism: Haemaphysalis longicornis; assembly: GCA_013339765.2. Lineage (NCBI taxonomy): Eukaryota > Metazoa > Arthropoda > Arachnida > Ixodida > Ixodidae > Haemaphysalis > Haemaphysalis longicornis. Next base: position 24,923,804 of record CM023452.1, read on the forward strand.
GGTATTACGACTACACAGGGTAGATTGTTAAAGTAAAAGACCATTTCCGGCTCAAAGAAGTTCTTTTAAATGCGTATTTACAGGGTTAAAATGGCGAGGAGTAATACGAATCGTCAATTGCCTCACTTTTCAAATGTCGAAACGCTGTGGGTTTCCCTGCTACCAGACTTAGCTTTTGTTAAAATTACTAGCTTCCGAGGCCCTGGGGACATGATGGTCGAACACTTGAAAGGTAACGTCAAGCTGTCATGAAACAGAAGTTACAGAAATGTTCATGCCATGGGGATGGGCCAGTGTCACTTTGCCATGTTTGCGGGGGCAATGTTGGTACATCTATGTTGTTTTCACATTTTACCATGCAGAATACTTACTTGTACACCGTACTCAGTGACTGCGAATGACTGCTAACAGAGCAAGATATGTTTGTTTGGAAATACGTGGCTGCGCGGACTTTGAGTGCTCAAGTGGGCTTGAAAGATGGCTCAGGTTTTAAAGGGTTTTACTCCTGTGACTGGCGTTCGTGTGCATGTTTGTGGTTGTGTGACTACTTGGAGTGGCTTCCAGATTTTGTCCAGCTGATTATGCAGGAAATAAATAAATGAAAACAAACACATTCTTTCTTCTGCTTCAATTTCTCACGTAGCACACATTATTCCTGCTGACTAATGCTCACGATGTGTACCCATGTCAAACGGTTTGGCAATTGCGTGGTGGCAGCCCTGAGCGTCAGGAGTTTTCCTGCTGGTTCTGGAATTGTGTGTGCAATTCTGGCCATAGCCACAAAATCGTAAATTTTTCTGCGAAATTTTGGAGGCACTTACGCGATGGTGGGTTCGTCACGTCGGCCCGCAAATGAAAATGGTGAATTGTACGGGCAGGACAATCACTGGTGAACCAACGTGTTCGGCTTGGGAACAAGTAAGAGCAAGGTGAGGCTAACATCAAATTTACAGCCATGAATACCAGGCAGCTATTTTTTAATGTCGAGCCACAAATGCTCCCACAACATTCATGTAAGTAACAAACAAAGGAGGTTGTTGCAGCCAATTAGAATATTGATGAAGAGGTAGCGGCTACACGTAGCCAATGCGAATTCTTTTGCCTAGTTTGGAAGCCAATGGAAATTTTGCTGTCAGGCCCAGTTGTGGTGTTCTGGATGCGGCGCTTGTTTTGGCAAGTGAGCCAAGAAAAGTCCGAGTGATCACAGATTTAAAATGGAAAGGGGTGGGTTAACAACCAATATGAGAACGGCTCGATATAATGGCGTTTGGCAAAGTTAGCTAATGCAATGTACTTTATGAAGTCAGTGACCACATTAGTGGTGAAATGTTTAGTGACCAATTGTTTTTAAACTTTATGACCAGCGCTAACTGTGCAGGTTTTTAGACAGCGTTACGTTTTTTCATTCGTCAAAGTGCTGACACGCCTTTATGCTGTAAATAGGCAACTTAGCCAGTGCAGTATGACTGCTATCCTAGGGTATGAAACTTGCGCCATGTAGAATAGCGAGACACGAGCGAAAGACTGCATGATGTTCATCAAAGGCGTGGGGACAGTGCTGAGCGCAAGAGTCATGGGTCTGCAGCGCGAGCTTCCTCTATATGCTTTCCGAGTGCGGGTCACCGAAACTTCTTGGGCCCTGCTTACCTCAGCGCGATCCAAATGGGATTTCACTTCGCGCCGTAGTGTGCGCGTGCTGTTCTAACGGTATAGCGAGCCAGCGTTATGTAAGCACGCTACACGTTTCCGTTCTGCTGCCCTGTTTTCGGCAAAAGAAGTGTTTAAATATCAGTGCCTGCCCTCAGAACTGCAGCACTGACAAAATTGACGGCGTTTCCAGGCGGTTCAGAGTTCGAAGGTACCATCCACGCTATAATATAATAAGTCGGTTCGAGTTCTCCAGTGAAAGTGTTGGCTTTTGCTTAGAATCAAATGAAATGTAGAGAAGGAGACGTCAATATGCCTGCATGATTGGTGATTGCGGTTCAGCGCACACAACCAAAGAGCTCATGCGAAGAAACAAACTATAGCAAATGCGTATGCGTCACACCGAAACCGAAACTGAAATTAGTTTACTGGGAACTACTTTGGCGCAGTAACACAAAGCAGTTCGCCCCCTTCCCGCGTAGCTTGTCTCCACTGCCACAGAAAGTTGTGCCCGAGTATAGGAGCAGTGGCGCTGGGGAAACACCCCTCCTGTAATTTTTTTTTTCTTTCCGCTTCTCTCCGGCGCTTTTGGGGACGCGCATGCGGGAAAGGCCGCCCCGCGTGTCATGTAGTTGGAAATTTCCTGTGTGTGCGCCCTCGGGCATTACTGTGCTGCAATAGGACGCCAAGAACACCAGGATGACTCGTAATAGGTAGTATCTTTGAGTGCTTTAAGCAAAAGTTGAGAACCCCGTTCGTAGGCGGTGAAGCTCAGCTGAAGGATAGATAGGACTTGTGTCGCGCGTGTGCAATGCTTGATGACAGACAACCTCGTCTGTGTTGCATTGGGCTTCGGGGTTTCTCGCCGAACGTCGCGTTCCCGCACGTAATGCGAATAAAGTGTTCAAGTGGTATTCGAGATAGCGTGTTTACTGCCCAAGCAGCGTACCCCGGGGGGCATAGTTGCGCTGGCTGCACGCTGGTCGCCGCGGGGCTGGCCCGGTGGGGGCAGCGAAGCGCCGGTTGCCGGGTGGGAATGGGTAGGCGGGGGACGGCATCCAACCGGCATGAGAGAGAAGAGTATCACCTTTCCCCCACGCAAGTTGCGCCGAGCAAGAGACCGCATCGTGCCTGCATCAGTAACTTCACATGTTTAATTTCCTTGTCGTACAAGTTCATGTATTGTAATTTAAGCTGATCGCGGAAAACCGTCCTATTCAGAGCGTTCCTTCCACACCTAAAGTCATTTCTCATAAAGTGTGGGCCACGGACTTGAATATTCAAGGGTTGGGAGGTTACACATGCCAGTTTTCCGTCCGACTACCCCTCGCGACTTTCGTTTATTCATAGTGAGCCAACAGTTCTTACAAAGAAACACTTGCTGGGGATAGCATGGCTGCACATGTTGTGAGCCGCAAATGTTCTGTTTTGCTATTACTGGATAGTACAAAACATTTTCTATAACCTTGTCAGATCTCGGGTTGACTATGGCAGTATTATTTTTTATTATTCATTAAGGCCGCTCATAAACTCCATGACCCAGAGTACAACCTGGGCTTTCGCTTACCGACGGGTGCTTTCCGAAGAAGCCCTGTAGAAAGCCTGTATGTAGAATCTGATATGTGGTCAGGGGAACATGAGCGTGCCTACAGAGGGTTGTTATATGCAGTCAAAACAACTTCACTCGGAAAGCCCCCATCAGACATCCTAATGTATGATTCACCCACTGCAGGTCTCTTCTTAAAAGGACCCTCGCTTGCACAACCCCATGTAATGTCCGTAAACAGTTTTGCATCCGACATGAACATTTAGTTTAAAAACCTTTGCAAAAACACCTTTACTGACGTCCTTGCGCCATGAAAACAGTGGCCCGTTGCACATGACATGTCTTTTGCTAACATAGACAAGAGCAAAGCTCCTGTGCATTAATACACCAACACTTTTAGGCCTAGGGCACAAATACCATTGCACGGATTTTCGACAGACGCCTCTAAACCAACACTGCTGCTTATTGTTTTGTTTGTAGACCCAATTACTCTTCGTCTGAGACACTCAATACTAACACCACCACATTCACAGGTGAAGCTCATGGTACTTTAACGGATGTACAGCACATAAAACAACAAATACACCAATCAGTCATATATACTGAATTTTTGAGTGCAGCGAAAGCCGTGTATCGTGCAAAGCCTGACAAAAATGCAGTGCTTAACTTTCTAATAAACATCATCTTGTCAGCTACGCTATGGGCCTGGAAATCAAAATCTGCTGGCTACTTGGGCATTGCAGAATAGCTGCAAATGAGGCTGCTGAGAGGGAAGAAACTGCTGGATTTGTTCGGGACAATGTGGACATTACATTTGTACCGTACTTGGACCTCAAGCCACTCATCAAAAGAAAACTCCGTAAAAGCTGGCAGAAACATTGGCATAATAAAAGAAAAACAAGCTTCATTTAATGAAACTAAGAATAGGCAGACATGCTCCAGGAAAGCTAAACATATCCGTTGATGTCGCACTTTGTCGACTAAGGATTGGGCACACATTAGGCACACACGGACATCTTTTAAATGGTACACCACCTCAAAATTGTGTTCGATGTGGAGGGGCTCTTTTTGTACTCTATATGCTAACTTGACTCGTGGAGAACTTCAACCAGAAAGACTCCGACATTTCTGAGACCTATACACAAACATATACCGCAACACACAGAACACTTTCCATCAGACGAAGCAATTTTCTAGCTCAATAATGTGTTAGCTTACGTTGCGGATGTCGATTTTTTAAAGTAAATCTCACACAGTATGTAACGGCCGTCTGCGCTCAGTGATAGGGGCAGTGATGAAGGCTTCCAATGTGATACTCGGGGGGCACGCCCTTTTTTCCATTCGCAAAACTACCTGCAGAGGCACCCTGTTTTTCAAGCTCCCACGTGCTCGCGCTTTCGAACTGTTTTATATCCTCCTTTCTTCACTAGTCATTGGCCCTATACACTAATTTTAGAAAAGCAGCTCTAACCAAACACCAGCACTCTTTTTGATGCTCTTTGGACTTGTAGACCTTGCGCCAATAAACCACACCATCATCATTACTAGATGATATCATAAGCAGCACAGTTACTGTATAGAACAGTGTGAACGAGTTTGTTAAAGATTGCTTCCTCATCGAAGCTTCCACCGTAACGTACCTTGCCGCATATGGCCGCATATGGAGACCACTGGTCAATAAGCACGATCACGGAACGTACTCTATCTCATGCATTCTCGCATCCTGTGAATGTGTGCCTGTGTTGTACACGCGTAAAATTAAAATAAAAAATATTTTAGGGAATATAAAGGCAGTGCTTTGCAAGAAGGGGGCTCTCATCCAGGTTTAGGAGTTCCACATATTACAGGAGGATTTGCGCTTTTCTTCACACTAATATAGAGACAGATAAGGATCATTAATGGGCATTGGTAAGGTGTACCCCGCTGGCGAAGGGTTTCGCAACTGGACATGGGAAAGAATATAGTGAGGTGGTTCGAATAATGCCCATTGAGGCTTCTGCAGCAAAAGAGGAAAGCCCACAAAACGTTGAAAATGAGATGCAAAAGTATAAAACAAGCAACTTTTGGGCACAAACGAATTTCGAAAGAAGATCGTGAAGATAACTTCAGTAATATTATAAAGAAACGGCCCTAAGAAAAAACAACGCCAAAGCAAAAAAAGAAAAACATTGACAACACAATGTAAATGAACGAAAATATAATTTGATCCATTTGCATTGTTTACAATATTTATCAAACTATAATTTCAGACTCCGTGCAGGACCAAAGCAATAATTTGATTCCCAATTATGTATTCGCAGCTTATTTTCAAGGCCAAGAAAAAACCAAGTATTATCCTGAAGCCTGGTCTTACATTAGAAGAGGAGCTAGGAGCACTATTTCGTTTGACGTTTGACGCACCATTACGTTGAGGGCAGAGGCACAGCATATATTTTTTCGTTTCATGACCGGCAAGTCCGGCTCAGCCATAGATTGTATAAACCTATCTCGAACTTAAAACGTCTGGTAACCACAAGGATGAGGTGCAGATATGCAATGTTTCATTAGAGCTTTTGTTATAGCAGCATGGAAAGTAGAATTCATTCACCGTTTCCATAGCCTGCATATGAGTGTACGTGCGGTGAATGCCCTCTCCCTACAATATCTGTGGAGCCTATCCAGTCGAAGAGGTGAGGACCTTACTCGCAGGGGTGGCTCCGTGGCTAAGTCGTTGCGCTGCTGAGCACGAGGTTGAGGATTTGATTCCCGGCAGCGGTGCCCGTTTTTCTAAAGGCGGCGAAAAGCCAAAACGCCCATCTGCACGAGATTAGGGCGCATGGGAAAGATCCCCAGGTGATCAAAATTAACCTGGAGCACACCACTAGGCGCGTCTCATTCACCGGCGTTGGGTCGGCGCGTTAAATCCATACAAACGATCAATTCAGGACATTGCAGGCTCCCCCGAGACTAAAGCGCATCTCGAAACCCGCAGCAAAAGGTGTTTGCTCTCATCATGACTGCCTTTTTTAAATCTATTGTTGCCTTGTATGAAGGGAGTGACCCAGCAGCAACAGATGAACAGTGGGATTGTTTGCGAGACGGCCCGTGCTTGAATTTCTGCAATCTTCAGATAGTGTTTATCAGGTTTTTTTTCGGAAGCACAGTTCGCAGGTCTTGTAAGACGCCACGTGAATCGAGGTCTCTGACCAATTGTTGGTATGCTGTCCGCCGTCCTCCTTAAGTGCAGGCCCTAACCGCTGCCAGTTCGGTTAGAGGTTCGAGTAGGTTGTGTTGTTTTGTCTATAAGATAAACTGAGCTGATGTGATCCATCCTCTGTTTGTGGTGGAATGAGCATGCCCGTTCAATCGTTTTTTCCTCCAAGGAACAAAAACTTGGAGTCAGTTGTATTCCTTTTAATTCTTAGAAATGACAAAGCCCAGTTCGATAAGTAAAGAAAAGTGGTTGGGCTAGTTTGTTTCTGCATTACTTATTTGTTCTTTCCCCTTCGTGCAATGACGGGAAGTTCAATCCTGTCCCTATAATTCGACCGCTTTTAAAAAAGTGGATGCCATACCGAGTTATGATCGTACTGCTGTATCGAATTATCAAGGAACGTAACAGAAAGCGGAATTATCAAATGTATTTAGAACTCCCAAAAATACGCAAGTGTTTTATTTCGTTTTAGCACAACTGAGGGGTAATGGCAAATTAGTCAAGAATATTATTCACAACCACAGCCCTGTTTATGCACAAAGGGCCTACAGTCTCGCTACTTCTGATAGTGGATTGCTTGTTTGACCAATATAATGGCTTGCTCTGGCACTGTAACGAGGGGAGCAGTATTACCCTGCTGTTAGTTTCGTTTGTTGTAGATGCTGTCGCGTTGTATTTTTGCTGTTTAGCGGAGCATTGTAGTAGCCCGATTAGTCTCCTGTAGCTAACTTAACGGAATGTCGCGCATTCTTTTCTCTATATACATCTTCTCCAGATTCTAATCTAAGTATGTGTGCATTCAAAACACTAGTGGGAGTTGCCATGACCACAACGTGAGACGTGGAAGGGCAGCGTCGCGGAACAGCATTAGAAGAATTGCACATAACGTACCAAGTGGCTATTGCTTCCACATTAACCTCTATTCTATTCTTCACTATCATGGTATAACCTCAACAGGCCTGGGTCACTTGCTGAAATCATTTAGGGCCCCCTCATTATCTGCCATCACTATAGAAGTCCATTGTATGCCGTATACGGAAGGCTTTCGTCGAGTCCACAGTAGTATTGGGCTCCGCCTGCAGAGATTGGTTGGCATTCATTTATCTCAACCTTTTGAACACCACACCCCCAAATACATTTCCTGAGGGTCAAGTGAGCTATTTCAGTTTTTGTAGGCCCGAAATGACTTTCTTGACATGTTTGAAAGGTTTACAGTAGTATGAGAGCTTCCTCACTGACTAACCGACTTCTTTGTGGGATCGCTCGCAAAACCAATGGGCATTTTTTGTGCTGTTTACACACAAAACCGAGAGCTATCCTTCAAACGATGAAAATTTAACTTTTGATATGAGGCTTTCTTACCTGACGAGGCGTGATACTGATGACCACAACTTTGAACTCGATGACTGCAGCTACAGCAATCATACCCGGAGACGGAAAGGAATACAAAAAAAAATACAAAACGCAAAACACAAACTAGTCTGAGAGAAATGGAGGAGATTGCCGCACACAAAATGAAGCAAAGAACAGAGTCGCGCTTCTAAGCTATCAAGCGTAATTCTTTTGTCTGTTGTACTTGAAACTGCGCTGCTGAAGCCAGGGATATTAGAACTAAAGACCACTTTTCAGCTGTTTGTTATCCAGTATCTTATTTATGTAATTTTGAAAGTAATCTAATAACTCTGCTACGTTATGCTGCAGCAAAGCGTGGAACGCTCACTACCACACATTATGATGCTTACGTGATGCACTCATATCAGGAAGGCTTTCCTCTGAGGCTCTCCTCTGAGGTTTTAGCTGCGACTGCATCTCATTCACTCGCCTTGTCCATGCAGCGTCGTTGTCATTGTTGTCGTCCGCCCCCACCCCATTCTCCTCGCCGTGCGAGCTGCGCTCTCCGCCGCTCACACCCTCTCCTCCCCGATGCCCCTCTCTCGCGAGAGGCATTGGATTGGATTCGAATCGATTGGCTTGGCTTGGCTTGGCTTGGCTTGGCATGGATTGGATTGGATTGGATGGGATTTGGATTGGATTGGAATAAAGTGGATTTTGTTGGATTGTGTTGAGTTATAGCCGCGGCATACACACTGCCGCCGGTGCATGTGCAGTACTCTCTCTTCCGCGGTCTCCTCTCCTTCGGGCGCGCTGCACATATAACCGCTGTGCCGCTCTCCGGCTGCCTCTCGGTCGACGGTTGCTCTCCGTTGCGCTTGAACACCTCTCAGCGTCGCATCACACCAGGGTTCCCGTGAGGGGAGGTTGGCGTAATTTTGTTTCCTCTTTAAGGCCTCGGAGAGATTTTTTCTTTGCTCCGTTTGAATTCTTTTTGTCACTATGAAGGCTATAGGGGCAGAGATTTGTAGGAAGCATAGGCGTTTTTCACATTTCAACATTTATGCTGTTTCTGGATATCGGAGTAAAGATGCATCAGACTGATGGCGTAATACAGTTTCGCTCAATAATCACGGGGACGTTTACACGTGAGATTTGCAAATTACAAAAAGTGTCTTGTCAAGAGGTACTGAAGGAGATTCATTCATTCATTCATTCATATATATACCCTAAGGGCCCGTGGGCATTACATAGAAGGGGGGCTAAATTATACACCGATAAAATCAGTTCTTGGAAACACAGTTCAATAAATCAACCACATGAACAATAGGAACTACAACACTAAGAAGGGAAAAAAACCATTTTAGGCACAAAAAGCGCCGTCCAGCGGAAATACAGATGGGAAACCGTGAAAAAAAATTAACATGAAAATATTCATTTTCAAGGAAGGCTAAGAGTGCAGATTGAAACGATGAAGTCTGCGTCAAGATGGCTATGTGGGATGGCAATGAATTCCATTCGGCGATGCTGAGTAGAAGCGGGGAATTTTGATAAGCGTGTCTTTTGGCAAATATGGCGTTGACTTTATTCGCATGATCAAGGCGAGATGAAACGTGCGGGGCTGGATGAATGTGAGTGCGTGCAAACGGGTGGGCGCTGTGTTACAGTGAGTGGAAGTATGACAGCATGGGAAATTTTCTGCGCGTGGCAAGGGGTGGAAGGGCAAGGGATTGTTTCATGGAAGATACACATTGCTGTCGGGAGTATGATGGTAAAATGAACCTTGCAGCTTTATCTTGAACGGATTCTAGTAAATTTGTAAGATTAAGATGGTGGGGGTGCCATAATATTGACGCATACTCTAATGAAGGTCTAATTAGCGAAAGATAAGCGTGAAGCCTGGTGTCAGAGTTAGCCTGCCATAATCGATGCTTTAGGAGGCCAAGTTTTTTCAGCGCTTTGGTAATGATGAATTCGACGTGCCTGTGAACTTCGTTTCTTAAGCAGATCTTCTGGCTTGATAGCAGGAAACTTTGGCCATATGAACGAGTGAAGAGACCCGCAGTGGCATCGGCGAAAATTAGTCGTATGACGAGAAAAATGTAAGTGAGGTGAACATTGGACTACGACCAGTTAATGACGTGGTGTACTGACGAAACAATATTGCTGGTGCATGCTTCGGGCGGGGAGCCAGCTTAAGCCAATCGGCTGTAGGGATTAACATATTTCATGATTAGTATAAGGGGATTTTTTGTAGGTGCTCGATAAGAAACCTGAAAACAGTTGTGTAAGATATCAATAAAGTGTTTTAATATCTGTTTAGTAAACACTGGTTTTCTGAATTTTGTTATATAGTATACCATGAAAATATGAAAGTAGGGAGAATTCTACCTTACCGAAATACCATTGATGTAGTCAATAAGTGATCGGTGAAATTAATTTGAACTCATAATGTTTACTTTCCGGAAAATGGAGCAATATAAAGAATTTCCCCGTCTGTGATTTGCAGATGGCATAGAGTGAAATCTGGACGATCTGTTTTTCACGGAAAGTGAAAAGTGAACCCTATTTAGCGAAAATCCTGATATCCAAAGCGGTTTAAAAAGAGGAAAAGTTGGATGCTCCGAAAGCAATCCACTTTGGTTGAGCAAGATTAAAGTGGCTGTTTGATCAGTGCGACTCTTTTCAACGTCAAGGAGTAAATTGTACGGAAACGTAAAAAACGCAAGCTGCAGTTAGTTTTCAATTCGCCGGACAGTTATTGGTGCGATGATCGATGTCATGCCCTAAATAGACGAAGACAACCGCCAGACATCTAAAGTCTTCAATGTTCAATCCGAGAGCGATGTTGACAATTTTTTGTGTAGAGCTTACCCGTCGATGTGTACAATGAACACTCCAACTTCCTTGAACGATGTAGGCAGGATGTCTTCCCTTTGATGCTGCTTCACACACCGCGTTTGTTTACCCCGGGCCAAAAACTTGCAGTTTCTTCGAAGTCCGTATTGTCAAGCGACAATAGTATTTGGAGTTGATATGGTAAACCGAGCCTGCGTGGCAAGTACAGGCTGTCGCTCTTCATTCTCTCTTCGAATTTGCGGGCACTTTTTTTTTTCATTTTTCTTTTATGCGGACAGCTTTGCGTTTCCTGGACATTCTCACAAGTCTGGCAGTGCCATCGCCCACACCACAAGATAGAAAAAGAGCAAACAACTCGCCGAGAATACGGAAAATACGTTTGACGCACCAGAAGTACGTTTGACGCACCATGACGTTGAGGGCAGAGGCACAGCATATATTTTTTCGTTTCATGACCGGCAAGTCCGGCTCAGCCATAGATTGTATAAACCTATCTCGAACTTAAAACGTCTGGTAACCACAAGGATGAGGTGCAGATATGCAATGTTTCATTAGAGCTTTTGTTATAGCAGCATGGAAAGTAGAATTCATTCACCGTTTCCATAGCCTGCATATGAGTGTACGTGCGGTGAATGCCCTCTCCCTACAATATCTGTGGAGCCTATCCAGTCGAAGAGGTGAGGACCTTACTCGCAGGGGTGGCTCCGTGGCTAAGTCGTTGCGCTGCTGAGCACGAGGTTGAGGATTTGATTCCCGGCAGCGGTGCCCGTTTTTCTAAAGGCGGCGAAAAGCCAAAACGCCCATCTGCACGAGATTAGGGCGCATGGGAAAGATCCCCAGGTGATCAAAATTAACCTGGAGCACACCACTATGGCGCGTCTCATCACCGGCGTTGGGTCGGCGCGTTAAACCCTACAAACGATCAATTCAGGACATTGCAGGCCCCCGAGACTAAAGCTGCATCTCGAATCCTGCAGCAAAAGGTGTGCTCTCATGACTGCTTTAAATCTATTGTTGCCTTGTATGAGGGAGTGACCAGCAGCCACAGATGAACAGTGGGATTGTTTGCGAGACGGGCCCGTGCTTGAATTTCTGCAATTTCAGATAGTGTTTATCAGGTTTTTTTCGGAAGCACAGTTCGCAGGTCTTGTGAGACGCCACGTGAATCGAGGACTCTGACCAATTGTTGGGTATGATGTCCGCCGTCCTCCTTAAGTGCAGGCCTAACCGCTGCCAGTTCGGTAGAGGTCGAGTAGGTTGTGTTGTTTTGTCTAGAAGATAAACTGAGCTGATGTGATCCATTTTCTGTTTTGTGGTGGAATGAGCATGCCCGTTCAATTCGTTTTTATTCCAAGGAACAAAAACTTGAGTCAGTTGTATTCCTTTTAAGTGCGAATGCACTTTATAAGCGACCCTGAATTCCGTTGACCGCCGTCCGTCCACATAGCAACAGCTGCGGGTGCGCGCGCTCCTCGTCTTCCTTGGCAACGGGGGGAGATGGCACATACCCACGTGGGGGATTGGCCAGGAATCTCCTCGTCTTCCTTGGCAACGGGGGGAGATGGGCGCGCGCTGCCTGGCCGCTGACATGGCACATACCCACGTGGGGGATTGGCCAGGAATCGGGCGTGAGAAGGGCTAATGCACCCGCTTAAAGGAGTACTGACACGAAATTTCAAAGCTGAGATCCGCTCTAGCAATCACGTACAACGACAACACAAATAGGTGTCTGTGCATGGCACATACCCACGTGGGGGATTGGCCAGGAATCGGGCGTGAGAAGGGCTAATGCACCCGCTTAAAGGAGTACTGACACGAAATTTCAAAGCTGAGATCCGCTCTAGCAATCAAGTACAACGACAACACAAATAGGTGTCTGTGAATAAATGCATCTTTCTTTCTTTGTAGTTGTGTGTGTGTGTGTGTGATCTCTCTTTCGCGAACATTACCGAACCGCGCAAATTGAACTCCTGCATTCGCACTTTCACATTCTTCCCCTCGGGTAAATGCGGGGAAATTCTTTTAATTCTTAGAAATGACAAAGCCCAGTTCGATAAGTAAAGAAAGTGGTTGGGGTAGTTTGTTCTGCATACTTATTTGTTCTTTCCCCTTCGTGCAATGACGGGAAGTTCAATCCTGTCCCTATAATTCGACAGCTTTAAAAAGTGATGCCATACCGAGTTATGATCGTACTGCTGTATCGAATTATCAAGGAACGTAACAGAAAGCGGAATTATCAAATGTATTTAGAACTCCAAAAATACGGCAAGTGTTTTATTTCGTTTAGCACAACTTGAGGGGTAATGGCAAATTAGTCAAGAATATTATTCACAACCACAGCCCTGTTTATGCACAAAGGGCCTACAGTCTCGCTACTTCTGATAGTGGATTGCTTGTTTGACCAATATAATGGCTTGCTCTGGCACTGTACGAGGGGAGCAGTATTACCCTGCTGTTAGTTTCGTTTTGTTGTAGATGCTGTCGCGTGTATTTTTGCTGTTTAGCGGAGCATTGTAGTAGCCCGATTAGTCTCCTGTAGCTAACTTAACGGAATGTTGCGCATTCTTTCTTCTATATACATCTTCTCCAGATTCTAATCTAAGTATGTGTGGATTCAAAACACTAGTGGGAGTTGCCATGACCACAACGTGAGACGTGGAAGGGCAGCGTCGCGGAACAGCATTAGAAGAATTGCACATAACGTACCAAGTGGCTATTGCTTCCACATTAACCTCTATTCTATTTCTTCACTATTATGGTATAACCTCAACAGGGCCTGGTCACTTGCTGAAATCATTTAGGGCCCCCTCATTATCTGCATCACTATAGAAGTCCATTGTATGCCGTATACGGAAGGCTTTCGTCGAGTCCACAGTAGTATTGGGCTCCGCCTGCAGAGATTGGTTTGCCTTCATTTATCTCAACCTTTTGAACACACAACCCCAAATACATTTCCTGAGGTCAAGGGTTCCAGGGTTCCCGCGAGGGGTGGTTGGCGTAATTTTGTTTCCTTTTTAAGGCTTCGGAGAGATTTTTTCTTTGCTCCGTTTGAATTCTTTTTGTCACTATGAAGGCTATAGGGGCAGAGATTTGTAGGAAGCATAGGCGTTTTTCACATTTCAACATTTATGCTGTTTCTGGATATCGGAGTAAAGATGCATCAGACTGATGGCGTAATACAGTTTCGCTCAATAATCACGGGGACGTTTACACGTGAGATTTGCAAATTACAAAAAGTGTCTTGTCAAGAGGTACTGAAGGAGATTCATTCATTCATTCATTCATATATATACCCTAAGGGCCCGTGGGCATTACATAGAAGGGGAGTAAATTATACACCGATAAAATCAGTTCTTGGAAACACAGTTCAATAAATCAACCACAAGAACAATAGCAACTACAACACTAAGAAGGGAAAAGACCATTTTAGGCACAAAAAACAAATTAACATGCTAAACATTCATTTTCAAGGAAGGCTAAGAGTGCAGATTGAAACGATGAAGTCTGCGTCAAGATGGCTATGTGGGATGGCAATGAATTCCATTCGGCGATGCTGAGTAGAAGCGGGGAATTTTGATAAGCGTGTCTTTTTCAAATATGGCGTTTACTTTATTCGCATGATCAAGGCGAGATGAAACGTGCGGGGCTGGATGAATGTGAGTGCGTGCAAACGGGTGGGCGCTGTGTTACAGTGAGTGGAAGTATGACAGCATGGGAAATTTTCTGCGCGTGGCAAGGGTGGAAGGGCAAGGGATTGTTTCATGGAAGATACACATTGCTGTCGGGAGTATGATGGTAAAATGAACCTTGCAGCTTTATCTTGAACGGATTCTAGTAAATTTGTAAGATTAAGATGGTGGGGGTGCCATATTATTGACGCATACTATAATGAAGGTTTAATTGGAGAAAGATAAGATTGAAGCCTGGTGTCGGAGTTAGCCTGCCATAATCGATGCTTTAGGAGGCCAAGTTTTTTCAGCGCTTTGGTAATGATGAATTCGACGTGCCTGTGAACTTCGTTTCTTAAGCAGATCTTCTGGCTTGATAGCAGGAAACTTTGGCCATATGAACGAGTGAAGAGACCCGCAGTGGCATCGGCGAAAATTAGTCGTATGACGAGAAAAATGTAAGTGAGGTGAACATTGGACTACGACCAGTTAATGACGTGGTGTACTGACGAAACAATATTGCTGGTGCATGCTTCGGGCGGGGAGCCAGCTTAAGCCAATCGGCTGTAGGGATTAACATATTTCATGATTAGTATAAGGGGATTTTTTGTAGGTGCTCGATAAGAAACCTGAAAACAGTTGTGTAAGATATCAATAAAGTGTTTTAATATCTGTTTAGTAAACACTGGTTTTCTGAATTTTGTTATATAGTATACCATGAAAATATGAAAGTAGGGAGAATTCTACCTTACCGAAATACCATTGATGTAGTCAATAAGTGATCGGTGAAATTAATTTGAACTCATAATGTTTACTTTCCGGAAAATGGAGCAATATAAAGAATTTCCCCGTCTGTGATTTGCAGATGGCATAGAGTGAAATCTGGACGATCTGTTTTTCACGGAAAGTGAAAAGTGAACCCTATTTAGCGAAAATCCTGATATCCAAAGCGGTTTAAAAAGAGGAAAAGTTGGATGCTCCGAAAGCAATCCACTTTGGTTGAGCAAGATTAAAGTGGCTGTTTGATCTGTGTGACTCTTTTCAACGTCAATGAGTAAATTGTACGGAAACGTAAAAAACGCAAGCTGCAGTTAGTTTTCAATTCGCCGGACAGTTATTGGTGCGATGATCGATGTCATGCCCTAAATAGACGAAGACAACCGCCAGACATCTAAAGTCTTCAATGTTCAATCCGAGAGCGATGTTGACAATTTTTTGTGTAGAGCTTACCCGTCGATGTGTACAATGAACACTCCAACTTCCTTGAACGATGTAGGCAGGATGTCTTCCCTTTGATGCTGCTTCACACACCGCGTTTGCAATACCCGTGGCCAAAAACTTGCAGTTTCTTCGAAGTCCGTATTGTCAAGCGACAATAGTATTTGGAGTTGATATGGTAAACCGAGCCTGCGTGGCAAGTACAGGCTGTCGCTCTTCATTCTCTCTTCGAATTTGCGGGCACTTTTTTTTTCATTTTTCTTTTATGCGGACAGCTTTGCGTTTCCTGGACATTCTCACAAGTCTGGCAGTGCCATCGCCCACACACACAAGATAGAAAAAGAGCAAACGACTCGCCGAGAAGTACGGAAGATGGAGAAGTCGGGAAAAGAAGTCTCACTTGCCGTGAGCGTTGTGCAGCTTCTTTGATTATGAAAGGTTCGGTGGATGGTGCAGCGCATCGCCTTACTTATCGTATGCCCTGGACGAAACGGCCACTCCCGGCAGCGATGTTTTTTTAAGTAAAAATAAGGGCTTCGCGTAATCAGTGTTCCTGACACGTGAATGTTATTGTCTGGTTTGAATGCTGTATGACCTACTATACCGGAAAATAAACGTAAAATATCTAAAACCATCGGTCAATATCCGCTTGCTAGCTTGTATTTTCTATTTTGGGCAAAAATATTGTCGTAGCAGATGCAAGAAAGTCAATGATTTCTCAGAGACATTGACCCGGAACAAAAAGAAAAGGTATCTATAAGGACGAAAACTGTAATATTGTCACGAAGCCAAAGACGACGCAGTTGACTTGAAGGCAATACAAGTTTATTTTGGCGGACTTTTGTTCCCCTACAAGCTCAGAAAATACACAGGTGCTAAGCTGCGGTCAATGAAGTGACGTGCAAAGGCGAGTGTCAACGAGTCGTGGGCCGCGGTTTCTACTTGGCAGGCATGTACTAATATGAGCAATAATAAAGGGAACACAGGAACACATAACAAACAGCCTCAGACCAAGCTATCCGTGATATGCAGCGGACGCTGTGGGAAACAAAGTGGAAAGGGGGAGGCTGTTCTGACAACTGTTCCCATTCCTGCCGTGCGTCTTATCGGCTGTCGGGCGATACCATATCATCAAAGAAATGACGTAAGCTGCTGCTTTGTAGAAGTTCTAACGTGGTGGGAGTGCCAACACTTAGTGGAAGAGCACCCTCCTTTCCCCCTTTGTTTTTCACAGCGCCATCCGCGTATCGCTCCTTGGCTGTTTCGAGGCTGTTTACCACCCGTTCCTGTGTTCCCTTGCATATTGCTCATAATAGTACCTTTCGGTGCGGTTGTTTCTCGAAACGTGGAATTATATCGAGAAGACTGTAGATCAAAGAAGAATATTCTAAGCTAGTGACGTTAGGGCGAACTATTCTCCCTATCAAATGGGAAACCCATGTTGTATAAGAAAGAAAGAATGCAACACGCAGTTCACTGGGGACACAGATATCACAACCCGGTACACCCTTGCGGTAAAAACGAATTATGAAAAAATCGAACGCATGAATCGTGGCATTAGCTTCCCCCTCCCCCCGGTAAAAGTGTATCGACCCGATCCTATTAGAAAACGACATTCCTCACAAACAAACAAGGAAAGTCCGTTATCTTGCGCAGTAAGGTTTTAGGCGAATCACGTAGACGACGTCGGGTCGCGTGCCTCATCATGATGTTCCGGAATAACCATCGGGGATCACCTCGTAGGTAAGTTGCGGAACTCATTGTAGAATCCGAGGGGGATCGAGAACCGTCGCTGACTCTTGTCGCTGAGCCCCTTCGTCGGATGGGAGTCCAAACCCCTTCACGATACTCTGGGTGGTCCTCGGAGCCTCGGCGTGTAAGGCTGTGGCGTTTGGCATCCACCAGCTGCCAGTCGGTTGTACAAACTCGAGTGAGCTGACGGGCCACCTCCGCCCACTAAAGGTATCATTGGCGTCAGCGTTGAGGTCGTCGTCTTCTACGTGCGGAAGCATGGAGTCAAGCATTGTGGTTGGCTGTCTTCCGTGGACACGTTCGAGTGGTTTTGTCTGCGTAGTTTTCTGGATAGCCGTGTGCAAACCTGACATACGAAGGACTTTATCCCAAGTCTTATGTTCAACGTCGACATATCCGCCATTTCTTGTTCAGACATTTCGATAGTCCGTTCGTATGAGGGTGGTACGCCGTCGTTATTCTGAGATTCACGTGGCCGTAGCATAAGATTCATTGGATAAACGCCGCAGTGAACCTCGTTCCGCGGTCCGTGATTAGGACTTCAGGGGATCCATGTCGCTGCAAAACTTCGTCAAAGAAGAATTTCGCTATTTGTGCAGTCCCCCTCAGAAGAGCGGTACAGTCTGCATAGCGCATCATGTAGCCAGTCGCTACGACAATCCACTTGTTCTCGGATCGCGGTGTAAGGAACGGGCTTAGAAGGTACATTCCCATCTGTTGGAAGGGCCTAATGCGACAACGGTCAGCCGAAGAAGTCCGGAAGTTCTCTTCTGCTGCGTTTATCGTCGCTAGCGCTCAAAACCGCTCCGCACGTAGTGGGAGACATCGGTTGTAAGGTGGAGCCAGTAGTACTCCGCCTTGATTCTTTACATATTCCGTGCTGTGCCCAGATGTCCAGCAGACGAGTCGTCATGGCACGCTTCCAAAATTTCGTAAAGAATGTCTGCGGAGATTACAAGAAGATAATTCGTTCTTGTTCCAGGACTGAAATGTTTTCCACGAGGAGAATGTTTTAGAGGGCGAATTCTAATAAGTAGCGTTTGAAGGCCCTAGGCACGGTGACCGTACCGTCCTTCGAGTTATTTCATCATTACGCGTAACCCGGGGTATACACGAAAGGAACAGTTAAGATCGTTTCCCCGAAGTCCGGTGTCGATCAGGAACCCAATCGCCCGGGCCCCGGTTGATTTGGCAGGAGGCTGGCTGGGTGATGGTGTTGAAGTTCTTGAAGACGGCGGTCGAATTGACGAACTGGAGGCGTTGAAGTTGATAAAGTGAAACGGAAGTTTATGTACAGCGATTTACAGTATGAAAACTGGGTACATGAGTAATAAAAAGAAAAACTGCAAACTTCAGCTAGACGCTAGCTCCGAGTGCGCACAAATCACTCGAGCTCCTCAGCTTCGTCTAACTCTCCTACTCTCGGAGCGTACACAAACCGCTCGAGAAACCACGGCCGAGACTCTGTCTCGCCGCAAGATCCGTCTAGTTGCCCGGTGCGGCGCTGCACCCTTAACCACCGACGCGATCTTAACCTCGACTAGGGGGCTCACAAATCCCAACCTAGCGTTAACGGTCGAGACTCCTTGTCTCGCCGGGAACTGCCAGCTCAGCGCTCAGACAAGAACCATTTCCAACGGCCAAGTTCGGCCTTTTAAAACGTCGAGATCACGCTCTCTCGGGAACGCCATTTTAGCGTTCGTACACGCGTATGGGCGTGCCCAAATACACGTAGACAGCTGTCACTCAGCACGCCACGGAATATTCATTGAGGCGCCGCCACCTCCTGGTCAACGGCACGCCCACAGACGAGCAGACTCGAGTGACCCCGCGGGGTGAAAACGAAAGACGGCGACAGGGCGTCATGCTGACCAGGGCGCGACAAGAATGGAGACCCCGGTAATCCCAGCGGGTCTGGCAGGCGTTCCTGGAATCCGGCGCCGCAGTCTGCCTTCTCAATGGGGGATTATCCTTGCGGAATGCGGAGGGCCAGACAATCCGTCTCCCGCGCACGCCGCGACGAATTAGCGGTGGTTGCAGCGCAGTGTCGGCAGTGCTACGTCGCCACACAGAGCGGGGCGTTCTCACGCGCAGCCCGGGCACCTGCCCGCTAATCTCATAAGTGGACCTTACAGGAAGCATAAAAAGGCTTTTCTGTATTTTGCAATTCAGTGTACCAAAGTAAATGTGAAAGGCGTGGCAAAACTGCCTCACCTTGAGGATGTGTTGAGGATGTGAGTGCTGGTTTGCGAAACCAATCGAACTCACAATGTCCACTTTTTGAGAAATTGGGGTATATAAGTGCACTGTCTGTCATTTGCAGATGGCGATAGAGTAAAATCGTGTAGATGCGCTTTTCAGGCGAAACGGAAAATAAAACTTATATACAAAAATTCGAATATCCAAACCGGTTAAAAATATGTATGAGGATACTACGTTAGCAACCCACTTTTCCTGAGCAAAATTGAAATGGCTGGCCGATTTGTGCTTCGGTTGTTTTTTCTCAACGTAAACGAGTAAATTCTACGGAAAGATAAAAAACAAGCTGCTGTTAATTTTTTTCTGCCGGACACTGTTTGGAATGAAAATCTCTTATGCCCAATAGGCTAAGCCAACCGCCGTACGCCTGGAAGTCTTCAATGTTCAATGACCGCGTGATCTTCCCAAATGTTTGTTTACGACGGTCCCATCACATGTACTCTGGCCGCTTCAACTTCATTGAACGATGTGAGCAGGACGTCTTTCATTCGCTGATGTTTCGCATCTCACGTTAGTTTTACCTCGGGTAGAAAACTTCAGCTTCTTTCGATGTTTTTATTGGCGATCGACAATAGTATAGAGTGTTGACTGTGTAAATCGAGGTCCCGTGGCAAGTTGAAGCGCTCCCTCTCCGTGTTATCTCTTAATTTCTGAAAAATGTTTCATTTTTCTCTTACGCGGAGACCATTTGCATTTCCCCTACGTTCTCGCAAGCCTTGCAGGACCATCGCCCACAACACGAATGCAGAAAAAGAACAAAAAACTGCTCGAGAATCCCTGAACATGAAGACGCCGGGAAGAGAAGTCGTGCCTGCCGCGAGATTTGAGCACTTTCTTCTTTCATTATGATGCGCTCGGTAGATGACGTGGTGCATCGCCTGACTTATCGTCAGCACTGGACAGACCGGCCACGGCTACAGGGATGTTTTTTTCGCAAAAGCACCGCTACCGCGGCATCAGCGTGTGTGACACCTGAAAGTTGTGGCTTGACGAAATGCGGGAGGAGGTAGTATACCGAGGAATAAACGTAAAATTTCAAGAAACTTCTGTCGATATCCACTTGCTGGATGGAAGTATAATAATTTATACAAAAATGTCATCGTACTAGATGAAGAAAAATCGGTTATTTGTAAGGGGCATTCAACAGGAAGAGATAAAGATTGTCTCCAATCTACGCTGTCAAGGTGGTTCGAAAAGGAAGCTTTAAACACCACCCACAACAACTGCCCCAGCGACATCACTTGGATTCACACACGCGGCTCTACTAAGAGTTGAACACGAGATTCTGCCAGCCATTACCTGGAATTTGCGGGGGCGGCGTCACAAACGCAGCTGTGTCGCTTACGGCAGGGGTAGCCCGGCAAACGCCGCCGCTTTAGCCCGGCCGTGCGTTGGCGGAAACAAAATGGTCAGGAGGGTCTCACGAAGGTGAGACAGCGAAACCTAGACGCCCTGGGGTGCTAGCTTGTGGCTTCACCACCACGTAACACAAGCGGGGACACCTAAAAAATTCGGCATGTCGTCTTAGTGATTCCTATTTGTACCTATGTGAAGTTGTTAGTTTACCAAGTTTGAGAATTACGAATAACTTGAGGGAAATTTTATAACCGCGCTATATCCTTTCAGCTTTTACTACAAAAGCTGAAATTGCAACTTTCAGCTTTTGTAGTACCTGTTAACGCATAACCGAATTGGTCTTCACCAATTTAAAAATCGGAGTTCCATTCGTGGATAGCAGTGCGCAACACCTAGCGTTCCTCTTGCGGATAGTGGCCCCTAAATTTTGGTTTCCTGGCTTGCAAACCAATCTTTAACGTCTCTTTCCCGTACGACCACTTACTTCCACCGCGTTTCGGTTACCCAGAAGGTGTTGTTGAAGAATTTATTGAAGCCGTGCGAAGGAAGCGGGCAACGGACGCAAAGCTGCGCCAAAACAGGCCCAAAACTATCGTCGCTAAAGCAGGCGACAAAGCAAAGCGCATAGAAAAGTTCCGCCAGCGCGCCCGCCGACGCAGAACGCTTGGCCATACCGCCCATTCGCGGCGTCAACTGCATTGTGCTGCTTGGGTGAAAAGCGGATTCCCTTCCCCAGTCGCGTTGGGAGTTTCTTTTCCCAAACGGCACGTAGCAACCATTGGCTGGTAGAGGTAGAAAGCTTTACTATAAAGGAAAACGTACAGGTGCCGTCAGATGTAGTTGGAGCACGGGAGCTGCGGCCGAACCGCTTAGGAGCGCCATGTAGCTGCACCGCGGTAAACTAAAGCAGCAGAACACGCATGGGCACGTGCCGACGGTGATAGCCAATCTATACTTCTCGACCCCTTCTTTATACTCGGCTTCGAGCGTTATTCGCAGCATACTGGTCTAATGATGGCGCTGATGGCAGACCCTCCTAAAAATATTAGTAAAAAATTGTTACTCCAGATTTCTGCGATTGCGATGTTTATTCAGCAGCTCGCGTGCGCTGAAAGTGTGGGAGCAACGCTGCCAGATACCGCCTCAGCTATACGCGCCATCGCTGAGGCCAGTACGCTGCGAATAATGCTAGACTTTGTGTAAAATTAGGTAGGTTGATAAGTATAGATGGGCTATCACCGCCGGCAGGCGCACATGCGTGTTCGGCTCCTTTCGTTTACCGTCGGTGTAGCTACACGGCGCTCATATGCGGTTCGGCCACAGCTTCTGTGCTGCAATTACTTCTGAGGGCGCCTGTACCTATTAGGCCGAAAAACGTAATTTCGTCGCAAAGCCCAATTCGACACAGTTGTATTCAAGGAAAGACAAGTTTATACGAAGCGAACTTGTGCGCCCCTAAAACCCCAAAAATACAGGGACAGGGACAGGGAAGCAGCGGTCAAAAAAGTGACGTGCGCAGGCGAGTGCTGGTGAATCGAATGCCGCCGCGTCCGCTCGGCGGTCAGTTATCTTTCGGCGCGGGTGTTTCTCGAACGCCGCATAACATCAAGAACACTCTAGATTAAAGAAGATTATTCTAGGCTGGGGACGCTAGGGCGAAACATTCTCCCTATCAAATGATATAACACGTGCGGCATAAGAAAAAAAAAGGGAAGGCAAGTTGCCCTTTACTCGGGACGTAGATAACACAACATGGCGAAATCTGGCGGTAGGATCATAAGATAAAAAACCCAATGCAGATTCTCGAAAACAATCTGGATCGTAGATTTCCACTGTAGGAACTAAGTGATCTGTTCCTTTCTGATGGTTTAATGCCTAGATATTGCACATAAATTGTTTCATATCTTTCAGTAGCACGTCGCGAAAGCAAAAGACCGTTACAAAACCATTTGGCCAGTCTGCGGTTTTTTCTTGTTTCTTTGTATCGCCCCTGGAGCGTTATTTTATATTTCTGTAGCGTGAGCTACACTGGTAGAGGTTTAGCAGTTTCGAGTTTCTCGTGGAGAGCCGTGCTGCGCATGCGCGACTAGTGATGTCGCACGGCACACAGCTGGCGTGCCAGAGCCGCCACTACCGCGACTTAACTGGACTGGACTGGGCTGTATTGAATTAGTTTGGACTTGATTGAAATAAATTTGCCGGTTCCTGATGATGATGGTTTAAGTTTAATGGCGCAAGGCCGACATGGGCAAAGAGCGCCAAATACAAAGTTATTTGATAAGGAGGGAAATCGGATAAAGTCAGTTAAATACTATGAGCACGTCTGGTGTAAAGGGCCAGGGTGAAGAACGTGAGTGGTTAAAAGATAAATACGGTGGCTGGTGTATAGGACCAGGGGTAAAACTATGGGTGATAAGAGATGAGTTGTAAGAAATGAACTTCAGATAGGAACCTTAAGGTTCGCTGAACAGAGAACATGGCTTCATCTCCTAAGAAGTATGACGGGTGTGGTGGAATATGTCGCGTGTGTAGTTGTGGGAAGTGTTTGTGTCGTGTAATGTCGAGTGCCTTACATTGTATGAGGATGTGGATCACGGATAGGGCCTCTCCGCACCTGCTGCACAGAGGTCTTGGAGACCCCGTGAGAAGGTGCGAGTGCGTTGCATGAGTGTGCCCTATCCGTAATCTAGCCAAGGCGACTTCAGTGTATCTATTGCGTGTGTCGGTGGTGTGTGGTCCCAAGTGTGGTTTTATTACGTGTAACTTGTTGTCTGTTTGTTCACTCCAGTGTGTTTGCCATGTTTTGCGAAGTTGTTGTCTGATGTGTGGTTTCACGTCGGTGTAGGGTAATGTGGTTATGTCTACTGTATTCGAGAGTGTAGCAGCAGCAGCCATTCGGTCCGCTGCTTCGTTCCCGGCTATACCACTGTGGCCAGGGACCCAGCAAAGAACCAGTTCAAATTTGCGTACATACACCGACATAATACCCTTGACTATTAGATTTACCACGTGATTTTTTGAAGACGTTGATGACGACAACGCCCGCACGACACTGAGGGAGTCTGTATATATAATGGATTGTGGGATGTGACTTTGAAGGATATGATTAACAACAAGAAGTACACCATTAGCCTCTGCCGTAAAGATACTGGTATTACTGTTAAGAGTTCTAGTGACATTAAGGCCGGGCCCATGCGCCGCGCAGGACACAGAGGTGGCAGTTTTAGAGGCGTCCGTATAAAATTCAGAAAATTGATACTTCTGCTGCAAATACAAGAAGTGCTGCAGAATTGCACATGTGGGAGCTCGGTTTTTATCTACATGTGTGAAGGATGTGTCGCATGATACAGGGCGGAGATGCCATGGTGCTATAAAATCTGTTTGAGAACTTTGTATGGTGTCTAAAAAGGAGACAGAAAGCTCTGACGCTTCCTCTCTAACTCTGTAAGAGAAGGGCGCAGAGAACGATGGTCGGTTTAGGAGTAGTGCAGTCTGAGACGTATCATAAAAAGCCGATTTAAAAGGATGGTGTGGCATAGATGAAATTTTAAAAGCAAAAAGAAGATCTGTGTATGCTCGCTGACGTTGTAGGTTCCACTTATTACACTCCACATAGAGGCTTTCGACCGGGCTAGTCCGGAAGGCGCCACATGCCAACCGGAGCCCCAGATGAAGCACTGGGTCCAGCATTTTGAGGGATGTCTTACTTGCTGACCCATAAACAACGCTTCCATAGTCTAATCGTGAACCTATCAGGCTGGTAAAAACACGTAAAAGAAGTTGTTTGTCAGCCCCATATGAAGAGTGGGAGAGAACCTTGAGTATATTCATGGCCTTTAAGCATTTATGTTTAAGTTGTTTTATGTGTTGAATGAACGAGAGCTTTTCGTCAAGGACTACACCTAAAAACTTGTGTTCATTTCTGACTGGAATTGAGACACCATTGAGTTTGATGTCTGGATCCGGCCGAATGCCGCGCCTTTTCGAAAACAAAACACAAGTACACTTCACTGGATTAAATTTAAAACCGTTGCTATCTGCCCAGCCAGCTAGCTTGTTAACACCAAGCTGGACTTGGCGCTCGCAGATAGACAGGTTACAAGACTTAAAGGATAATTGCACGTCGTCTACATAGATTGAGCAGGAAATGGTTGGTGGCAGAGCCTTCCGAAGAGAGTTCATTTTTACAATAAACAACGTGCAACTCAAAACTCCACCTTGCGGAACACCGTTTTCCTGCACATGAACTCTAGAGAGTGCAGTTCCAACTCGCACGCGAAACGTTCTTTCAGAGAGGTAACTGGCAAGCGTGTTCCACATGTTACCCGACATACCAAAGGACTTCAAATCGCTGAGGATGCCGTACCGCCAAGCAGTGTCGTACGCCTTTTCAAGATCAAAGAATACTGTCATACAGTACTGCTTATGCAGGAAAGCATCTTTAATATATGACTCTAACGCAACGAGTTGATCATTCGTAGATCGCCCCGCCCTAAAGCCCGCCTGGCAGCTCTCGAGAAGACCGTTGTACTCTAAGAAGTACACGAGTCTCCTGTTTATCATCTTCTCGAGGAGCTTGCACAGGCAGCTTGTCAGGGCAATGGGGCGATAACTGGCGGGAGAGGAAGGGTCCTTTCCTTCCTTCAGGAAAGCCACTACTATAGCCTCCCTCCAAGAGCGAGGAATGTGCCCCGAAAGCCATATGTTGTTGTATAGATGTAGGAGTGTTTCAAGAGTGTCTGGGTGTAGGTGTTGTATCATGGTGTATGTGATTTTGTCTGCACCTGGAGCTGAAGGCTTACATGTGCTCAGAGCAACCTTCAGCTCATGAATTGAAAAAGGAGAATTGTAAGAAGTGTGCGACTTGTTGTTATCACGCAGGGACTTCTTTTCTACAGATGTTTTGTGTTTCATGAAAGTGTTTGTGTAGTGTGCTGAACTGGACACGTGTTCGAAGTGTTGTGCAAGTGTGTTAGCCTGGTCTTCCAGTGTGTCCCCTGTTGTACTAACCAGGGGCAGGCTGTGTGTCTGTTGTCCTTTTAGTTTTCGTATTCGTGTCCAGACTTATGTGTGTCAGTGTACGAGTTGATGGAAGTGAGGAAGGTGCGCCAACTCTCCCTTTTCGCCTCACGACGCACTCGCTTTCCAAAAGCCTTTGCCCGTTTAAAAGAAATGATGTTATCTGACGTGGGGTACCGGCGAAGGACACCCCACGCCTTGTTCTGGGCCTCTCGCGCCCGCCTGCAGTCCTCGTTCCACCAGGGCCTCCTTGGGCTGCGGGACCCACTGGAGGCCTGGGGAATGGACTTTTCGGCGGCGTCGAGGATGTGCGCCGTGACGAGTTGGGCGGCTTCCTCCACGTGTAGGTGTTTTATGGTTGTGTGGTGTAGTTTAGATGTTTCTGTGAATGTACTCCAGTTTGCTTTGGATTCATTAAACCTGTTATGGGAAGATGGACTGCTCGGGCCTATACCTATATACGTTAATGAAGTGGGGAAATGGTCACTACCATATGGGTCCGTGCCCACACCCCACTCAAGACATGGAAAGAGAACTGCGGAACCAATAGCCAAGTCAAGATGAGAGTATGTATTGTGTCCTAAGTTATGATATGTAGGCTGTTTTTTGTTGAAAAGGCATGCTCCGGAGGATGTAAGAAACTTCTCCAACAGGCGACCTCGGGCATCCGTTCTGGAGGAGCCCCAAAGAGAGTTGTGTGCATTAAGGTCGCCTGTTAGGATGTACGGTTCGGGCAGCTGGTCGACCAGCGCCTCGAAGTCAGAGCTCAAAAGTGTGACATCAGGAGGAATGTATATGGAGCATACCGTTATCAACCTATTAAAAATTATTGTGCGTATTGCTACAGCCTCAAGGACGGTGTTGAGAGCGACAGGGTGGCATGCTAGGGATTTCCGGGCTATTATGGCTACACCGCCCGAAGAGTGTGTGCAGCCATCCCTGTCCTTTCTGAAGACCATGTACCTATTTAAGAAATTTGTGTGCTTGGAATTCAAATGCGTCTCCTGAAGACACATCACACTTGGCTGATTAGCATGCAGTATTTCGTATACATCGTCAAGATTTTTAAGAAGGCCTCTACAGTTCCATTGAATATGTTTTCTCTTCCCATTATTTAGTGTGAGAGCTACTGGAGTGTGTGTGTTTGTTTATGTGTCGTCTTTCGGGGCTGTGACTCTCGCCTTTTTTGGCTTGTCGGGAGGCTTTGGCGTCGGGACGCGTTCCTTGCGCTGCGTTGCAGGCAGGAACGGCCCGACATCCATCTCGTCGTCGGATGTCCGAGGGGTGCCCGACGGACCGGGCCCCCTGGACTTGGCCCCCCCTCGGGAGCCCTTCGTTTGAGCCGCCACCGCCGAGGGCGTCCGGGGCGCCAGAGGTGGCACAGGCGGTGCGGTGGCGGTGGGAACCGGTGCGGGTGCCCGTGGTGTCCATCACCTCTGTACCCTCCAACGCACTGGAGGGCGGGGAGACAGAGGCGGGAGCGGCACCGGTCCCGACGGAAGAGGTTGCCACCACAACCGCTGCTGCCTCAGCAAGCGGCGTGGTGGCGGGTTGGGCTGCCAGAGGCAACCCAGGGGGGGGCGGGCGAGGGACCAGGTCAGACTCGCTGAACTGGGTCCCTGTGGAAACGAGACGCCGCTCCGCCCCCGGCGAGCCGCGTCGGCGTACCTCCCCAGGGGGAAAGAGGCGAACCTCTTTCGCGCCTCTGGGAAGGTGATGTTTTCAGTGACTTTGATGTTGATGATTTTCTTTTCTAGTTGAAATTTTTCGCACTTGCGGGAGTATGCCGCATGCGGCCCCCCGCAGTTTACACAAGTGAGAGTTTCGGCTGAGCAGTTCTCGCTCGGATGATCGTGCGCCGCGCACTTTGCACACGTCGTTCGGCCACGGCAAGAGTTCGTACCATGCCCGAACCGCTGGCACTTAAAACAGCGCCGCGGGTTCGGGATGTACGGACGGATGGAGCAACGGATAAAACCTGCATTTATGTATTGTGGAAGAATTGCGCGGTCGAAAGTCAAGATAATGTGTTTGGTGGAATCTCCTTGTCGTCTCTGCGGATGGTGATGCGTCTCACGGCAGTGACGCCCTGATCCTTCAAGCCGGCAAGGAGATCCGCATCGGTTTCGTTCAGGAGGTCTGTCTCGGATATCACACCCTGCGAGCTGTTGAGGCTCCGATGGGGTGTGACCCGGATGTCAAGATCAGCCAGTCTAGTCTGAGCTAGAAGCTTTGCAGACTGCTGCTTGTCATTTATTTCAATTAAGAGTTCACCAGACCTTTGTTTTTTTGCATTTATACGATTTTCCTACTATGGCTTCAAGATACTTGGCGATCAAGAAGACTGACTGAGATGCAAGAGGGTGGGTTGGATTGAGGGATTCCATCACAAGAAATCGAGAAAAATGGTCCGGTTCAGGAAAGGTTAACGACGGCAACGGAGGAAAGGATACTTCGGTGCGGCCCCTTTTCAGGGACCGATCACGGTTGGGGGGGGGGTTTTAGACAATACCATAAAGCATAGTATAAAAGCAGGGAGACGGGGGTACTTTCTTCCACAACCTTACCCTGATAGCTGAGGAGGTCCCGGAGCTCCCTGCCTGGTAAACAGACAGGGAGCCCATCCGCCGGAGCTTGACCTGGGCTCCGACGGCCACCGTTAGAGGTTTCTACCCTTCACCTTAAAAACACATCACCACGGTTGGATCCAGCTTATGTTTGGGGGCTCGGGGTCCGCGGTATCGCCAGTACCGTCACCAAGATTGCTCAAGGTGCCCCGTGCGGGGAATTTGCCGGTTCCACCCCATTATCGTATTTGCAAAGTTGTCAACACGCTCCGCGCCCTGTCGTGTACGCCGACGTTTCGTGTTGCTTCGTAGTTATGATTTCTATTTTTTGTTACTGATTTTGTGTGGTGATGTGGAATTGAACCCCGGACCAACCATGGAAGAAACTTTGGAACTACTTTTAAAGGGACAGACTGAAATCAAAACAAAGCTGGAAACTATCGAAGCTGGGCAAGATGAAAGCATAATTGCGATAGGTGAGCTAAATAAGCGTATTGAGTCGCTTGAGAAGTGCATGCTTCAGGTGAATGACATGAAAGCTGCAGTTACCAATTCCAGAAAGAGGTGCGAGGACACAAGCGCTTCAATGAGGGTTGTACTCGAAAAGATTGATGATATAGAAAATAGAAGTCGACGTTGTAATCTGATTTTTTATGGTGTACCTGACACGCAGGCCTTTGAGCCACCCGCTGAATCTGAAAAACAAGTATTAAACGTTGGGACGAAACTTGGAGTCGGCCCTGTACAAAAAGAAAAAGCCCACAGACTCGGAAAGTATCGCGCAGGGAAAATACGCCCACTAATTCCAAATTTTGCATTTTTCAAACAGAAACATGACGTCTTGGTAAATGCGAAGAAACTTAAAGGGAGTCAAATTAGTATCTCGGAGGATTTCTCGGAAACGGTGCGCAGGAAGTGGAAAATTCTTTGGGAATTTGCGCAGAATCACAAAATTGACGGGTCAAACTGCCAAGTTAAGATATCACGTGCTTCACTTAAACGACATCAAATACGTCTACGATGAAAGTCTAAAACGGGTTGTCGAAAAAAGCTGGTGTAGAAAGAATTCCGCCTCAAGCATATCGTTTCTTGTTGTGAACTGCCGCAGTATCAAAAATAAAACTGACGATTTTCACGCTCTGCTTTCTTTAACGCAGCCTAGTGTTGTTCTCGGCACGGAATCGTGGCTAGATAGCAGTATTTGTGATAACGAGGTATTTTCCGGAGATTACACGTGCTACCGTAAAGATATAAATAACCACGGAAGGGGAGTATTCATACTTGTGCATAAAACCATTCGTTCTTGCCATATCGACATTGATGTTGATCAATGCGAGTCCGTTTGGTGTCAAATCAAATTATCAAATGGGAAGACGCTATCTGTTTGCTCTTTTTAGAGTCCACCGTGTAGCGCAAGAACAATATTGACCGAGTTTTATAATCTATTAGGTTCGATTGAGGCAGCCCATCTCGTTATAGGGGGGATTTCAATTTACCTGAGATTAACTGGAAAAACCATGAAGGAACCAACGTTCACTTGTATTCGGCCGCAGGAAAAGACATAATAGACTTGCTACAAAACTTTGCGCTAACCCAAATGGTGATGGAGCCGACAAGGGGGCGAAACGTTTTAGATTTGCTACTGACTAGTCAACAGCTTGGGTCAAGTCTACGTTTACCGTACCTGGAATTAGCGATCATAAAGCTGTTCTTTGTGAAATGACAGTGACCTATGAAAAAGTTCCGCTAGCCAAGTGTAGGAAAATGTTTAACTATGCAAGAGCAAATATAGAGGGTATAGATTTAGCTTTACACACCTATTTTGCCGATTTTCAAGCGCTTTCCTAAACACTGAATATGAACGACCTATGGTTAAATTTTATGTCCAAGATGCTACAGATACGTGATCAATTTGTGCCGTCTTGGACACAGTCTGCACGACGTGGCAGGAGTAAACCATGGTTTAACGCTGAAATTCGCTTAATTTGTAATACAAGACAGAAGATGTACAAAAAATACAGAAAGAAACCAACACCATTATCTTATGCTAAGTTGCACGCTGTTAATAAGCTTTTGAAAGCAGAAATTCGCAAAGGAAAGCAGATATTCTTTGACTTCGTTTCCCTCAAGACTAAAGAAAAACTCTAAGGAGTTTTAGCGTTACATAAAACGGAATGGTAAAGATAATATCAGTATTCCCTCACCTAAACATTCCGGAGTATTGGTGGTAGACGACCTTGAAAAGTCTAATTGGTTTAATGATTTCTTTAGCTCAGTATTCTCACCTCGTTCAGCTCTTACCATCTTATCCGGTCGAGCGGTGAGGGACATTACTGTCATGGAGGAAATCCGAGTAGATGAGCACGGAATAGCTGTCCTTCTTCAAGGATTGAAGGAACATAAGGCGGAAGGTCCCTGATGGATTACCCAGCAAGATGCTAAAGTTGTGTGCACAATCGGTCTCACCTTTCTTGGCTGTATTGTTTGCAAAATCATTGGCCACATGTTCCCTACCAGATGACTGGAAGATGGCTGGCGTTTGTCTCGATTCACAAATCACGTCCACGTGATTTGTTTGTTAACTACAGGCCAATTTCCTTGACGAGCATTGTTTGTAAAACACTAGAGCATATTTTCTACACAAACATAATGAAGCATTTAGAGTCCCATTCATTGCTCAATTCGAATCAGCATGGCTTTCGCCAGGGTGTCTTGTGTAACTCAATTAACGGAATTTATTCATGAAGTGAGCGAAACTGTTGACAGCCACTCTGTAATAGATTGTGTGTTTATAGACTTCAAAAAAGCCTTCGACTTGGTTTGTCACGCGTTGATCGTGCAGAAATTGCGGTCTTTGAATATAAATGAACAAGTTTTTAATTGGATTGAAGAATACTAAATTTACGTTCTCAATGTGGTAACTATAAATGGGTCACAGTTGAATATCGTTGGTGTTACGGTCAGGTGTCCCGCAGGGGTTCGTCCTTAGGGCCTCTGCTGTTTTTTATCTATATAAATGACATAACGGAAAACATTGGCTCCTCTATGCGTTTATTCGCAGACGACTGTGTAGTGTACCGAGAAGTGAAAGATGTCGAGGATAGCCGCGCGTTACAACGTGATTTAGACAACATTCAGCTGTGGTGTCACAAGTGGCACATGACGTTGAACCTGAAAAAACTGTACATGTGTGTTTTACGAAGAAAAGAAATGGCTTGAAAAGTGTTTACGCTATGTACGGGTACTCTTTGCCAACTGTTAGTGAATTAAAGTATCTAGGTGTTTTCCTTACTCCAACACTGTGCTGGCATCTGCATGTTGATTTTGTAACTTCAAAAGCCTGTCGTATGTTGGCGTTTCTGCGTAGAAACACCAAACAGTTCCCCCAAAGTTCACGAGAGCTATTATATAAAACCTACGTCAGAACGGTATTGGAATATGCATGCACTGTGTGGGACCCACCAACAGCAATGGATAAAACAAAATTAGAAAAAGTACAGAAACTAGCAGCTCGTTATGTTTCTGGAAATTACGCGAGACTTCAAAGTATGACGAAGTTGAAAGAGTCCTTGGGGTGGGAATTGCTGGAACTAAGAAGGAAGAAGTTGCGGTTAAAGTTATTTTATAATATTTACTACAATCAAGCTAGGATACCCCGCGAGAAATATTTACTTTCAACACACTACACATCGCAGCGACACGACCACAACCATAAAGTACGTGAATATCGCAGCAAAACTGAGTTGTTTAAGTTATCTTTCTTTCCCAAGACTATCCAGGAAGAGAACGCCCTGCTTTCTGCAACAGTCAGTATTGTTGACAATGAAGCGTTTGCGAAGACTTTGTGAAAATGTGTGTGCGCATATATTAGTGTAAATTGGACGTTGTTACTTGTTTGTTTTTTGCTTGTATTGTGATTTTCATATATGTACCCTCTCCACTTTAATGCCAGTAATGGCGATGTGGATAAAAAAATAAATAAATAAATAAATAAATTGGATTGGATTGGATGGAATATCGTTTTAGCCGCCGTAAGCATAATAATCAGCTAATTTTAAACAACCAGGACACCTAAGAATAACCAGCTGAACCTTCGGTCAAACTACGCAAATCCTGGTAGAGCCGAGCTAAGCCACTGCTATATTTTTTTTTGTAATTCCGGCAGAAGTGCTCTATCTGTCGCAATTGTGAAATTGCTGGTTTGTGTATGGGTGCAGCTACACTAGGCTCTTGCTTTATGTCTAATCCTGGAGGACAAAACAAACTACTGTTTATGCACGTTTTCCCAGCAAGTGTCCCAGCAATTGAAAGAAACAGCAATGCTCTCCAAATCCTAAAAGAAAACTTTAAGCAGTATTTGATTAAAGGTATACAATAAGTGTTGGAAAGTTTTTTTTTTAATATTGCTAAGAAACTCTACTTATTCTAGGATTCAAATTAAAACCTAGAAGCGTGGCCTTATTTGTAAAACTGACTAAAAACAAAAAATGCCTCAATTGTGAGAACATAATAGGTAATATGCACTTTCGTAAGTTTTTTCGTTTTCCTGCAAGTAATGTGATGCCTACATTTCCAACACATTGCTTTACACCAACCAGCTATTAGGGTGTCAATGTATAATAGGATATGTGTCGTACATTTGTTTAGCGATATCCGAGCAGTGTTTACTTGTAACAAATCGCTTGGTGGTGCGACTGCTTCAAACCTGCATCAGCAACTTCACTTGTGTAATTTCCTTGTCGTACGAATTCATTGTATCGCAAATTCAAACTAAACGCCTGAAACCCTGCTATTCAAAGCCTTCCTTTCACACATAATGACATTTCTCATAACATGTGGGCTACGGAACTTGAATATTCCAAGAGTGGGCGCCTACACAGGCCTGTTTTCCGTTCGGAATACCCCTCGATACTTCGGTTATTCATAGTGATCACACACAATTTCAGTTCCTACAAATAAAAACAGGCTGGCGATAGCATGACAAACAAATTGTCAGCCGCAAATGTTCTGTTTTGGTATTGCAAGATAATACTGAAAATTTTCAATAGCCTTGTCAGATCTCGGCTGGACTATGGCAGTATTATTTATTATGAAGCCTTTAAGGCCGCTCATAAACTCCTTGACCGAGTTTTCAACCTGGCCCTCCCATTAGCGACGGGTGCTTTCCCAACAAGCCCTATAGAAGGACTGTATGTAGAATGTGATATGTGGTCACTGGAACATCAGCGTCCCTACACAGCCTTGGTATATGCAGTCAAAACAACTTCAGTCGTAAAGCACCCATCAGACATCCTAATCTATGATTCATCCACTGCAGGTCTGTTCCTAAAACGACCCTCTCTTGCGCAACCCCATGTAATGTCCGTAAACACTTTGGCAAATGACGTCGAAATTTTGTTTAAAGACCCTTGTAAAACCATCTTTACTGACGTCCTTGCGCAATGGAAACGGTTGCCGGTTGCATGTGACATGTCTTTTGCTAACATAGACAAGAGCTAACCTCCTTTGCATTAGTACGCCAACACTTTTTAAGCCTTCAACACAAATACCATTGCTAAGAATTTTACGCAGACGCCTCTAAAACCAACACTGCTGCTTCGTGTGCTGTTTTTGGATCCACTTACTCTGCCCCTGACACACTCAATACTAACACCAGCATATTCACAGGTGAAGCTCATGATATTTTAATGGAATTACAGCATATAAAACAACAACAAATGCACCGTTCAGTCATATATAAAGATTCCTTGAGTAAAGTGACAGCCCTCTATTCTGCAACGCCTCATAAAAATGCAGCGCTTAACTTTCTATTAAACATCATCCTGTCAGCAACACTATGTGTCTGGAAATCACAACGTGCTCGGTACATCGGCAAATCGGAAGAGCTGGAAATGAGGATGCTGAGAGGGAAGCGACTGCTGGATTTATTCAGGATATGTGGACATTACATCTGTACCGTACTTGGACCTCAAACCACTAATCAAAAGAAAACTCCGAAAAGCTGGCAGAAACATTTGCATACGAAAACAGAAAACATGCCCCATTTAATCAAACCAACAAAAGGCAGACATACTGCAGGAAAGCTACACATATCCGTTGAGGCCGCACTTTGTCGACTAAGGATTGGGCACACATATGCCACAAAAGGACATCTTTTAAATGGTACACCACGTCAAAATTGTGTTAAATGTGGTGGGGCCCTTTCTGTACTCTATGTGCTAATTGAATGTAGAGAACTTCAACCAGAAAGCCGCAGACATTTCTGAGACCTATACGCCAAACATATACCACCACACCCAGCACACGTTATATCAGACGAAGCAATTGGCAAGCTCAATAATGTGTTAGCTCACGTTGCGGATGTCGATTTTAAAAGTAAATCTCATACAGTATGTAACCGCAGCCTGCCCTCAGGGATGAGGCCAGTGATGAAGGCTTCCAATGTGATACTCGGGGGCCGCGACCTTTTAGCGATTGGTAAAACTACCTGCCCGAGGCACCCTTTTTACAGCAAAGCTGTAAATGGCTAGGATCCAGCAGATCGCCTCCGGTCTCAGAGCGATGTAGACCGGAAACGCTAGCGAGCGTAACGCACGTTGCGGAGCCCACTCAAATTCCCCGGAATCGTAAATTGCGCGCCACCCCGCCGGCATGGAAAAAATTATACAAGATTAAAAAGGTCCCAAGGCCTTCATAGAGCATGCGCCGTGATTACCATACCCGCGCTATAATAGATTTCTACCCACGATTCCTGTGTGTTTTGTAGCGTAAGCTACATTGGCTGAGGTTGAGCAGCTTCGCGTGTGCCGTGAAGGGCCGTTCTGCGCATGCGCGAGGGGCAATGAATTCGGATTCGAATCGATTAGTTGGGCTTGGCTTGGCTTGGCTTGAATTTGGATTGGATTAAAGTCGATTGTGCTGGATTGCGTTGCGTCATAGCCGCCGCAGACGCACTGGCGTCGGCGCGTGCCCAGGTGAGCGCCTCAATTGTGCAGTAGCCAAGTCTGAGGCTGCGTCGGAGCCGCTTGATGGCCGTTTCACGTGGCTCGTGAAGAGCCGTGCTGAGCATGCGTGAGGAGCAGTGACTGGAAAGGACTGGACTTTCAGTTAATAACCAAGAACAATGCTCGATCGCAAATTACAAACAAACGTATTTTGCTTCGTGCACCCCTTGGACTATAACCCAGTCAAACCTCACGTTGAGGCTCGGCACCGCAGCTTTGCTGGCCGTCCCTCTTCACGGGGTGGAAGGGCTCTGAATTTTTTCAAGACCCTACGTACCCGCGCTTCCGAACTGTTTTATATCTTCCTTTCTTCACTAGTCATTGGCCCTATACACCAATTTTAGACAAGCAGCTGTAACCAAAACACCAGTCACTCCTTATGATGCTCTTTGGCCTAGTAGTCCTTGCGGAAATAAACCACACCATCATCATTGCTAGATTATGTCAAAAGGATTACAGTTACTGTATAGAACAGTGTGAACGTGTTTGTTACAGATTGCTTCCTCATCGAGGCTTCCACTGTAATGTACCTGGCCGCATAAGGCTGCATATGGAGACCACTGGTCTA
Source organism: Haemaphysalis longicornis (assembly GCA_013339765.2). Lineage (NCBI taxonomy): Eukaryota > Metazoa > Arthropoda > Arachnida > Ixodida > Ixodidae > Haemaphysalis > Haemaphysalis longicornis. Next base: position 24,959,792 of record CM023452.1, read on the forward strand.
TAATTACGATCACTGCGCCTACTCCATCTCATGCATTCTCGCATCCTGTGAACGTGTGTCTGTGTTGTACACGCGTAAAATCGAAATAAAAATATTTTTGTGAATTTACAGGCAGTGCTTTGCAAGAAGGGGGCTCTCATCCAGGTTTAGGAGTTCCACATATTACAGGAGGATTTGCGCTTTTCTTCACACTGATATAGAGACAGAGAAGGATCATCAATGGGCATTGGTAAGGTGTTCCCCGCTGGCAGGGGGATTTTTCAACTAGAACTGGGAAGGACTATAGTGGGGTGGGTCGAATAATGCACTTTGAGGCTACTGCAACGAAAGAGGAAAGCACACAAAATGTTGAAAATGAGATGCAAAAGTATAAAACAAGCAGCTTTCGGGCACAAACAAAATTTCGAAAGAAAATTGTGAAGATAAATTTTTTAATATTATAAACAAACGGCCCAAAGAAAACAAACTACACCAAAGAAAGAAAAGAAAACCATAAACACCACAGTGTACACGGACGGAAATATACTTTGATACATTTGAACTGTTTACAAATTAATCTTTAAAAATAATATCATTTCATACTCCTGCAGCAAACAAAGCAATAATTTGGTTCCCAATTATGTATCAGCAGCATATTTTCAAGGCCAAGAAAATGACAGAGTTCTATCCTGCGTCCTCGTCATACTCAAGACAAGGAGCTAGCAACAGCTTTTCGCGCACCATGACATTCAGGGCAGAGGCACAGCAATTATTTTTGTCTCACGGACGGCGAGTCCGCCGCAGCCTTGGATTGTCACAACCTATCTTGAACTTAAAACTTCTGCTAACCACAAGGATGAGGTTCAGATATGCAATGTTCTATGAGAGCATTGCTTAAGGCAGCATTGAAAGTGGAATTTACTCACAGGGTCAATAGCCTGCATATGAGGGTACTTGCGCTGAATTTCCTGCCGCTACAACATCTGTGGAGCGTATCCATTCGAAGAGATGAGGACTTTACTCGCCGTGGTGGCTCCGTGGCTAAGGCGTTACGCTGCTGAGTACGAGGTCGCGGGTTCGGTTCCCGCCGCGGCGCCCGTTTTTCTGACGGAGGCGAAAAGCCAAAACGCCCGTGTTCACGAGATTTAAGCGCACGTCAAAGATCCCCAGGTGGTCAAAATTAACATGGAGCATACCACTACGGCGCGCCTCATCGCCTGTGTTGCGTCGGCGCGTTAAACCCTACAAACGATCAATCCAGGACATTGCAGGCCCCCAAGACTAAAACTGCCTCTCGTATTCAGCTGCAAAGGGTGTCCTCTCGGGACTGCTTTGAATCTAATGTTACCTTGTATCAGAGAGTGACCAGGCAGCCACTGAAGAACAATGTGATTGTTTGCGAGAAGCGCCGGTGCTTGAATTTCTGCAATTTCAGATACAATTTATCAGGTGTTATTGGAAAGCACAGTTCGCAGGGCTTGTAAGACGCCACGTGAATCGAGGACTCTGACCCATTGTTGGGGATGATGTCCGCCGTTCTCATCAAGTTCAGGCCTAACTGCTGCTAATTCGGTAGAGGTCGAGAAGGTTTTGTTGTCGTTTTTTCTTAAAGGTAAACTGAGCTGATGAGATCTATCCACTGATTTGTGGCGAAATGAGCATACCCGTTCAGTACATTTCCATTCCCAGAAACAAAAACTTGATTCAGTTGTATTCCTTTCAATTCTTAGAAATGACAAAGCCCAGTTCGATAAGTAAAGCATGTGGTTGGGCTAGTTGGTTCTTCATACTTATTTGCTCGTTCTCCTTCGTGCAATGATGGGAAGTTTAATCCTGTCCCCTAAAATTCGTCAGAGTTAAAAAAGTAAAGCCGTACCGTGTTATGCTCGTATTGCTGTATCAAATTACCGAGGAACGTAAGAGAATGCGGTATTATAAAATGTGTTAAGAACTCCCAAAATACGGCAAGCGTTTCATTTCACTTAGCTCAGTTTGAGGGGTAATGGCAGGTTAGTCAATTATCTTATTCAGACCTACAGCCCTGCTTATGCACAAAGGGCCTACAGTCTCGCTACTTATGCTAGTGGATTGCATGCTTGGCCTTTTTAATGGCTTGCTCTGCGCTGTAAGAGGAGAGCAGTATTACCTTGCTGTTAGTTTGTTTCGTTTTGTTGTAGATGCTGTCGCCTGTATTCTTGCTATCTGTTTTGCGTACCATTGTAGTGGACCGATTAGTCTCTTGTAGCTAACTCAAAGGAATGTCACGCGTACTTTGTTCCATATACACGTTCTCCAGATTCTAATCTAAGGACATGCATTCAAAGCACCAGTCAGGGTTACCATGACCACAACGTGAGAGGTGGAAGGGCAGCGTCGCGTAACAGCATTAAAGTATTCCACATATCGTGCAAAGTGGTTATTGCTTCCACATTGACCTCTACTCTATTTGTTCACTATGATGGTATAAACCTCCACAGGGCCTGGTCATTTACTGAAATCATTTAGGGCACCCTTATTTTCTCCATCACTATAGAAGACCATTGTATGCCGTTTACGGAAGGCTTTGCTCGAGTCCATAGTAGTATTGGGTTCCGCCTGCAGAGGTTGGTTTTCCTTAACTCAACTCAACCTTTTGAACACACACCCCACTTCTATTTGCTCAGGTCAACTGAGTTATTTCTATTTTTGCAGGCCCGAAAGCACTTTCGTCAGGTATTTCAAAGGTTTACATTAGTATGAGAGCTTCCTCACTGAGATACCAATTTCTTTGTGGGACCACTCGAAAAACAAACAGGTATATTTGTTGCTGTTTATACACAAAAAAAATCACGCCATTTCACGGAATGAATGATGATAAGTTGGGGCGAAGCTCGAGAGGGGGAGATCATCGGTAACCGATACTCTCCCGTGAAAGTTCGCCCATTACATCATTAAGAAAAGACGTAAGAGACTGTGTGCGTACATTGTACAAATCAACTTTTATTTTCGGAGTGCAATGCTCCCAGGCCCAGACCTGGTTAAAGACCCCGCGCCATCGAGGACTACCCCGCAACCTCCTACCCACAATTTGTCACGTAGGACTGGGACACAACGGTAAACTAAAGAACTTTTATTTAGGGCGACTTGTGCCCGAACAAGACGAGAGGAAACGAGCAAAGGTCCTTGCGTCTCGTTAGATCTCCGAGAACGACTGCCTGCGTTCGTGGCGTGATCTCTTGCGTGATCTCCCCATCGTAGTGCACGTGCGCTCGCGCCTCCGTTGGCGAACACAGACAAGCTCGCGCTCCCGGTGCCGAGTTTACGCTGCCGGTTGCAGCCGGTTCTTGCGCGTGCAACGCGGACCACTTTGCGACATCTCCGAAAGCCTGCGGCAGTCACGTACCACGAGACACAAGGGATGGACAGACGCATGGCTTTAGGACCTTCGCCCCTAAAACGTGCGAGCTATCCTTCACACGATGAAAATAAAATGTTGAAATGAGGCTTTCTTACTTGACGAGGTGTGATTACTGATGACACAACTTTAAACTCGATGACTGCAGCATTCAGCAATCATACCCGCAGAAGGGAAGGCATGCACAAAAAGCCTAAACTCAAACCACTAGAAGTTTGACAGGAATGGAGGAGAGGGCCGCACACACACAACGAAGGAAAGAGCAGGCGCCGCGCTGGTGAGATATCAAGGAGTGAGACTTTGGTCTCTTGTACTGGAAACTAACTGCGCTGCTGGAGCCAGAACAGTTAAAACTGGAGACCACTTGGCAGCTGTTGGTTTTCTACTATCTTATGTTATTCCTAAAGTAATCAGAGAACTCTTCTGCTTTATACCGAGCAATGCGTGGAACGCGCACTAACACACAATATGATGGTTTTATCTTGCACTTATATCCGTGGCAAACCTGGTAGAGATTTCCGAAAATTTTTTTGTTTGCTGTCTTTGAATTTTTTTTGTCTCTATGAAGGTCTATACGGGTACGGGTATACAAAGAATGGGTGTTTTTAGGAATTGAACATTTATGCTGTTTCTCGATGTCGGGGCCCCCATGCATCGGATTTACAGGTGTTATACAACTTGGCCCAATATTCAAGGAGATGCTTACAAGTGGGCTTGCAAATTACAAAAAGAATCCTGTCAACGGGTACTGAAGCGGATGCAACGGAGACTTGTTTCTAAAACAGATGTTCTGGCTTGATAGCAGGGAACGTACCCCATATGAACGCGTGACGAATATCGCCGTGGAGTTTGCGAATAGGAGGCATACGACGAGAAAAAGGTAGGCAGATGAACATTGGACTGCGACCGTTTATAGACCTAGCGTACTGACCAAGCGCTATTCTCGGTGCATAGACCGGGCTGGGAGCCAGCTTAAGGCAATCGAAAGATGGGCTTAACATGTGTCAGGTTTTCAATCAGGGCATTGTTCATTAGGTGATTGATAAGCATCCCGAAAACAGGTGTGAAAGATATTGGCAGAAGATAATAGATATCTGTTGTGGTAAACACTGGGTTTATGAATTTGTTATACAGTATACCTTATAAATTTGAAAGTAGGGGAAATTCTGAGTCATCGAAATACCATTGTTGTGGTCGAGCAGTGGTCGGTGAAAGCCATTTGTACTCACCATGTTTATTTATCCGTGAATAAGGCAATATAAGAAATTCCCAGTATGTCATTTGAAGACGGCAATACAGTGAATCTTAACGATGCGCTTTTCACGGAAAGTAGAAAGTGTTACTTATTAAGGGAAAATCCTAATATTCAAATCGGTTAACTAAAGAGAGAAATTTGCATACTCCGTCAGTAATCCACTTTTCTGGAGCCCAATTAAAGTGGGTAAGTAGATCTGTGCTGCACTTTGTTCTTTTCAAAGTCCATCAGTAAATTCTACGGAAGCGTTAAAAGAATGTGCGGTAAATTTGGTTTCGCCGGACACTTTTTGGTGCCAAATTCTATGTCGTGGTCTAAATCGGCGAAGCCAACCGCCGGAAGCCTGGAAGTCTTTCATTGTTCAACCCGAGACCGATGTTGCCAAATATTTGTTCAGGAAGGATTTGTCGGCGTGTACTTTGGCAGCTTCCACTTCCTTGAACGATGTGAGCAGGACGATGTTCCATCCGCTCATGTTCCGCGTCTCACGTTCGTTTTACTCCGGGCCGAAAACTTGCAACTTCTGCAGAAGCTCCTATTGGAAATCCACAATAGAATTGAATGTTGACAGGGTAAAGTGAGGTCGCGTGGCAAGTGCAAAGCTCCCTCTTCATGTCCTCTTCAAATGTCTGATCAATGTTTCATTTTTCTGTTACGGGGAACGCTTTGCGTTTCCTATACATTCTCACATTCCTGGCAGGAGCATCGCCCACCACAAGAAGGCAGAAAAAGAACAATGAACTGCTTTTGAATCCTTTACCATGGAGAAGCCAGGAAGAGTAGTCGCGCCTGCCATGAGATTTGCCGTCTTGCTTCTTTCATTATGATACGTTCGGTAGATGACGCTGTGCATCGCGTGACTTTTCGTCAGCACTGCAAAAACCGGCCACGGCTGCAGGGATGTTTTTCCAAAAAAGCACCGCCACTGCTTCATCGTTGTCTCCAACACGTGAAGGTTGTGACTTGTTGGAATAGGGTATCAGGTAGTATAGCGAGGAATAAACGTGCAATTTCATGAAAAGTCAGTCGATATCAGCTTGCTGGATGGAAGTATCCCATTTTATGCAAAAATCCCACAGTACTATATGCAAAGAATCAATGTTTCGTTAGGGATGTTCACCGGGAAGGATAAAAAATTTGCGCTAATTCACGCTGTGAAGGTGGTTAGAAAACGAACCTTTAAACGACATCCGGAACAACTGCCCTAGCGACGTCACTTGAATTCACAAACGTGGCTCTACAAAGAGTGAAACAAGAGATTCTGCAGCTGTTACCAGGAATTCGCGGGGAAGGGGGGGGGGGGGGGCGAGGGGTCACGACCGCAGTAACGTCGGTCACGGCAGGGCTAGCGCGGCGAATGCCACCTCTGGTGCCCGGCCGTGCGCTGGCGGAAAGAAAACGACGAGGAACGTCTTTCGAAGGCTGAGACAGCAGAACCTAGACACCGTGAGGTGCTTGCTCAGGGCTCTACCCTACGTCACGCAAGCGTAGACAGCGAAACAATTCGGCACGTGAGCTTTGTGATTCCCGTCTGATACCTATTTAAAGTAGTTATTTAAGCAAGTTTTAGAATTTCGAAAAACTGAGCGAAATTTTATAATCGCAATATGTCAGAATCAATGGCTACTTTCGGCTTTTGTAATTCCTCTTAACACATGAGCCAATTGGAAAACGGAGTCCCATTCATGGATAGCAGTGCGCAAAAGATAGCGTTTCTCTAGCGGCTAGGTGTCTGCATGTTTTTTTCCTCGCCTGTGAAGCAGTCCTTAACGTATCCTTGCCCTATGACCCCTAAATTTCATCGGGTTTTGGTTACCCAGAGGTGTTGTCGAATAATGTCTTCAAGCCGTGCGAAGAAAGTGCGCAACGGACGCGAAGCTGCGCTAAAATAGGCCCAAACCAACTGTCGCTGAAGCAGACGACAAAGCAAAGCCCATGGAAGGGTTCCGCCTACGCGCCCGCCGACGGGGAACGCTTTGCCATACCGCTCATTCGCCGCGTCAACTACATTGTGCACCTTGGGTGAAAAGCGGATTCCCCTTACCCAGTCGCCTTCGGGGTTTCTTTTCTCGAACGCCACGAAGGAACCGTTGCCTTGTAGAGGTACAAACTTTGCTATAAAGAACAACGTGCCTATTAGGCCGAAAAACATAATATTTTCGCAAAGCCGAATTCCAGGCAATATGTTACTTGTGCGCCACTACAACCCCAAAAAAAATACACGGGCAGGAACAGGGAAGCAGCCGTCGAAAACGTGACGTGCGCAGGCGAGTGATGGCGAATCGTATGCCGCCGCGTCTGCTCTGCGGTCAGATATCTTTCGGTGCGGTGTTTCTCGAACGCCGCAATACATCGAGAACACTCTAGAATAAATGAGAATATTCCGGGCTAGCGACGCTAGACGCTAGGGCAAAACATTCTCCCTAGTAAATGAGATGACACGTGCGGCATAACAAAAAAAAATGGCTGCGTATCAGCTACTTTCGTTGCAAATGTCGTCAAAAGACGATAGCCTTTGTAGACATTTGCCAACGAAATGCCCCTCATTGCTTTCCCGTTCACGTCTCATGCTGTTCCTGTTCCGTCGCGCTCATCCCAAGGTAAACACACTAAAGGTTTGCTCAACACGATTTGAATTTACCGCGTTGCACTGCTACAGGCGGGGTTCCTCGATGCCAGCGCTGCAGTTACGGCAGCGACGCGTCTGAATCGAGGGGGCCGACTTCAAGGTTTATAGAACCGCGTTGCCGTGCTCCACGTGCGTTCCAAGCAGGACGTGAAACCTAGCTAGTTGAACGTTTCGTTGCTGTTGCCGTGTGAATTCTTATATGCCGCCAGGAGGTGGCGCGGGCAACACCAGGTTGCGGTTTTCTGAAGGAGTTCTAGAATATCATTTTCAATCATTTTCGAAAAACCAAGCATCCAGGAATTTTTGATTGAAGGAACGCTGTATATATCCCTTTTGTACTAATTTCCTGTCTGATATTTGCATATTGTCTTGCTCTTGTTCAACAAATTTGCCAAGTACGGACATATAAACCGGGCTTAGACGTTTACATTTCGCTGTGAGCATATAAGACTATTGCGCAGTTAACATTTCGCTTTGGCCGGTTGGCTGAATCGAGTTGCAGAGAGAGAGACGGACAGACAGGAAACGTTTGTACAAAGATATGATTGATGTTTGTCTGCCTGTTCCGGTTTATCGTCAGTTATATGCAGTGGGTTCAGGAAAAGATGTTCTAAAAAGAGTGAAACGAATGCCAGTACGTTCATCTGTTAAATCTTTCTTCTTTAAACTTCATAGCGGCACGCTTCCGGTAAACCCCTGGCTGCAGGAAAAATGACTATATTATGTACACCCATGAACACTTAACTGTAGACTATGCCAAAAGCTGGAAACAATTGAGCACATCTTTCTGGACTGTTGGGATGAAGTGTTCACTGGGACATCCTCCAACGAACCCTTGAAAAAAGACTTACCATTAACCGCCTTATAGGCATTCGCTTTTGCCCGTAACAATGATGAAGGCGTGCCCTATGATATGTTTCATGGCACTTAGTCTGCATTCTATGTGGAAAACTCGCAAGGGGCGGTTCAAAATGCCGAAGAGGATGCTCGCGCAGTGCGAGAGTACTTCTTTGAAGTGTTGCTTATAAGAGAAGTTTATCGAGTGATGCCGGAAGAGCCTGAGTGGTTACCCATTCTGGATGTTCTAGCGCAATTTAAGATGTTTTAAGCCACTCCCTTCAGCCGATTGGTGGCTGGAGCTAGTAATTTGTGTACTGAACAGTGAGTGTTGTGTTGTCGCCAAGCAGGCAATAAAGAAAAAAAAAGACAGGCAGACCAAATATTCTGGGTTTAAGGAGCACAAGAAAGGCTATCGTGTTTTAATTAAAAGTAACGCAAGTTGCGCTCTACTGGGGACGTAAATAACACAACACCGCGGATTCGGCCGGTAAAAACAAAAGATAAACAAACCCAATGCTGATTCTCGAGAACATTCTGGACCGTAGCTTCCACTGTAGGAACTAAGAGATTTGTCCTTTATGATGGTTTAATGCCCAGATAGAGCACATAAATGGTTTTATATGTTTGAGTAGCACGTCGCGAATGTAAAAGCCCGTTACAAAACCATTTGGCCCGTCTTCGGTCTTTCTTGTTCTTAGGTATCGCCCAAGGAGCGTGATTTGTTTTATCTTTGTAGCATTAGGTACACTTGTCGAGGTTTAGCAGTTTCGCGTTGTTTGTGAAGAGCCGTTCTGCGCGTGCGCGAGGAGTGACGTCTCACGGCGCACAGCTGGTGCGCCGGAGCCGCCGCCGCCACGAATGAACTGGGGCCCTATTCTCGACTGCACAAATTGCCGGCAATTCTGGCAATTTGCCGGAAGTTTTTTTGGATTGGCTTTCTATTTTGGTCACGTGCTTCCCGTTGACAAAGCGGTTGTGTGTGCTGTCGTCATTTTGACGTTTCATGTCGTTTATGGACACCAGTTTTAAAGTGTGCCTTATTTCTCGTTACTAAAGGCGCATAATTCTTGTCCGGCAATGAAAAACTAGACTAAATGCAGCGGACATTTCAACTTCAGCCTGTCTTTGCTATTCAACAACAATTCCGCTTGTAATACCCCCCCCCCCTCTGCGATTGGCTGAGAAGGCGTGACGTAATTTAAACAGTTGGTGGGAACGATTACGTCATGCGTTGTAACTTCAGTCTGCGTAAATGTGACCTAATGCTACGTAACAGCTTGAAAATGGCCGCTGTTTTTCTCGCAAAATACAAGCAAAATAGGGCACAAAATTGCCCCAGATTACGGCGCCGCGAAATGTGCGGCAATTTGCAGCAGGCGCAGTTTCGCATGCGCGCTGTTTAAAGCATGTTTCCTACCTAAACAAATTATAGTTTTAACTGCTTCCAAGTCAGCGATCATGGAGCATACAAATAACGTGCAGTATTTTGCTTTTATGTTTGGCAATAAAATTCAAATTATTTTTTTTCTGTAACCGCAACATAAGAGGGCAGTACAAGGCTCTCCATGTCAAAGAGAACCCAATGCATGGAATTTGTCCATACTCAGCCTAGTAAGCTGCTGGGTCACATGATCGAACTCAAGAGAAAAATAACAAAGAAAAGTTACTATTTGGTTCATTACAGCGCTGATGAAGTGGAGCTTGACGAATGAGTCAATCCGCGACATCGGTGCGCTCCGCGGTTATAAGGCGTAGTGCTTCGCTTCTCTAATGAGTCGTAGAAGCGATGGTCGCGGCATCTTTTTCTGTGATCACGCCACAAACTTGTAACATAGCAGCAGATGATGGTTTGGTGGCGGTGACGGCAGGGAAGGTGATAACGCAACAAAGCTTGCATTGAAGCAGAGAGCGCAGATATGTTACTAAAAGCGATTGAAAGAAATACGGTAAAAAATTGTGTGATGTTCTTTAGCTCGACATCGGCCTTTAGCTCGCTTTTGGATCAACGTTACTCGATCGCCTTGTGGTGTTGACGCAAAATTTGACCTCCAGAAATGTGTTTTTTGTCAGCCTCAGCTACCGTCTTAATTTGTATAGTACATGCCAAGTGTTCTTATATCTTTCTTCCACAATATTTCATACCTCAGTAGCGATCTCTGACTGACTCGTCAAATTACACTGCATGTCCTCACATCTATAGGTGCAGCACGTCACTGGTTGCCTACGTCATGCTTACGCAAAAAAACATGGGCGAATTGCCGGCAATTTGTGCAGTCGAGAATAGGGCTCCTGGACTGGGCTAGACTGCATTTAATTGGATTTGATTGCATTGAATAAGGACTCGGTTCGATTTAATTAAATTGGATTGGATTGAAAATCGTTTTAGCAGCCGTAAGTATGATAATCATCTTGTCGTAAAGAACCAGGACAGCAAAAATAGCCAGCTGAACCTTCACTCACGCTACGTAAATCCTGGCCTAGTCGAGCTAAGCCACTGGTAGTGGTGGTGGTGGTGAAAACTTTATTCATCCAAAGGTGTTAAGAAAGAGGCGCCGGCTAGGAGCACCGGCACACTACAGTCCCCTTGTCGACGGCCAGGAGACCGTGGGCCCTAGCAGCGAGTTCGGCCAGCTGGAATACACACTCTTGCACTTGTGGGTCGGAGCTGAGCAGCGTAGCCTCCCATTGCTCTAGAGTGGTAAGGGGAAGAAACAGAGTAGCATGGAGAGGGGGTTTGGAGGGGCACGCGCCCACTATGTGGTGGAGGGAAGTGAAAGGCGCGCCGCACCATGTGCACGTGTGGGAGTATCGCGTGGGGAAGTGGAGGTGGCACAATGCGGGATGTGGGAAGGTGTTAGTTTGCAGCCGACGCCACTGGACAGACTGTTATACGCTTTAAGGTGGGAGCGGGGCCAGGGAAGTGCGTCCGACTAAGGCGGTAGTGCTATGTTATGTCCCGATACCTAACCAGGCGATCCCTCTCTCCCGCCCGAGGAGGAGAGGCAGCTTCTGAGGCATCCCGGCAGCAGAAATCTCGGGCTACCTCGTTAGCCAGCTCGTTTCCCGGAAGGGACGAATGGGTCGGTGTCCATATCAGGCGTGGACAATGTGCAGGCGGAGTCGGTGCTGTCTGCAGGATGCGTGCGGTGATGGGGGATACACGACGCGTCGCAAAGTTCCGAAGAGCCGTCTGCGAGTCGGAGATTATTGCAGTGGCCGGGGCAGCTGCAAGGGCCAGGGCAATGACGACTTCTTCACCAACTTCAGGGTGAGGCGTGAAGACCGAGCAGGAAGCAACAGTCTCCTCGGGAGTTGACGACTACGGCGACGCAGGCTGCACGGTCGGGATATTCCGCTGCGTCGACGTAGAGTGTAGTGGGGTGCGAAGCATGGGCCTTGTGTAAGGCCTTGGCCCGGGCAAGGCGGCGTTCTTGATGGAAGGCAGGATCCATGTTCCGCCGGATGGGGGCCACACTGTAGCGGGACCGAAGAGAGTCGCTCAAACAGACCTTATCTCCGTGCTGCGTAGCAAAGGAGATGCCCAGTTTTGTTAAGATGGAGCGACCCGTAGGTGTAGAGGCCAGGCGGTGGAGTTGGCCAACACGCTAGGCTTCAACAAGCTCCTCAAAGGTGTTGTATGTCCCGGTGTTGAGAAGCTTCTCAGTAGAGGTGTGACGGGGGAGACAAATGGCCAGCTTGACCGCCTTGCGGATGATGCATTGGAGGCGTCCTATTTCGGTCTGGGTAAACTTGAGAAAGGGGTTGGCGTATGTGATGCGGCTGGTAATGAATGCTTGCACCAGGCGAAGGAGGTTAGCTTCTTTGAGGCCATGGTTGCGGTTGGCTACGCGGGCGATCTGCCAATCTTGTCAGCTGCGTTTTCATGCGTGGGGATAGTTTCGGTGTGAGCCCCATTTTCTTGAATTCGGAGTCCGAGAATGCGAATGGAGGGCACGTGGGGAATGAGGTTGCCTTGTAGCGTGACCTGAATATCAGGGGCACAGGCATCACGATGGCGACGCTTCGAGTGATAGAAGAAGAGCTCCGACTTTTGTGATGAACAGCTTAGTCCCCGTTCGTGGGAGGAAGTGGCGATGATGTTGGCAGCTTGTTGAAGGCGGTCTTGAATGTCACCATCGCTAACCCAGCTGTCCAAACGGTGATGTCATCCGCGTAGATGCTGTGGTGCGGCCCGGGATGCATTCCAAGAGGGGAGGGACCTGGAGCATAGCCACATTGAACAGAAAAGGGGAAATGACTGACCCCTGAGGTGTGCCTTTACTGCCCAAGGGCATGGGGTCCGATTCAAGACTTTAGACCGAGAGAGATGCTGTGCGACCAGTAAGAAAGTTGGCAATATACTGCTAGGTGCGGGGTCTCACGCACACTTGATTAAGCTCAGTCAGTATGCTCTGATGAGTGAGTATCCAAAATTTGATGCTTGAGCTGCAGCATAACGTCCTTGGCAGAGAGTTTAGGACGAAAGCCCAGCGTGGTGTGAGGGAACAGACCCTGATCATCCATATAGGCTTGAAGACGGGCCACGATGACGTGTTCGAGTAACTTGCCCAGACAAGAGGTTAGGGAAATGGGTCTGAGATTTGTTATAGCCAATTTCTTGCCTGGTTTGGGAATAAGTGAGATCTTTGCCGTTTTCCAGGAGACGGGCAGACAGCCCGTCGTCCACACTGTGTTTATGTAGTCTGTGAGCGCCTGTTCTGCGGCTCTAGTGAGGTTCCGAAGAAGCTTGTTGGTGATGCCGTGAGGACCCGGGGCTGACCGAACGTTGACAGGAGTGAGAGCCACCCTTACTTCGGCAACCGTGATGGGGCGATCTAATGTCTCATTGGGGCCGCCAGTGTAATCAGGAGGAGGAATGGAGGCAGCGGACGGAATATAGAGCTCCTGAACCTGTCGAAGAAGCTCCTGCTCTGAACGCAATGAATTGTGGAGGAGGGTGACCATCACATTCTTGATGTGCTCTCTTTTTTTTTTCTCTGGATTTAGCAGGACGCGGATAATATTCCAGGTCTGCGGAACATTCAAGTTGCCCTCCTTGCGGTCGCAAAGGGCATTTCAATGCTGGGTAGTCAAGTTGGTCGCATGTTTGGCAATGTCCTGGTTGAGCTTAACCAGGCAATGACGGAGGGGGCAATTGTGCTTCTGCCTCTGGAGTCGGCGCGCAAGGCCCTCCTTGGCATCCCATAAGTGTAGGAAACGAGAATCAACCACATCAAGGTGAGCCTGCTCAGGAACAGTTTTGGTTGCACCATCACGTTGCTCGAGGAGCTTGACAGTCCAGTCATCCAAATCATCAAAGTGGTTAGGTAAGTTGGCATCACAGAGGGATCGGAAGACGTCCCAGTCAATCAGCTTGTGGGAACGGCTGCTCGGCTGTGGGGGTCCATCGTGAACGAGGGTTTCAATCACATAGTGGTCACTCCCCAAATTATGACCAGTGTTGCGCCAGACTGAGTTAGCAATGTTATGTGTGATGGTCAGATCAGGAGTGGTATCTCTCTGGATGCTGGTACCTTGTCGAGTGGGGTGTGCCGGGTCTGTAAGCAGGCGCATCTGATGCGAGAGGATCGTAGGAATCTTGAAGTCCAGTGTTGCGCTGCCTGACACGAAACGTAGAACAGGGCGAATAACAGAAAAACACACAAGGTGAGGCGCAAACTATCAACTGTTTATCATCTTGTGAAGGGGGGCGGTTATATATGACGGAAATGAAAAACATGCACGAAAAAATAACAATAAAACGCTACACGTGACATAATATCTATTCCTCACTTAGGAAACTTATTTCACGCGCCCAAAGCCGGATTGAAGGGGCGCTAACGCAATCTCCCTCCACTCCTGACAGCATTGCATATGCTTCGTATATCTCGCGGGTAATCTTGTCTCTGGAGCGGAACAAGATGGTTGTCCCCTCAAAATCGGGCGAACATTTCTTGTCGCACTTCTTAACATGCGCGGCCAAATTTCCATTTGCCGCCAGTTGCGCTGGCCGCTGTCTCCGCGCTGTCTCAATCAGGCCGCTGTCTCAACGAGATATTACGGGAACATCAGAATGCATGCCCGCAACTGGCGGCAAATGGAAATTTGGCCGCGCATGTTAAGAAGTGCGACAAGAAATGTTCGCCCGATTTTGAGGGGACAACCATCTTGTTCCGCTCCAGAGACAAGATTACCCGCGAGATATACGAAGCATATGCAATGTTGTCAGGAGTGGAGGGAGATTGCGTTAGCGCCCCTTCAATCCGGCTTTGGGCGCGTGAAATAAGTTTCCTAAGTGAGGAATAGATATTATGTCACGTGTAGCGTTTTATTGTTATTTTTTCGTGCATGTTTTTCATATCCATCATATATAACCGCCTCCTTCACAAGATAATAAACAATTGATAGTTTGTGCCTCACCTTGTCTGTTTTTGTGTTATGCAACCTGTTCTACGTTTCGTGTCAGGCAGCGCACTTCTGCACTTCAAGATGTTAAAACACCAACTAGCCCACTCCCAAGCCTTGCTGATCGTAGAGAGCACTCCACGGCCTTTGCGTGGCACATGCGGACACCCCCATTCAGGGTACGGGGCGTTGAAATCGCCGACAATAAGCAGCGGCAGGCACTGGGCGTAGGACCAGGCCTTTTGCAGAAGTAACGTGAGATTCTGTGACTGCTTGATGGTACTATAAATGTTCAGTATGTGGAGGCATTGTTGTTTTTTCTTCTTGGGGGCAGGTAAGATTTTCACAAAAACATACTCCGGGCCCAAAGCGATGAGGTTTTCTTGGCACGCCGAGATGTTACGTCGCACCAGAGTGGTCACACCTCTCCATGCTGGTGCATCTGTTTCTGTGACTTGGCAGTGAAAAGATCGATATCCGGGTAACTTTGCAGGGATCTCTGTCTCGTGCAGGGCAATCACGTCAGGGGTTGGGAGGGATCGGTGGCGTAGGTGATTAAGATGCTGTTGGACATTGCCGCGCTTCGACCGAAAACCGGGACAATTCCACTGCCAGACCCTAAACAGGCTTGGAGGGCGAGGGGGTAGCCGGGGAAGATGAGACTGTACAAGATTCGCCGTTATTAAAGGAAACTAAGGTGACTGGAATGGGGGTGTACGGAGTGTGATGCGTAGCGCCTGGGGCTGCAGTTTTGGTGCTGACAAATGCGTCTTTGGGAAGGACATTGGCTAGCTGCGTGTTCAGGGTGGCAATCATATTTTGGGTGGTGGCAACGGATGCTTTAATGTCCGCGAATTGACGGGCAAACGGATGCTTTAATGTCCGAGAATTGACGGGCAAGCGCAGTAAGCTCCTTACAACGGGCAGTGATGGCAGCAACAAATTTTTCCTGAAGAGCCCGAAAATCGGAAACCGTTGAGTGGGTTTCAGTGGTGGTGTCACCGGATCTACGTTTAGGGGGGGTAGGAGGGTAGGCTGGGATGCGCTAATTACAGTGGGAGCAGAGATTTGAGAGGACCATTGGGAGGAGGATGAGTACGGATGGCCTGTTGCAGTTGGTTTACATCGGCCTGAAGCTGACGCTGAGTGGCGACCACCCTCTCAAGCAAAAGTGCGAAGGTAGGCAAGTTCCAAGCTAGGAGGGGGTGATAGCGGGTGGGTTAGACAAGGTATAACGGACGGGCAAAGCAGAGGAACGGGAAGGCTGCTCATGGTTAGGGGAGATTACTGCTTCGCAGCTCACCTGAGGCGATGGTCGCTGGTCACTGGGTGCATTCGTAGCCGGAGGGGGTGGATAGGAACCACGCCGCTTGGACTTCGACCGGGATCGACGTCGCTGCACAGTCGATGGGGTGGCCGGCTTGCTGTCAGGCGCAGTGGAGTCCCTTGGAAGCCTTGGGAAGGAGCCAGTTCGATCATGGTTGCGCTGGGGGTCTTCGTCCTTGCGCTTGCGGTTTCGGCTGCGGGCACTCCGTTGCTGTCGCTGTCGGAGAACGAAGGGGGTGCGGTACCTCTGCTGCCAGACTGCGCCTCTAGTTGGACGAGCTAGGCCGTAGAGTGCACACTTGGTGATGCACTGGTGCTCGCCCATGGGGTTGGTCAGGCCGCAGGCGACGCAGCAGGCTTGTTAAGGGTACGGACACACATCGGCTCGATGGCCCAGCTTGCCACAGGCGGAGCAAATTTCGTGCTTGCGCTTGTGGATGTAGCACCGAGTGATGGTGCCCTGGTAATCGATGTAATGAGGCACCCGGCTGCCCGAAAAAGAGACGAGAACCGTGCTGATCTGGCCCAAGCGACGAGCGTGCAGAGCGGTGGGGTTGCACGGCTGCACCACTGCATCGTGAATGTCGGCAGCGGCGTGGTCAGGCGGGATCCCGTGAACAACTCCCTTAACCGTGTTTTCTGGACAAGTGATGTATCCACGAGCGGAGAATATTGCGCTTCCCAAAGTGATAAAGGAGATGCGAGCGTACGTTTCCGCACTGTAAGGGTCTGGAGAACTCAAGACGAGTAGGTTCTGTACCTTGTTCACGCTGAGGTGGTCCCCCCGCGTCTCCTATAGCGCAAGACGAGCATCCTGGCGTAGGGCATTGAACAGGGTAGTCCCCGTATAGCTGGCGACGTTGAGCCCATCTCGCGGGCGAATGACGATTTTTATGTCGTCCTTGGAAAGTGGGGCTGGTCCATACTTCGGCACACTTCTTTGAGGTGGCGAAGTCGCGGAACTTGTTGCGGAGAGGGGAGGCACGGTGGAAGGCGATGAGGATGTGGTACCTTGGGGTGGTGCACTAGTAGCGGGGAGGGTGGAACGCTGGCTCTGCTTGGCGTGGCCGAAGGCTCGGCTGTAGTAGGGCAGCCATCTCGTCCAACTTTACCGGGGCACGCACCCGTTGAGTGGAAACGCCTGCCGCGCGGTTCTCCGCGAAACAGGCGACGGTAGCCGCGGCGCCAGCTGCACCAGCAGCCTCAGCACCCAGCTGCGTCTCCATGCTGGTGACCGACTCGGCGTCGGCGCTGCCTTGCTTAGGCTTAGCGAGGCGGCTTCGTGGTGGTCACCAAAAGAAGGCGATATTTTGCAGTCGGATGGTCGGAGGGTCCAGAAGTTCATCCCAAAAAGTGCGGAACACGTTAACTACGCGAACGAGTAAAGAACAAGCGTCATTGACAAATAAACGGCCATTAGTTTGAAAGAAAAACTACGGAGCCATGGTGAGGTTGACCAGCTCCGTTCGGCCCCTAGCGGCGTTCCTTGTGTCAGCCACTGCTCATTTTTCTTTTTAAATTCCGCCAACAGAAGTGCTCTCTCTATCGCAATTATCATTGCTCGTTTGTTCATGGGTGCAACTGCATTATGCCAGTGCGTTATGTCTAATCCCTGAGGACAATATAAAGCATGGTTTGTTCTCGTTTGCCCAAAAAATTTCCCAGCAATTTCAAAAAGCAACAATGCTTGCGAAATCCTGAAAAAGTGTTGTGACATTTCTTGCAGAATCAAGCTTTTATGAACGAAAATTCTTTCTATATTTTTTGCCAGAAGTTGTCTATGGTTTACTGTTCAGAATAAAACGTATTGCATTCGTAACATGTGTAGCTAAGTTTTTAAACAAAAATATCCATTGATAGCAAAAAAAAATTAACGGCATGCATTTCGACACGTTTAGGGTGCTTTTGTTTAGAGTTATGCCTACAATTGCCTAACATTTATACAATAACAAATCTGTCCAGATTAATATCTCACTGGGCAGTATTGTTTGCATGTGAGCCTTTTTGTTTTGGAATTCGGAGGCAGATGCGACTCCTCCAAACCTGCGTCAGGCCAGTGTTACTTTTTCTAGTTTCAGTTCTAATATTGCGCTTCTAGACGCAGTGGCGCTGGAGAAACACAAGTCTTGTCATTTTTTTTTCTTTCTGCTTCTCTCAGGCGCGACTGGGGGCGCGCATGCGCGAAAACGGTCACCATCGCTGCTGCTTCCGCACGGCGACGACGGCGAAGCGGCAAGGCCGCCGTCCGGGTCATTTAGTTGGAGATTTTCTGTGTGTGCTCCCTCGGGCATTACGGTGCTGCAAAAGGACGCCAAGAACACTAGGATGACTAGTAGCGCGAAGTATCTTTGAGTGCTGTTAGCTAAAGGTGAGAACCTCGTTCGTATGCCCTGAAGCCGAGCTGAAGTATAGATAGGACTTGTGTCGTGCAAGTGCTATGCCAGGAGTCGGACTCTTAGCCTTCAACCCAGCGTCCGGGCTAATTGCGACTCATGCGGCATATTTTCCCCTGGTGAGCCTGGGGTAACATTACTGCGTTGTTGTTGCCCTAGCAACGCCACCGCCATGTTGGCCTTGAAGGCGTTATAATTGCCATGGCAACAATGCGAGGGCGCGCAGCTTGCGTGGGGAGAGGTAACGCTCTCCCCTCTCATGCCGGTTGGATTCCTTCCCCCCTCCCCGTGTCCCCCCCTTCATTCCCACCCGGCAACCGCCGCCGCCACGTGCCGCCACCCCGCTGCCTCCAACGGGCAAGCCTCGCCGGCCTCGCTCCGCCGGCACGAAGCCACGCTGCTTGAGCAGTTACGACGCCAGCTCGAATATCACTTAACACTTTATTCGCGTTACGTGCGCGAACGCGACGTGCGGCGAGAAACACCGATGACCAATACAACACAGACAAGGTTGTCTGTCTTCAAGCACAGCACACGCACAACACGAGTCCTATCCTTCAGCTCAGCTTCACGTACGGCATACGAACGACGTTCTCACCTTTTGCTAACAGCACTCAGTCTTCACGTTACGATTCATCCTGGTGTTCTTGGCGTCCCTTTTGTAGCACCGTAATATTCGAGGGAGCACATACGAGAAATCGCCCACTACATGAGACGCGCGTCGGCGTCGGCCTCGCTGCACGCCGTGCGGAAGCAGCAACTGCGGTGACCGTTATCGCGCATGCGCGCCCCCAGTGTGCCGGAGAGAAGCGGAAAGAAAAAAAATGAGAGGAGGAGTGTTTCCCCAGCGCCACTGCCTCTAGGCGTGCAATAATAGAACCGAAACTAGAAAAAGTACCATTTGCCTTGCTAGGCTTGATGACAGACAACTTTGTCTGTGTTGTATTGGGCATCGGTGTTTCTTTCCGCACTTCGTGTTCGCGCACTTAATGCGAAAAACGTCTTGAAGTGATATTCCAGCTGGCGTCGTTACTGCCCCAGCGGCGCACCCCGGGTCGCGTCGCTGCGCTTTCTGCGTGCAGGTCGCAGCGGGGCTGGCACGGTGGGGGCAGCGGTACGTCAGTTGCCGGGAGGGAAGGGGGGGGAGAGGACGGTATCCAACCGGGATGAGTGAGGAGAGCATCACCTCTCCCCCACGCAAGCTGCGCCTGTGGCATTGTTGCCATGTCAATTACAACGACTTCAAGGCCAAAATGGCGGTGGCGCTGCTATGGCAATACTAACACAATATTGTTTTCCCAGGCTCACCACGGGAGAATACGGCGCCAGTACCACAATTAGCCGGACGCTGGGTTGAAGGCTAAGAGACCGCCTCGGGCCTGCATCAGCAACTTCGCATGTTTATTTCCTTTTCGTACAAGTTCATTGTATCGTAAATTCAAACTAAATGCCGGAAACCGCTCTAGTCAGGGCCTTCCTTCCACACCTAAAGACATTTCTCATAAAGTGTGGGCTACGGACTTCTTGATTATTCCAAGGATGGGTGCCTACACACGAGAGTTTTTCGTTCGGAGTACCCCTCGCGACTTCGTGTTATTCATAGTGACAACACACAGTTCCTACAAAGCAAACCGGGCTGGGGATAGCATGACTACACATATTGTGAGCGGCAAATGTTCTGTTTTGTTATTACTAGATAATACCAAAAATGTTTGATAGCTGCGTCAGATCTCGGCTTGACTATGACAGGAATATTTAATATTAGGTCTTTAAGGCCGCTCATAAACTCCTTGACCCAGTGTACAACCTGACCTTTCGATGACCGACGGGTGCTTTCCGCAGAATCCCTATAGAAAGCCTGTATGTAGAATCTCATATGTTGTCACTGGAACATCAGCGTGTCTACACAGCCTTGTTATATGCAGTCAAAACAACTTCACTCGTAAATCTCCAATCAGACATCCTAATATATATGATTCATCCACTGCGGCTCTGTTTCTAAAACGACCCTCTCTTGCGCAACCCGATGTAAAGTCCGTAAACACTTTGGCAACCTACAAAGAAATAATGTTTTAGACCTTTACAAAACCACCTTTACTGACGTCCTTGCGTCATGAAAACAGTTGCCGGTTACATGGTACATGTCTTTTGCTAGCATAGACAAGAACAAAGCTCCTATCATTAATATACCAACAATTTTTAAGCATTCAACACAAATACCATTCCACAGACACAGACACAGACTGAATTTTACACAGACGCCTCTAAAACCAACACTGCTGCTTCTTGTTCTGTTTGTGGGACCCAAGTACTCTGCCTCTCAGACACTCAATACTAAAAACAGCACATTCATAGGTGAAGGCTCATGGTATTTTAATGGATGTAGTCCACATAATGCAATAATAAATACACCGTTCAGTCATATATACAGACATCTTGAGTGCCGTGACAGCGCTGTATTCTGCAAAGCCTCACAAAAATGCATTGGTTAACTTTCTATCAAACATCATCCGGCCACATACGCTATGGGGCTGGAAATCACAATCTGCTGCGTACGTGGGCATTGCGGAATAGCTGGAAATGAGGCTGCTGAGAGGGAAGCAACCGCTGGACTGATCGGGATAATGTTGACATTACATCTGTACTCTACTTGGACCCTCCAAGCACTCATCAATAGAAAACTTTGTAAAAGCTGGCAGTAACATTGGCACAAGCAAACAGAAAACAAGACTCCATTTATTCACAACCAGCAATGAGCAGATATACTCCAGGAAGCTACACGTATCCGTTGAGGTCGCACTTTGTCGAATAAGAATCAGGCACACATATGTCACTCACGGACATTTTTAAATGGTACACCACCTCAAAGTTGTGTTAAATGTGGATGGGCTCTTTCTGTACACTATGTGCTAATTGAATGTGGAGAACTTCAACCAGAAAGACCGCAGGCATTTCTGAGACCTATACACAAAAATATACCACTACACCCCAGAACATTTTCTATCAGAGGAAGCAATTGTCAAGCTCAATATTGTGTAGCTTACGTTGCGGATGTGTATTTTTTAAAGTAAATCTCATACAGTATGTAACCGTAGCCTGCCCTCAGTGTGAGGGCAGTGATAAAGGCCTCCAATGTGGCGCCCTTTATGCCATCAGCAACACTACCTGCCCTGATGCAGCCTGTTTTTTAAGACCCCATGTACTCCCGCTTTCGGACTGCTTTATATCCACCTTTATTCACTAACCATTGGCCCTATACACCAATCTTAGACAAGTAGCTCTAACCAAAACGGCAGCACTCCTCTTAATGCTCTTTGGTCTAGTAGCCCTAGCGTCATTAAATCACACCATCAACATTACTAGGTAATATCATGAGCAGTACATTTACTGTGTAGAACACTGTGAACGCGTTTGTTACAGAGTACTTCCTCATCTAGGCTTCTACTTTAATATACCTAGGTAAATTACTGGCCACAAATGGAGACCGCTGGTCTGTAAGCACGATCTGTGCACGGTACTCTATCTCATGCATTAGCGCATCCTGTGAACGTGTGCCTGTGTTATACAGCATAAAATTGAAATAAAAATATTTTAGCGAATTTATAGGCAGTGCTTTGCAAGAAGGGGGCCCTCATGCAGATTTAGGAGTTCCAACCTATTACAGGAGGATTTGCGCTTTTCTTGACCCAGAAAAAAGACAGAGAAGGGTCCATTAATGGGCATTGGTAAGGTGTACCCTGCTGGCGGGAGGATTTGCAACTAGAAATGGGAAGTATTGTAGTGATGGGGGTCGAATAATTGCACATTGAGGCTATTGCAGGCAAAAGGAAAGCACACAAAACGTTGAAGATGAGATGGGAAAGGATATAAACCAAGCAACTTTCGGACAGTAACAAAATTTTGAAAAGAACATCGTGAAGATACATTTCCTGATACTGGTAAACAAACGGCCCAAAGAAGAGAACAACGCCAAAGCTAGAAAAAAAAACCTGAACACCACAGTGCAAACGAACGAAAATCTTGTTTGATCCAAGGGCATTTTTTACAATCTTTAAAAAATATCATTTCAGACTCCGACAGCACCCAAACCAGTAATTTGGCTCCCAAGTATGTATCCGCAGCCTATTTTTAATACAAGAGAAATAACCGAGTTTCATCCTAGTCTTACGCGAGACAAGGAGCTAGCAGCAGCATTCGCGCACCATCACAACAAGGGCAGAGGCACAGCAATTATTTTTTTGTCTCACAGATGGTGAGTCCTTCTAAGCCATGGGTTGTGACAACCTATCTTGAACCTAAATTATCTCGTAACCATAATGATGAGGTGCAGAGTTGGAATTGGCCTTTAGAGCATTTGTTAAAGCAGCCTGGAAAGCGGAATTCACTCACAGGGTCAACAGCGTGCATATGTAGGTACGTTCTGTGAATGTTCAGGACCTACAACATCTGTGGAGCCTATCCAGTCGAAGGGATGAGGACGTACGCTATTTACCGCGCTGCCTCCGTTGCTAAGGCTCCGTTGCTAAGGTCCCGGGTTCGATTCCTGGCCGCGGCGCCCGCTTTTCTGATGGAGGCGAAAAGCAAAAACGCCCCGTGTGCACGAGATTTCGGCGCTTGTTTAGGATCCCCAGGTGGTCAAAATTAACCTAGAGCACACAAATACGGCACGCCTCACCGCCTGCGTTGCGTCGGCGCGTTTAAACACTACAATCATTCAATCCAGGACAATGCAGGCCCCCGAGACTAAAACTACATCTCGTATTCCGCAGCAAAGGGTGTGCTCTCGCGACTGCTTTGGATCGAATGTTGTCTTCTTTCAGGGATTGACCAGGCAGCGATGTGGTTGTTTGCGAGAAGTTTCAGTGCTTGAATTTCTGCAATTTCAGATATTATTTTTCAGGTGTTGTTCGAAACCGCAGTTCGCAGGACTTGTAAAACGCACGTGAATCGAGGACTCTGACTCATTGTTGGGTATGATGCGCGCCGTTTTTCTCAAGTGCAGGCCTAACTGCTGACAGTTCGGTAGTGGTCGGGTGGGTTTTGTCGTTTTCTCTAGAAGGTAACTGAGCTGATGAGATCCATCCACAATGCTCGTTCAATTCATTTCGATTCCTAGATATAAAAACTGATTCAGTTGTATTCCTTCCAATTCTTAGAAATGACAAATCCCGGTTCGTTAAGTAAAGCATGTGGTTTGGCTAGTTCGTTCTTCAAACATATTGGTCGTTTCACTTCATGCAATGACGAGAATTTAGTCCTGTCCGTATAGTTCCACAGCGTAAAAACAGTGATGCTATACCGAGTTATGCTCGTATTGCTGTATGTAATTATCGGAGGAACGCAACAGAAAGTGGCAATATAAATGTATTGAGAACTCCAAAAATACAGGAAAACGTGTCATTTCACTTAGCACAACTTGAGGGGTAATGGCAGGTTACTCACGTATGTTATGCGGAACCACAGCCCTGTTTATGCACAAAGGGCGTGCAGTCTCGCTATTTATGACAGTGGATTTCTTGTTTGGCCTTTTTATTGGCTTGCTCTGGCGCCGTACGAGGGGAGCAGTATTACCTTGCTGTGAGTTGTTTAGTTGTCTTGTAGATGCTGTCGCCTGTATCTTGTAATCTGTTTTGCATAACATTTGAGTAGCCCGATCAGTCTCCTGTAGCTAACTGAAGGAATGTCGCGCGTGCTTTGTTCCATATATATGTTCTACAGATTAGTTTAGCAAGTTTGAGAATTTTGAAAATGCTGAGGGAAATGTTATAACCGCTATATATCCGAACAAGTTTCTACTTTCTGCTTTTGTAATACCTCTTAACACATATCGAATTTGTCTTCACCAATTTAAAAAAAACGAGTACCATTTCGTAGATAGCAGTGCGCAAAAGATAGCGTTCCTCTACCAACTGGGTGTCTGCATGCGGCATCTAAATTTCGGTTTCCTGGCGTGCGAACCAATCCATAACGTCTCTTTGCCGTATGACCACTTAATTCCACCGGTGTCTGGTTACCCAGGAGGTGTTGTCCAATATTTTATTCAAGCTGTGCGAAGGAAGCCGCAACGGACGCGAAGCTGCGCCAAAACAGGCCCAAAACAATCTTCGCTAAAGAAGACGACAAAGCAAAGCGGATTGAAGGGTTCCGCCGATGCGACCGCCGACGGGGATCCCTGTGTAATACCACCCATTCGCCGCGCCAACTACATCGTGCTCCTTGAGTGAAAAGCGCCCTTCCCTTCCCCAGTCGCGTTGTGGGTGTCTTGTCCCGCACGCCACAAAGGAACCGTTGGCTGGTAGAGGTAGAAAGCTCTGCTTTAAAACAAAACGTACCTATAGGCCGAAAAACGTAATATTGTCGCAAAGCAGAATTCGAAGGAAAAACAGGTTTATAGGAGCTAACTTGTGCGGCCCTCAAAACAAACAAAAAAATACACAGTCAGGAAAGCAGCGGTCAACAAAGTTACGTGTGCAGTCGAGTGCTGGCGATTCGTATTCCGCCGCGTCTGCTCTGCGGTCATTTATCTGTAGGCGCGAGAGTTTCTCGAACGCTGAATTACATCGAGAACACTCTGGAATAAAGAGGATTATTCTATGCTAGTGACGCTAGGGCGAAATATGCTCCGTATCAAAGGAGCAGAACAAAGAAATAATGAAAATTGCGTTTTTCTGGGGACACCGATAACACAAAACTGCCCAGGCGGCCGGTGAAAAGAAAACATAAACCAACGCAATGCCGGATTCTCGGGAACATGCCGGACCATATATTCCCCTGTATAAGCTATGCCATTTGTCATTTATGATTGTTTAATGCCCACATATAGCACATAAATAGTTTTATATGTTTGAGAAACACGCCGCGAAAGTTAAAAAGCCTGTTACAAAACCATTTCACGAGTCTTCCGTCCTTCTTGTTCATAGGTATCGCTCCAAAGGCGTGATTTGTGTTATATATATATATTTAAATTCCTGCAAACAAGTGCTCTATTCAGTTCACGATTGCAAAAATGCCGTTTGTGTATGGTGCAGCTACACTATGCCGCTATGCCGTCGCTTTATACCTAATCACGGAGGGGAGAGTAAAGCACAGTTGGCACACGCTTTCCCAAAAAGTTTCCCAACAACTAAGAAAAAAACAATACTTGGTAAAATACTAAAATGCCTATCAAAAACGTAAATGCTTATTGGAAGCGGATTTAGCGCATTAAATGATGGAATAATTTTTAAATTAATGCTAACCGGGCTGTTTAATCCTCAAGTTCAGAATAAACTTATTGGAATATGGTTATTGTGACTGATTTTTAACAAGTGAAGCAGTAGTAGGTTTCACAAAACTGGTAGTCTGTACTTCTGCGCATTTTAGTCATGTATTTAGGAAAACCATACTGCCTGGAGGTGTGCCACTTTGCGAAACAAATTCCTTCATCTTAACCCATGGTATCCATTCAGCGGTGTTTGCAAGTGCTACATTTGCTTCGATATATGGGAGCATTTTGTAGTGACAGCAATTCGCAGGAAGGTGTAAATGCCTCTTAACGTCGATAAGCAACTTCACGTGTTTTAATTTCCTTGTCGTACAAATTCATTTTACCGATATCACAAACGAAACACCGGAAACCACCCTATAAAGAACCTTCGTTCCACGCCGAGCGACATTTCTGATAAAGTGTGGGGTACAGACACTTCGAATGTTCCAAGAATGGGCGCATACACGTCACTTTTCCGTTCCGAGTACCCGTCGCGACTTCGGTTTATTCATAGTGACTACACACGCTTCCTAAAATAAAAAACACGCTGAGAAAGCATGAGTAAACAACGTATGAGCCTAGACTGTCTGTTTTCTTGTTGCTAGATAATATCATAAGCCGTAGAGTTACTGTATAGAACAGTGTGAACACGTTTGTTACCGATTATTCCACATTGTGGCTTCCACTGTAATGTACCACGGTATATTGATGGCCGCATATGGAGACCACTAATTTTTAAGCGGGATCTCTGCACGTACGCCATCTCACGCGCTTTCGCATCCTATGAACGTGCGCTGGTGTGTACTACACGCATAAAATCGAATAAAAAAATTGGCTCTAATGCACGCACTGAAGGTGGTTGTAAAGCAAAGCTTTAACCACCCCCCACAACAATTTTCCGTGCGACGTCACCTAAATTAACACACGTTGCTCTAAAAAGAGCGAAATCAGATATTCTGTAAGATGGTAACTGAAACTCGCGGGGGCCCTCGTGCAGGACGCCGCAGCAGCGTCGGCCACGGTCGGGCTAGCGTCGGGTTGCCGCCGCTGTAGCCTGGCCTTGAGCTGGGAGAGATAAACAGAGAGGAACGTCTTTCGATGGGTGAGGACTGCGGAACCTGGACATCCTGAGGTGTTGGCTCGGGGCGGCACCACCACGGGACACAAGCGTAGACGCAGAAGCAATTCGGCATGTGAGCTTAGTGACTCCGTTTATACCGCTTTAACCTAGACAGTTTAGTAATTGTGAGACCTCCGAGAAAGGTGAGGGAACTGTTTATAATTCCTATTTATCAGAACCACTTGCTACTTCCGCCTTTTGCGATACCTCTTAAAACGCAACCGAATTGGTTCTCACCAGTTTAGAAAACAAGAGTCCCATTCAAGGCAAGGAGTGCGCAATAGGTAGCGTTTCTGTAGCCGCCTCATGTCTGCGTGTGTTTCGTACATTTTCTTTTCCAGCCCTGCAAACCAATCCTTAAGCATGTTTGCGCCACGACGACTTAATTCCATCGAGTGCGGGTTTTTACTGAAGGTGCTGTCGAACAAGTTAATCAAGCCGTGTGAAGGCACCGCGCATTAGATGCCATGCTGCACCAAAACAGGCTCCCAACAACCTCCGCTGAAGCAGACGACAGTCTCGCCGCCGCCGCCGCCGCTGGCGAGCAGGCCTTGCCGCGCGGGATACGTTGATTTAGAGTTCCTGTATATGCTCCCTACGGGAGCATCCCTACGTTGATAATTTTGCGGCGCCATCTCTAGTATGCTCCGTGAGTGAAACCTCCGTCCACCCTCCGTCCGTCTGCCCCCGCCTCCGCCGCGTGAAAAGTTTGTTTTCTCGCACGGCACAAAAGAAGCATTGGCTGGTAGAGGTAGAAGCATTGGCTGGTAGAGGTAAAATATCAGTTCAGATTCCTGCAGCTATTAAAGCAATGATTTAGTTCCCAAGAATAAATAGTCAGCATTTTTTCACGGCCAAGAAAATAACAGACTAGCGTGCGGTGCTTGGAACAGTTTTTGCGCAGCAGACCAACGAGGGCAAAGGGCACTGCCAGCAATTTTGTAGGTCTCGCCGACGGCGCAAGTGCGGCAATGCGGTGGATCGTTGCAAAGTATCTTTAACCTTAAAATTTCGATTAGCCGTAACGGTGAGGTGCCGACGTCCAGTGTCCTGCAGACTCCTTCAGACCATTTAGTGAGGGAAAATGGAAAGTGGAATTCACGTACATGGTCAATAGTCTGGATTGGAGGATACGTGCGGTGAATGTCGTGCCCCTACAAAATTAGTGGAGTCTATCAAGGCGCAGAGATGAGGAGGTTGCACGTGCGCGAGAGTAAAAATGCATGTGGTATTCAGCAGCAGAAGGACTGCCGCTCGCGACTGCTTTGAACTTAATGTAGCCTTGTATCAGGGAGTGACCAGGCAGCCACTGAAAAACAGCGTGATTGTCTGAGAGTAGTGCCGGTGATTGAAGTTTCGTTATTTCAGACAGAATTTTTCAGCAGCGGTTGGAAAGCTCCCTGCGCAGGGCTTGTAAGACGCCTACTCGAATTGAAAAATATGACCCATTGCTGCGTAAGAGGTTGGCAGTTCTAATCAAATGCGGCCGAACAGCTATCTGTCAGTTCGTTGGCGGTTAGAATAGGTTTTATTGTATTGTTTTCTCTAGAAGGTGAACTGAAACTGACGAGATCCATGCTGTGATTTGCGGCGGAAATGAGCATGCCCGTTCAATTTATTTGCATCACACAGAAACAAAAACTTGATTAATTTGTATTCCTTGAATTATTAGAAATTGACAAAGCCCAGTTCGTTAAGTAATAATGTTTTTGGTCTAGTTGGGTCTTAATACTTGTTTGCTCGTTCCGTTCGTGCAAATGCGGGAAGTTCAATCGTGCCCCTACAATTCGTCCACGTAAAAAAATGATGCCATTTCACCCCAACCGTCCAGACCGCCTCAGCTGGCTGACAAGAGAGAGTCCCTATCTATAAAGAATAGCGGCTAGAAAATTCTTTGTTTCGCTTCGCCGGACACTGTTTGGTGCTACGATTCATGTCGTGCCCTAAATCCTCGAAGCCAACCTGGAGACGCCTGGAAGTATTCAATGTTCAATAAGAGCGCGATGTTGTCACCTTCTTGCGTAGAAAAAAGCCGCCGACATACACTATGGCTACTCTAACTTCCTTGAACGATGTAAGCAAGAAATCTTCGATTTGATGATGCTTCACGCCTTGTGTTTCTTTTTTACCCAGGGCCCAAATCTCGCAGCTCCTTTCGACGTCGCTATTGTTGATCGATAATATTATTGAGCGTTGACAGTGTAAATGAGCTGGCGTGGCAAGTACAAGGCGCTCCCTGTCCGCATTCACCTAATATATACGCACAGTTTTCGATTTTTCTATTATATGGAACGCTTTGCGCTTTATCGGCATTTCCACACGCCTGGCAGCGCCATCGCCCACACCAACAAGGCCGAAAGCGAACAAAGAACCAAGAGGAAAGCAAGGAGCATCAAAAATCTGGAAAGAGAATTAGCGCCCGTCGCGAGCATTGCGCACCTTCTTCTTTGATTGATACTTTCGGGAGATGGCCGTAGTGTATTGTCGGACTTATCGTATGCACTGGACAGATGGGCCACGACTGCAGCGATGTTTTTTGCCACAAAACCTGCGCTGCCACGGCATCCGAATTTCTGACAGATGAAGGTGGTGGCTGGTTGGAATGCGGTATCAGCCTAGTACATCAAGGAATAAATGTAAAATTTCTACAAGCGTCGGTGAATATTCGGTTGCTCGAAAATATTAACCAATTTTCGGCAAAAATGTCGTCGTACTCGAGGCACGAAAATTAATTATTTTTAAGGGGCGTTGAGTCGCAACTAACCAAGCAGGAAGCAGTCCACCTGGTGTCGATTACAAACACCTATTAAAACGCACACATTTTCCACGCTATTTCCTCTACGCAATGCATCCCCCCCCTGTCAAATCTCCCCCCTCTCTTAATATTACCTATCACATGGTGTGGGCCCTGTCAAAACACCCCATCGCTTACCCCCAATCCCTAAGCTTCCCCAGAGCAGTGGGAGGGCCTGCTGACCAGCTCCCGTCACGCTGACCAGCGCTTTCAGGTCACCCATGCCGGGGCTTGCAGCCAAGGCCCCAGGGTACCTCGACTGAGGCGAACCCACCGTATCGAGTGACGGGTCAACCACCACTGTGTGCTATATTAAATGTTTATTCTCTCTCTCTCTAAGGAGCGTTGACCGGAAGGAAAAGAAAACGTACCTCTTAGGCCGAAAAATATATTATACGGTACGGTATCCACGAGATTCCATTTCCAAATCTACGAAATTGTTCCTTTCCGATGATTTAATGCCCACATATTGCCACATAAAATAGTTGATATGTTTTGCGGGCAATGTCGCGAAAGGGAAATAGCCAGTTACAAAACTATTCGGCGAGTCTGCGGTCTTCTTGTTCTTATAGGCATTACCTTGAGAGTGTGATTTGTTACATTTATTTTTTTATATAATTTCGGGCAACAGAAGTGTTTATTTGTTGCAATTTCGCACTGTCGTTTTGGCATGGGTGCAGCGCCAGTATTCACGTCGCTTTAAGTGCAATCAGGGACGGAAGAGTAAAGCACGGTTGGTACACGTTTCCCAAGTGTCACATAAATGAAAGAAAAAAAATGTTTTGGTAAAACTTGAATAAATAAACATTGGTGAAATCCCCAATGGAGACAAACTTATGCTCGTTGCCGGAATAATTTTTTGAGTGGTCTTGATACGTCTTTCATGGCTTATGTTTACAATAAAACTTTATGCAGTTTTTTATTTCGGTGGCAGCATTTTAAATAAGTGCGCCCAGAAATACAAACCGTAAAATTTATATATTCCACCTGCTTGCTTTTGGTCGCATTATTGCTAAAACAAAAAAGTCTACTGTGCTACCAGTGTTCTCTCCTATACATCAATTATAGCCAGGCCGGCGTGAATCGTACCTCTGAGATAAAACTGTGTAACTACGTACATTTCTAATTGCGGGAATGTTGAAGTGACAAGACATTGCAGAGAGGTGCGACTGCCCGGAACCCGGGTCAGCAACTTCACATTTTCAATTTCAAGTCTTGTTTACGTGACATTATACATTGTAGATGGGAAGGCGGCGGGAAAAAGCTGCTTGCAGGCACCTTGACCAGCTCCACAGCACCTGATTGATTTGGTTAGGTGCATCAGCACAGTTGCACAATCAGTACAATGCATCAAACTGGCATTTGAAGGGAACTGTACGCAATGAAAAAAGAACCTACTCCATTCCTCTGGTGAAGAAAAAAACGAACAATAAAGAAAGTTCAAGTGAGCACACAAAGCACGGCATAGCAGGAAATCCCATGTAAACGAAGGCGTCAAACGTAAGCACTGTACATGAGCCGGAGATTTCGGTAAGGAGAAAGAAAATAAATCAAACCCATCTAATTTGCACGCGTTCAAAAGATAAGGTAAAATGTAAGGTAACGTTGATGACCGGTATTTATACGAGGATACTGCACTAACCAGTGTTCTGTATGTCTAGTAGGGAATTTGGGGGTCTTTTTTGCGTAGTTAGAAGGCTTTGTAAAGCAGTGAGGTGTTGCGCTTGTTTTGAATTTCATGCTCAGTCGGTATTTATATGACATGGGAACATTGCTGTACAAATTCATTCTACCGTGATTACAAACAAAACGCCGGAACCACTGTTTTCAGAAACATTCGTTCCAGGCCGAAATAAATTTCTGATGTGTGTTGCTTGCCGAACTGTGCCTTCCACGCAAACAACGCCGCGCATACCTTCGTTAATCGTTATGTCCTCCTCTCTCGCCGTGTCATCTGCCGCCCCTTTAAATATTGTCCTCCATGTGACGACCAGCATTCCCCTGTCTGCTGTGAGATACCCTAATCATTACTAACAGCGTGATAGCAACAGGAGCGGAGATGCGGAGAAGCCCCAATAACGGTCACCGAGATAACCTACCCTGCTTGTCCCATGAGACCACATGATGAGGCCGAATTCTTTGTGGGTGTTGATATAAGATATTGAGCACGTTATACGTTCAGTGTATGACGTGAAACATCAGGCTCGGTGAAATCCACCGCAGCACACTTCTCAGGGGAAAACGTCAGACCTCAAACTCTGAGATGTTATTGTAGTGCAACGGACCTCATGTGTTCAGAATTGCCTTCTTCAATTCGGTACGGATGTTACGATGGTTCCTGTCATCGTCCAGGATAAAATGTTATCTGAACAGAGTGAAAGCTGGGCATCTCAAGGCGAGGCGGTAGGAAGGCGTATGAGACACGCGCTAAAAGCGTCGGAATCAAGACGCCGCCACGCGAAATAGCTTGCGTGATAGGATGTTTGGCTGTTTCGTCTTTACAGCTCATGATTTAGGCGTGCTTAAGTTGTAGTTAGCCACATTGCCACACGTGCATGGCTAATTGCAGCCTTACGAATGGCACCTCTCTTCCGGTGGATTCGTGTGCGAGATTGTCAAATGCTACCTCGATGTAAAAAAGGCCAGTAAGGTGATGTTTTCAGCTGCTTTTTGACTGATATCGTTACATCATGTGAGCTATCGTCGCCCCAAGAAAGCATGCTGTGTCCACTGTTACGTATTCTTCTGACTCAGACATTTGTCATGCACAAATGTGCTGGTTTCATTCATTCCCACCCAATATTTTCCATTACATTGATACGATAACATAAAAATGCTTTTGGTTGCTACGAAACGCTACCCATGACCGGTTAGCTGGTGTTCAGTACTGCCTATATCTGGCCAGTTGGCGAGCGAGCAATGGGGCAGAAAAGTAGAGGTGTAACATCAACTGTGACACAAAAAGAGCGGAATGGGCTGGGAACCAACGCGCGTTATTATATTAGTAGAAATTAAGAAGAAGAAATGGGCGTGCGCTGGGCATGTAATGGGAAGGCAAGATAACCGTTGGTCATTAAAAGTAACGGAGTGGAACCCTAGAGAACGCAAGCGTGGCAAGGGGGTGATAGAAGGTTCGATGGGCAGATGAGATCAAGAAGTTTGCAGGATAAATTGGTCACAGCTACACAGGACCAGGATAATTGGAGATCTATGGGAGAGGGCCTTTGCCCTGCAGTGGGCGTATACAGGCTGATGATGATGATGATAATGATGATGATAATCTGGGCAACCTTCTAACTGACTTCAAGGTGCCTCAGCTGCCAGTGTTGCTTGCACAGGGAGAGAAACTGCTGGAGAACTGTGTGTGGGGGTGAAGTTGTGTCTTTCCCCCACGTGTCTCTTTTAGCTTTATGAACTTTTTTAGGCTTTCTTTGGCTAATGTGGGTTTGCTATAAAAATATTGTAGTGCTTAGCACCTTCACACAGGAACGGCGTAGAGCTTCGCTTTGGAAAACAAAACGAACAACGCCGTTTTGAGCTCATCCTCCTTTTGTGTTATGGCTTCTAGTTTTGAGGGGTGGGCTGGTGGGACTTTTATTTAGGACACCCACGAGGATGCTGCACCTTTTCGTTCAAAAAGGTATGATTGAGCGGAAGTTGAAGCTGAGGACTTTCCAGATGAGTGGAGTACATGTGACGATGACTATGTGTAGTGGAACACAACGTACGTTTGGGAATAAAAAAGCGCAGAATATAGCACCTTACAGGCGTGTATTTAGCGCAATGGATGCTACCTATAGGGCTTTGGCTGAATTTCGTGCCATGAATGCGCCGTTCAAATAGGGTTCTCCCAAAGGTCTCGGTGGCTCAGTGCTGTGCTGCTGGTTGCAGGACGATAACCGATTCCCAGCTGCGGTGGCCGGTTTTCAGATAAAGGCGAGAAGAGCAAACGATCGTGTCACCTTTTATAGGTGCCCTTTAAAGATCACCGGTTAGGAAAAACAAAACGGGAGTCTTCACCATAAGGACTTATAGTGCAGGGTAGATTTGGGGGTAACCCCCGAGTGTGAGTGATTTCGTTTTGAAATAAAGATAGTTAGGTTGTTTAGTTATCAGTTTACTAATCTTGGTTTTGGCTTGCCTTTAATGATTTGGGCAATCCGGTAAGTTCAGTTTGGTCCTCGCTGGCTCGCACAGAACGAGACAGACGGTGTCTCTTCTTGTTCTTCCGGTGAGGTTTCAACTTCTGGCTTGTTTGTGTGAAACGAGTCGTTGACACTGTCTTTCCCTTTCATTAGCGGAATCCTGTGCAATTTCGGGTTAATTTTTGGCGTTTGAGGGTAATTATCAGTGCGTGAAGCGTAGGTTGACCTCATGGGGACTTTATAACCGTGGCAGACTGCCCGCGAACGACTTGAGCGTGGTGGTGTATACGGACATATGCGACCCACCCCGTTTTAAGCGTAAGCTGCGGCTCGTTTCCCCGATGAACATTTTGGTCGGCTACGACGATCACCGAGCTAAATTTCTAGATTTCGGTTGTCATTCTCACGAAATAAGGGAAGCAGGAAATGAAGCGTTTACTGCTCGCAGGAAACGCCCCGCACAACACGTCCGCCGTGCCTGCCTGCCGGCGGCTCGAACCGACGTAGGTCGCGACAGCAACACCTTGTTGCCGCTTTTTAAAATCACACTCATCGCTGAAAAGGAGTTGCACATTCGTGAAATTGGATGTTCGTGTGGTGAAACTGTGGGCTCGTAGTGTCATCAGCTGTGAGTTTCAAGGCGATGCTCACATAAAATATCTGCCGCCATCTATGCCGGCCCGTTCCCGCATGGTGCGGCGAGCAGCCGATGGTTGGCGAGACCTTCGCGCAAAAATCGGCCGAGGCCGTAGCAGGGAACTTGATCATCAATGGCTTAAATGACAGTCACAACGGATACAAACTTCCACATACGAGAAAGGGGATGACAGTGGGGTGAAAAGATGTGTTAGGGACTGTCATTCGCGAACTGTA
Organism: Haemaphysalis longicornis; assembly: GCA_013339765.2. Classification (NCBI taxonomy): domain Eukaryota; kingdom Metazoa; phylum Arthropoda; class Arachnida; order Ixodida; family Ixodidae; genus Haemaphysalis; species Haemaphysalis longicornis. Next base: position 24,994,191 of record CM023452.1, read on the forward strand.
ATGGTAGCGGCGATGAAAAATCTGCGCGACGCTAAGCCTGAAGTTCCCAGCATCCAACTCCGCGAATCCGAAACCGGCGGTGAGCTATCTGTTGGAGAAGACCCTCTTCTAAAACTCGCCGTGCGCAAGCGTGTTGCTTTGGATTCTTCTAACTTCTTGGGGGCCTCCAACGCTTGGTTCCCCTATTCCTTAAACTCCTCATAACCCCACGACGTGTTTCGCCTCGTACGCAACCCCGCTTTTCTGTGAACAGTCGTGAGTTCTCGAACTTCCCCGTACGGGGCACCTTGAGTATCTTGGTGACGGTGTCGGCAACACCGCGGACCACGGGCCCCCACACTCACGCTGTAACCGACCGTAGTAATGGGCTTTAAGGTGAAAGGTAGAAACCTAAAACGGTCGCCGTCGGAGCCCAGGTCAAGCTGCGGCGGAATGGGCTCCTGTCTGTCTACCAGGCAGGGAGCTCCGGGACCTCTTCTTCTATCAGGTTAAGGCAGACGAAGAAAGTACCCCCGTCTCCCTTCTTTCCAATGTATCATATGGCATTTTTCAACCCCCCCCCCCCCAAACGTGATCGGCCCCCAAAAAGGGGCCGCACCGAAGCTTCATTCCCACCACTTCCTAACTTGACTCCTCCAAAAACCGAACAACTATCCCCGCTTCATCGTTGGCACGAAGGTTGGCGAGCATGAAGGTTGCCGAGCTGCCGTCTCGGTCCGGACTCACATACTTGGCGGGTTCCTGGTTCCGTGCTTCGGAAACAGTTAAAGAAAGTGTCTGGCGTCATGTCACTCCATACGAGGCGAAATGTCTCAGTCGCGGCGTTTTCTCAGTGGTCGCGGCATTCAACATCTGAATCGCCACTCTGAGACAATGCATATTGGTGGCCATACTATGCACGCCGAATTCGATATATCAGATCTGAAGTTTGTTATACGGAATATGTTTCGCGTGTATTAGATGCGACTGCATCTCATTCACTCGCCTTGTCCCTCCATACGGCGTTGTTGTTCGTCCGCACCCCTCCCCCTACACTATAAAAAATTTCCCCGCATTTCCCCGAGGGGAAGAATGTGAAAGTGCGAATGCAGGAGTTGAATTTGCGCGGTTCGGTAATGTTCGCGAAAGAGAGATCACACACACACACAACTAAAAAGAAAGAAAGATGCATTTATTCACAGACACCTATTTGTGTTGTCGTTGTACTTGATTGCTAGAGCGGATCTCAGCTTTAAAATTTCGTGTCAGTACTCCTTTAAGCGGGTGCATTAGCCCTCCTCACGCCCGATTCCTGGCCAATCCCCCAGGTGGGTATGTGCCATGCACAGACACCTATTTGTGTTGTCGTTGTACTTGATTGCTAGAGGGGATCTCAGCTTTGAAATTTCGTGTCAGTACTCCTTTAAGCGGGTGCATTAGCCCTTCTCACGCCCGATTCTTGGCCAATCGCCCTAAGTGGGTATGTGATAAAGAAATTAGGAACTCTTCTTGGCCAATCGCCCTAAGTGGGTATGTGGTGCGGACGGACGGATGGCGGTGGACGCGTGATTCAGATTACTTGGCCAATCGCCCTAAGTGGGTATGTGCTAAAGAAATTAGGAATTCTTCTTGGCCAATCGCCCTAAGTGGGTATGTGGTGCGGACGGACGGACGGCGGTGGACGCGTGATTCAGGGTCGCTTAAGAAGTGCATTCGCACTTAAAAAAATAAAAGTTAGCGGCGCCCGGCTTCGATCCCACGACCCTGTGGGCGGAACGCGAGGTACATGGGGCTCTTCCCACTGCGCCACAAAACCGAGACAGAATCAAATGCTACGAACGCGCCTTATATCCTTGACTCATTCAAACTACGTCAAGATGCTACTGATATAATGCATGATGGGGCAATGATTAACACTTGCAATAAAAGAAAAGAAGCTCCCACTTACAGCAACAATGATGGAGTAAAGGTCGTTGCGACAGCGAAGCCCCAAGCATACCACTTAAAGAGATTGACCAAGATTGGCCAATAATACCTAATAATAATCATAAAACATAATAATCATACGTGTTCCCGACATGATTTCAGAATCAATCCAACGGAAACACCAAGTGAACCCCACGATGCGTCGCATCTACACAGGGTTCCCCTCAGGGTAACTGATTTATTTTTGTTTGATATAGGGCATGATTCGCTCCATGTGGGTTCGTTATTTCGGGTTTGACTGTACGTGAAATGTGTATGTACCCAAAAATGTTTAATAAAATTCTTGAAAATCCTTGTGGGACGACATTGGATTGCTGTGCGGCTGCAAAACACCTGGAAAACACTCCTTAAGAAATCAAAATTACAAAGCATGAACTTGGGGCTAAACGTATTTATGAGCAAATCTAAAGAAACTAGGAATAAGCACGCTGAAGCGCCCTCTTCTGCTTAGGAAAGGAAGTTCTAGAAGTAAAATACGAATACCTCGGACAGATGGTTAGCGCCGACCCCAACTGCAGAAGAGAAATTCGGCGCATAATCGGTATGTGCTGGTGAGGACTCAGCAAGCACTCCCAAATAGAAAAACGAAATCTACTTCTATCACTCAAAAGGAAAATATACAAGTGCATACTGCGAATGGTGACACAAGGATCTGAAAATTGCCCCTTACGAAACAACTCGAAAGCAAACTTAGACCGGCTCAACGCGTTATGGAACAGATAATAATACGAGTAACATGTATGAAAGGAAACCAGCTTCTTGGATCAGGGAAGAAACTCGAGTAGATGATATCAAAATTGAAATAAACAAAACGAAATGGTCGTCGGCTATCCATCTATTGAGACAAACCTACAACCGTTGAACAATTAGGGTGACAGATTGGATACCAAGACGTAAGTCAAGAAGAAGAGGAAGGCGAAATAACGATGGAAGGACGAAATACATAAATTCAGTGTCCAACAGTGGGCATGAGCCACGCAGGACCGGAGCTGTTGGAAGTGACTGTATGAGGCCGTCGCACTTAAGTTGTCATGAGTTGGTTGTTGTTGAGAGGATGATGACGACGATGATGAGTTGGCTGGAAGCGCTAGTTTCGCCGGCCTGTCTCCTTCTCTTGGGATCTATGCTGTGCTAATCGGAGAGCGACCACGCGTAGCATTAATTTTATTAAACTTCACAGACTAAGTTATTGGCGTCTGTACTAAAGATTCTTCGCTTTGAACATTTCGGAAGAACCAAGGTATGCAAAAATTCGGGTGACTTGTCCCACACCGCTATTTATATTTCGTCGGTATGGCGCCGTTATACACATGAACGTCAGATACTTTATTGAACACGCCTGAGCATTGCGTAAAGCCGACTGAAGCCACGGGCCCTCGCAAACAATCCGTGCAAACGAAACCAAACGTGTTGTCAGCAAATCGTTTGGTGAACACACGGTTCACTGAAGCGGAAGGAGCAGCGGACAGCGGCACGAGCGCGACATCAGCAAGTCGGCGTCTTTGCCTTACCTCCTCCGCCGAAGGTTACGCTGCGCGTCCCCCGTACACGTTGGCGCTGTCATCGAGGCGCCAACTGTCGGCGCCCAATAGCGTCATGATGCACAACTTTGCTTCGCCTCTTCTACACGGCAGCACCATCTGAAGGGAAGGATATAAGGCGCGTTCGTCTTCCTATTTACGCGTCTGTTCATAGCGCGGTTGGGAGCGCGTTTCGTACCCCCCGTTGAGGGGAAAGAGTTCGTGGCCGGAATACCGCGCGCCGCATCAAAGGAAGTTTTTCTTCTGATGTCATTCCCGTGACGGCTATGATGTCAGTGAGATCTTGGTGGACATAGGCATAAAACAATTTCGTGTTAAAATTTTGTTTATGCGGGTCCGAAGACTGATCCCCATAAGAATAAAGTTCTTAAATTCGGAAAAATTCGGATCAATTGATGTTTACGGGTAAGTGGGACACCTGCAGAAACCACTTGACGACCTTCACTCCGTCTCTTTGTTTCTTACGCTTCGCAAAGTGAGACCGACGAAATGGTTTTCTCTTCACAGCCAGAAAACGCGGAGCCTTTGACTATATTCAAAGCCTGTGCCATTCTACTAATACTCCTAAATGCTACGTGGATGATGGGGACAATGCGTGCTCTACAGCAGCGCGATAGTTGCCATGAAACAGAAGCTTCGCCACTTTATGACTTGAACCTGTAAGTCTATAAGCCTAGAAATACTAGGAACGAGAATGGTGTAACCATTTTTAACTATTCAGCAAAAAGAACTTTTACACTACTAAAGTGGGACTGACAAGTGTGAAGAGCTTTGAAAATTTCAACATAAAAAAAAAGACTTATTTTCATGTTACTCAGGCCCTAGACAAAGCCGGGATGGTGCGTTGTTGACAAACATTTTTCCATGTCTAGGCAACTGCCGGAACAAGCATTGCGTAACTCACGGACACTATTACCAGCGTATCGCGCAGATTTAGGTGAGACATGATTGTTTGAAATGCGAATGCACGGCGCAGATATTCGCATAAGATTCATCACTGAGTACCGTCTGTACGCGTCAGGAGAAAACACGCTAAAACCTTTACCATGAACAAATCACTCTTCTGCCACGCCGCCTGCGCTCCCCGATGACCAGCGTTACACATACGTAAAACGTGAGCTGTGCAGAAATTCGAACACGCAATATGCGCTTACATAAGACCACATTGTTTTTTTTTCTATTCTTAGCAGGAGCAGATATAACGAAACTTTTATGCAAACAACAACAACCACATTTAAATATAAAAAACGTTATTTATAAAAAACAAAAACACGAAATATAAAGTTTTTTCTTAAGCAAGTAACATCTTGTGGACATTGTATATTTATTCATAGAGAATAATTGAATTTGCGTGTGGTTTGCTTCCAAACGTTGAAATGTTTTTTTTTAAATTTGTTGAAACAAAACGATTAGAATTATAAATTAGTGTTATAAAACCATACTTCATAGCGCGAATACACAATAGAATGTGTCTGTTTCTCGTTGATGAGCCGGGAACAATACTACCTTGTTCTGGGCTGTTCGGTGGTCATGATCAAAACGTTGGGTACCCACGTGGTAACGGGAGTTCCGCTGATCAGGCGAGCAGTCGTTTCGCTGTTAGTCAATATTTCGTGGGCGGCCCTCACGTTGCGTTGGGCAGCCTCTCCCACTACCCCGCCTCCCACTTTCTTGACGTTTGCTGCCTTCTGAACTAGCCTTCACCTGACTTGTGGCCAAGATGGCCTCTGTCCATCCCGCAGCCGTGTAGTACGGCATCCAGTGCCGAAGTCACAGTGCTTCAAGTTTGATGTGCCGAAAGACGCCTCTGGTGACTTCATCACGATTGCCATAGAAGACATCTTGGGTCCTCACGGCATCAAGGTTTCCAACACCAAGGAGGCATGAAGTTTTTGGTCGCGGTCACGTCCGCTGCTGCTGCAGCTAAGTAAGTCCCTGAATGAACGTTCTGCCATCGTCGTGAATGGTATTTCGTGCACAGTTACCATGCATCGGACCTCAGATTGTGTACGTAACCATGTACCGTTTTCAGTGAACATGAACGACCAAGACCTGGGTGCCTGCCCTAGCGCCTTACGGTCGGTTGCTGAACATTCAGTACCCGAACTCGAATAGTCGGTCGCGCATTGAGAATGGCATGCGCCTCGTCCGCGTTGAGATTGAAGTCGCCCTCCCGAACTTTCTGTCGGTGCGAGGGTACAATGTGCAGTGCGAGTACAGGGGTGTGAACAGAGTTTGCTCTCGTGATCTTAACGGTCACAACTGCACGGACTTTAAAACGCCGTGGGTGCCGTCGGTGTGAGACATTCGGCCGCGAGTTCGGCCACGAGAAGCAGACTAGCCAGCCCACTGCAGCGACGGAGAGCTCTCCGTCGCTGCACTGGGCTGCTAGCAGCTCAACCTCTGATGCTTCCCTTTCGCTGCCAGCTCTTGGTAATTAAAAACAGAAGAAAGTCTACGGACCTTATGAAAGTCTACGGACTTTCATACAAGCCCCCCCACCCCCCCACCCCTGAAGTCAGTGGACTCTGGCTGTTCGACCAAGCTTCCCTGAGGACGAGGACCTCGCAGCCGTGGTCTCCGTGTCCCATCCAACGAGGACGACGTGAAGCCCATTCGTCGTGAGGCGGTAAATCTCTACCACCTCGATGTGACAGCAGCAGACCACCCTCAACTCCCCAAGGATGCGTCCCTCCCGACCCACCAACACCGTGGAGCGATTCGGACTGTCTAACGCAAGGCAAAGAATCGCGTCTGGTCAACCCAATAATTCAGGATTGGGACTTGCTAGGTTCTCACGAGTGGACAGCGAGCTGCTGTTATCGACGTCAACGCCCTCAGATGAACCGGCAGACCCCACTAAGAAACTGTGTCTGCCCGCCTCCAACGCTAGTACTGATTAGTAAATGAAGGTAGCATAGTGGATTTCGCTGTGAGACTATGCATCCTTCATTGTCAGATGGCCATGTTATTTTTGGTTGCCCGTGGGGTTTTATGCTGGCGAAAAAGGAAGCAGTGGTTGAAACGATTGCCAGCACAAAATCCCATTGATGCTCCTTTCATTGCCATTTTGATGTTCCATTTTGTTTGGGTTCGACGGCCATTTTGGTTCGCCTTTCCTCCTCCAGGACACACATCATGTACAGCGTTCTCCGTTGCACAGGGCCTCTGCCAGCTTCCTCGGTTGCTCCGTTCCGGCATCACGTGCATGTCGTGTGCTCGCCCACGCGAGGAGCTTGTTTAGTGTTGGGCATGCGAGACGCAGGGAGACTGCGCCTCACGAAGCAATATGCTTCGCCTTTCTTTAAAGGTGTAACTAAGCCATCCGAGCTCGTGACCCGCGTCGCTGATTGTTGCGGAGGATTAAGGGATTGACAACGGAAAAACACCCTAAATTAACTGTATCCTTTTAAGCAATGGCATTTACGTCCTTTCAACGCTCAACGATTCCGTACGTAGCCTTGACAAGCAAAGAGAGATCATGCATTTTGAGCGAGCAATCAAAGTTGATATTCTTTTTTTGCAACAGTGAAATTTTCGCACGCCGTATGATGTTCAAATATTAAAACACCGTTTTTCGGTTCACAACTTTTTTTTTCGCTAAATGACTGTATGGCCTCAAGCGTTGGTGTAGTCTTTTTGAGTGCTTACCTTCGCGGAAAAGCACATTTAACTTTTGGCTTTGACTGCCAGGTGATTGCCCTCGATTTTTATCCGTTCTCGCTTTGGGTGCGGGCAGGTAATCTATAAGCGCCTGCGCCGCGCCAACTTTCAGCCAGTTTCTTTCGTTCGCTGGACATGTTTTTGTTGGAAGCCTACCCAACTTTTCAGCGGGCGATTTTAAATGTATTGTTGACCCCGCGCGGGACGTTCGAGGGGTGCGAGCGCGTTGCGCGACCTGATGAAACAGCCTCGCTTGTGCGCTGCGTAGGTTCATCTACACAGAGACATGTTTGGGGCAACATGGTCTTGGGGTCGATCGGGCAGTGGTTTAGACAGATTTGATTTTGCGCCGGAGTTAAATGGCTTGGTAGACAGTGGCGAAGTGTTGTTCTTTTTAGAGGAGGCGCCCAGAATTTCAGATCACGCGGCAGTTTCGGTGAAACTAAACTCCCATACACGTGATCCTAACCCCAATTCGTGGCGAATGGATCAATGCCTGCTTACTAAGGCCGTTAGCGTGGCAGGAATTAAGGTTTCCTTAGTGTAGGAAAGGAATACTCGTGAAGGTGGGTGGCGGGAGGCGACTGGGACTGCTTGAAAGGTGGATGGCATACACTCCTTACCCAGGCAGGGCGTGAGCGCAAGTTTTGCATCACGTGTGAGCTAAACGAAACCCTCAGAAGGTTACGAATAGTTAATAGCGCGGGTACTGTAACATTTGCTATGCGAGACTACATGGAGCTGCTAAATGCGTGATACGAGCGCATTTTGCGCAAGTCGTTACACGCGGCAATCAAAGCGTTCGTTCTGGGGCGCCCTGTGTCTGATTCGGCTGATTCGTCTGTCTTAAGGAATGTAAAACAGGCTCAACAGATCAGTCATCGCGTGGTCATGTTCCATACGTACAGTCACCGAATGGGGAACGTAGTAAGAATAATGAGGATATCTGCAGGACAGCGGCACGGTACATCCAAGAATTTTTCAGTTCAGGGAAGTCTGGGCTTGATGAGAGCAGCTTCAAAAATTACGTACGGAACTTTTGCGGGACATTGCCCAGCGCCTCTAGCTACTTACACGAGCGTCTCTGTGCCCCTGTGACGCCGGAGGAGGCACAGAAATTACTGAAATATATCCGTGACTCCTCCGCTCTTGGTCCTGACTGAATCCCGGCGCGGTTTTACAAAGTGGTTTTCCCGGTGCTAAAAGAGGAAATGCTAAGAAGGGGAACGCATTCTTTGCCGAAGGAAGGAAACCAGACTCGTTTCGTGCAGGTATGGTAGTTTTAATAGCTAAGCTCGGTGACGATCCTTCGCAACCGCATGCTTACCGGCCGATAACTCTGCTGCACGTGGACTACAGGCTGGTAGCGTATATGCTGGTTCCCGGAGATAGTTAGCTTAGCGCATACGTGTAGCGTCAACGGCCGCGCTATATTATCGGCGCTGACACTAACTAGACACCTCTTCATCTTCGCCACACTGAGGGGCATCTCCGGCTGTT